>OX451737.1:481569663-482049663 GCA_948472305.1 Vicia faba
TAATACCAACCTCAATCCTCTCACTGGTCATAATCAGCTCTGTAAACCCAGATGAAGAGCTTCCAATCAGGTGGTTAAAAAATGGACAGACAAGGTCCCCAGAAACATATCCACAAGCTCCCGATCAGCCAAGGGTGGTTGTACTCTTCCGGCGAGGTCCCTCCACTTCTGAGCATAATCTTTGAAACCTTCATCCGTTCCCATTGACATACCCTGGAGTTGGGTACGCGTGGGAGCGAGGCCGGTGTTGTATTGGTACTGCCTGTAGAAAGCAGCAGCCAAGTCTTCCCAACTGCATATACTGGCTCCGTCCAACTGGTAGAACCATTCAAGTTGACTCCCTGAGAGACTGTCTTGAAAGAAGTGGATCCATAGGTTCTTATTAGCGGTGTACGGCTGAATCTTCCTTACATATGATCGGAGGTGCAGCTTCGGACAAGAAACTCTGTCATACTTAGCAAAGGTTGGTGCCTTGAATTTGTGGGGAATTACCACCCCAGATGATAGACCTAGATCACCAAAGTCCAGACCAAGCACCTTATGAACTTCCATCGCACTCAAACGGTCTTCCAGTTGTTTGTATCTATCCTCAGCCGGAGGATACTGGTCTTCGTCGAAATTTGTCTCGTTGTCGGAGACCACAGGGCTAGGAGCCCTCCTTTCTTCCTGACTATCTTTCTCTCCAGATGAGGTGGTCAAATCAACTTCATTCTGAAGCCTGTTTCCAAACCTGTTCCCTGTGTTAAATAGGATTGTTCTCTTCTTCTTCTTCTTCTCTTTCAGAATCAGGGTCTTCAGATCTTGCTGACCCTTAGCTAGATTCATGAACAGCTCTTGGAATTGGGCATTCTGGGCCTGGAGGGCCTTGATGGCTTGCTCAGTTGAAGGTTCAGCAGACATGATGAGTGCTGAAATAAACAGCGAAGAAGATAAGAGACCTGTAATGGGTACCTGTTTATGAAGTGCATGGGATGAAATGCGTATGATTATGATTTCAAAGACAATCGGGAGATTCAAATTCGTAAATAAGAAAGGAAACACACTTTATTAGATAAACTTTGGAATTCAAATTGTTCAACTGATGCCCTCAGGGCGTTACAAGAATGGAAATACTGAAAAGTAAATAAAAATTGGAAAAGAAACAATCAAAGGTCAATCAGTGCTCCCATGGTCTCTTCTTGTCAGTGCGGACATGGTCATTGAGAATCCGCTCGTTCTCCAGCTGCCTAGTCAACCTCTGGATCTTCTGCTCTTGCTCGTTAAACTTTTCTCGGTAAGCATCTCGTTCTTCTCTCAGTTGCATCCAAGACCTTTTCAGTGCCCCAATGTCAGTGGCCATGTAAGGATGGAGGATGGTAGGAAGAACCCCCTCTTCATTAGCAACTTCAACAATGATAGGCAGGACGGCTTTGTGATCGGTGGAAATAGAACTGACTATTTTAGAATGCTGGTTCACGAAATGTCACGGTAAGCAAGATTCGCCACCGTCTTTTATTTTCTCCAACAAGGAAAGGACAAAAGCACAGCAAAATTCCTTTTCGAGATGTTTCTCGGTTCGGGAGGTAGATTATAGAAAGGGAAGGTGTTAGCACCCTTTTTATCTGTGGTTATCCACGGGCTCTTAGGTACTTGCTCACTATGTTTTCAAAAATGTTTTGCTTTTCTTGTGTTTGTGGATTTTGAAAAAGTTTATTTGAAAACTTCGTTTTAACTCTTGTATCAGTCCTCAAGAGTGTATGAAGTGTTTGTTTGAAAACTTTTGTTTGAAAAGTGTAAGTGCGAAAAGTTGTTTTTGTTTTGAAAGAGAAATAATCTAAGAACCTCTACCTACTCAAAAGAAATTAAGCTGTGTAAATGTCCTTTAGACAGTACTATCCCACTATTGAGAAGTAGGTAGCACCGTCGTTGGAGTTATTCGGGTCAATTCGATTATAGGGACATGTGGTCACCAAAGCAATAGTAGGACGCCTTAGCGGTAACCCTAATGTCCTAGATCATTTTTTATCCGAGGAAACCGTTTCGAGGCAACTTGGATCTTTAGACAGGAGGGCGACCTCTAAAACACCCTATACTCAATGACCACGTCGAGGCAACCAAGTGAGGCGTACCCTAGGAGTGGCATGTGCGAGTGTGTCAGGATTCAGTTAAGTTATCTTTGCACATGTTATGGTGAGCTACAGATTGATTTTATTTTCAGAGAAGTCTTGTCATGCATAGCCTATTTAACATACATCTAACAGTTAATAGTTGCAGAAAGTAAATCTACGCTATTACAAGGCGTCGGGTATTTACATCACCAAAAACAACCCTTGAAATTAAACTGCGGAAAGTAAAATAAAGCGATAAATAATTAAAGTCCTAAATTAAAAACTATTACATCCTTGAAGCAGTTACAATTATATGGCATATGAATCAAAAAATAATACGCGCGAGAAAAATTGAATCGGAGAGTTTTTAGGGTTTTGACCATTTTTTGGGAAAGAAAGAGATTTTTTGTTATCTTGGACTAAATGAAATTAAACCTAAGTTAATTAATTAATTAATTAAATAAAAAGGATGTTTTTTTTGGATTTTTGAATGTTTAAAAAAAATGATTAAATTGTTAAAAACCTAATATTCTAATTAATTTTAAATATTGCAAAAAATATTAAAAGTTAAATCTAATTAAAGCTAAATTGATTAAATTAATTTATTTACAAAAATAAAAGTGATGAAGTTAATTTTAATAAATAAAATATTTATTGTGTTTTTGATTTTATTAGGAAAAAATGTTAATTGGTTAGTGATTAATAAAAATAATAACGATTAATTAATTAAAGGAAAATAATAAAAATAGAGAGAGAGTTTAGGAGTATACGGGCCTGATTGGAGGGGTGAAACAACTGTTGGCGTCATGTGTAAACTGTTTTGTTTTGGCCATTTGTGTTTTGGCTTTTGGCCATTTGTGTTCTGGCTTTTGGCCATTTGTGTTCTGGCCTCAACGTTCCTTAACCTTCTCAGGATGTCTGTCTCGCCATGTATTGGTGTCATGTGTAAGCTGTTTGTTTTGGCCATTTGGCTTTTGGCTTTTGGCCATCTGTGTTTTGGCCTCAACGTTCCTTAATGAACCTGCATGGGATCTTGTCTAAATCTGCAGTGTTGAATCTCATGAACACATTAAATAAATTACTATATATCATAAAATACAAATAAAGCCAATATATGAAGAAATTTAATGTTTAGGTCAATATGGCATGTATGAATGATTATACCCTTTTGATCATGGAGATTAAATCAACCTTACCCTTACTGGAAAAGTAGTGACATGAATGCTTTTATGCCCTTTTGATCATGGAGATCAAGTCAGCCTTACCCTTACTGAAGAAGTAGTGAGATGTTTGTTTGTAACTGAGATGGCTTGTTTGTAGTGAGAGAGGGATTTGTAATAAGGATTTCAAGGTTTTAGGGTTCTTGAAAGAATTTGATATTCTGACAGTGTTGTGGCAAGGTTTTTTTTTTCTTTTTTGGTTTGTGTGAAAAGAATGTGCAATTGGGCCTCCAATGTTCACTTGAGTTCGTCACTTTCCAGGCTAAATCGCAGGGACTTAAGTGCAATTTTTGAAGTTGAAATGTGAAAACAAAATATAGCCGATATCGAGAACTAACTTCTGTCTGAAAATCGGCTCAATCGGATAAACAGTGAATTAGTTGTGAATTTTTGAATTTTCAGCTCAGACAAACTTATTTTGGGCTCCAGTGTCGACTCTGACACGTTCTTTAATAAAAAACTGGTATTGATCGGAGCATAATGCGGTCTCGACTTTTGAAGCAAAGTTGTAGATCTATGAGTCAGTGACCTTGTGTAAAAATATGAGTCCAATCCGATAAAAATTGACCGAGTTATGAATTTTCGAAGTTTCGGCCCAGATGAAATAATATTCAGCATTTAGGATTTTCAGCGTGTCACGCATTCTGAGCAAAAAACGAAGGCCTTTTGAATACCGTTTGAACTCAATACCTTATGTGAAAATATAGCCAACTCAATTTGTGAAATTTTGGCGCTGGAACCAGCTCGATACGATGAAAATCGACCAAGTTATGATTTTCTGAACATGACGCAAATAAACTTCTGTCACAAATTTTCTGTATGAAAATACTTGATAAATCCACATTTTTGAAGACCTTCTGATTGAAATTGGCTTCCAGCCGTGAGAGATGAAAACGTAGATAATGTCAAGATGGAATTTTGGCCACCGGAACGGGTTCAAAACGAGTCACGATCTTCAAGTTATGAATTTTTTAGCGCGTAAAAACTGCACTTTCAGCACACTTTTTCACCATATTTCTTCGAGAAAACTCACACATTCGGATACCTTCTTTAAAGAATTGACTCTTGAGCCGAACCTGAATTTGAGAATACGTTATCAGAGATATATTGGCAAAAGAACACCTGAATATGACGCGCCGGGTTGGACTATTGAATCTTTCTTGAAATGTTTTGAGAAATATGGGAGGGCAAATTTTGGGGTAAAACAGTTGCCCCTGTTCAATCTTCTTGAACCTGAGGATGTAGATTGGCTTGCGTGCCTTTCGTGATCCGAAGCTGGAAGATGATTGAACACTAGAGTGCCCAGAAATTTGCACTCGCATGGTGTAGTATCAGCAATGTGATGTCGGGAATGGGCTTACAGATGCCATTTGGGGATATGATGAATAGGAGGATGGGCTTATAGATGCCATCTGGAGATTGTTGGTAGAATCTTGTCGGGATGGGCTTATAGATGCCATCTGGAAATGTAATGGATAGTTTTGTCTTTGTTGACGGGTTGTCTCTATTGACGGGTTTGGCGTCATAAAAATCTTTAGGAATCGATTTAACTGGACCAGAGGAGGTTTTTTGATAATGATGTGATGAAGGAATCTGAGACGATTGCTACTCCAAATAGATGATGAAGGAATCTGGGACGATTACTACCTCCGCAGGATGATGAAGGAATCTTGGATGACTTCTACCTCAGCAGGATGATGAAAGAATCTGGGACGATTACTACCTCAGCAGGATGATGAAGGAATCTGGGACGATTACTACCTCAGCGGGATGATGAAGGAATCTGGGACGATTACTACCTCAGCAGGATGATGAAGGAATCTGGGACGATTACTACCTCAGCAGGATGATGAAGGAATCTGGGACGATTACTACCTCAGCAGGATGATGAAGGAATCTGGGACGATTACTACCTCAGCAGGATAATGAAGGAATCTGGGACGATTACTACCTCAGCAGGATGATGAAGGAATCTGGGACGATTACTACCTCAGCAGGATGATGAAGGAATCTGGGTTGATTACTACCTCAGCAGGATGATGAAGGAATCTGGGACGATTACTACCTCAGCAAGATGATGAAAGAATCTGGGACAATTACTACCTCAGCAGGATGATGAAGGAATCTTGGACGATTACTACCTCAGCAGGATGATGAAGGAATCTTGGATGACTTCTACCTCAGCAGGATGATGAAGGAATCTAGGACGATTACTACCTCAGCAGGATGATGAAGGAATCTTGGATGACTTCTACCTCAGCAGGATGATGAAGGAATCTGGGACGATTACTACCTCAGCAGGATGATGAAGGAATCTGGGACGATTACTACCTCAGCAGGATGATGAAGGAATCTGGGACGATTACTACCTCAGCAGGATGATGAAGGAATCTTGGACGATTACTACCTCAGCAGGATGATGAAGGAATCTTGGATGACTTTTACCTCAGCAGGATGATGAAGGAATCTAGGACGATTACTACCTCAGCAAGATGATGAAGGAATCTTGGATGACTTCTACCTCAACGGGATGATGAAGGAATCTTGAACGATTACTACTTCAGCAGGAATGATGAAGGAATCTTGATGACTTCTACCTCAACGGGATGATGAAGGAATCTTGATGACTTCTACCTCAACGGGATGATGAAGGAATCTTGATGACTTCTACCTCAACGGGATGATGAAGGAATCTTGATGACTTCTACCTCAACGGGATGATGAAGGAATCTTGAACGATTACTACTTCAGCAGGAATGATGAAGGAATCTTGATGACTTCTACCTCAACAGGATGATGAAGGAATCTTGATGACTTCTACCTCAACGGGATGATGAAGGAATCTCGATGACTTCTACCTCAACGGGATGATGAAGGAATCTTGATGACTTCTACCTTAACGGGATGATGAAGGAATCTTGATGACTTCTACCTCAACGGTATGATGAAGGAATCTTGATGACTTCTACCTCAACGGGATGATGAAGGAATCTTGATGACTTCTACCTCAACGGGATGATGAAGGAATCTTGATGACTTCTACCTCAACGAGATGATGAAGGAATCTTGATGACTTCTACCTCAACGAGATGATGAAGGAATCTTGATGACTTATACCTCAACGGGATGATGAAGGAATCTTGGATGACTTCTACCTCAACAGGACTGGTGAAGGAATCTTGGACGATTACTACCTCAACGGGAATGGTGAAGGAATCTTGGACGATTACTACCTCAGCAGGAATGGTGAAGGAATCTTGGATGATTACTACCTCAGCCGGATGATGAAGGAATCTTTGACGACTGCTACTGCAAAAGGTAATGACTTTTATCTGTTGATCGATCTTTCCTGAAAAGGTAAATAGTTAGTTGTATGCAATGTCATGATGTATGAAATGCATGATGTCATGATGTTCTCAAAAATAAATGAGATTGTGTCGTATGCACTTTATCATGCATGAAATGTGAAATGTCTTATGAATGTATTTTCGTCTGGGAAAATAAATCCTTGACAAGTGTCGGGGAGTTTGTTAAATCCTGGGCTGATGTTGAAGAGTAGAGTTCTTCGTTTCCGCTGGGGACGATGAACGAAGATGATTGCAAGAATAAACCGGTAGGAGAAGATGACTCTGTTGGGGAATAAACCTGGTGAAGAGATTACTCTGCGGGGAATTACTCTGTGGGAAGAGATGCTTCGCTGAGATTTTAATGATAGCTCCGCTGGGGACTCTGTTGGTAAGCTTTGTTGGGGATTTTGATGATGAACTCCGCTGGGGATAGAAAGAACTTCGCTGGGGACGATCCGTCCGTTGTAATTTGCTGAGGATAACCCAGTTAGACTCTGGTGGGGGATAACCTCTGAATATGGCTGGAGAGATATTTGTACTCTGAAGGGAATATTAAGATCTTCTGGGGATGCCCAACTTTTTCAGGACTGATGGTAGACCAACTCTGCTTGGGGGAGAGTATTGCTGACTTGTTGGGGATACCGTGCCTTTTTAGGGCTGATGGGAGATCAACTCTACTTGGGGAGAGTATTGCTGAATCTTGTCTTACTCTGCGGGGAGTGAAGGTGTCTCGGTCATATTCTTCAACTGAACTTACTTTGGTACCTGGAGGACAGAGCAGCTTGTACAGTTCAGACAATTCTTATTGCCCCAGTTTCTGCGGGAGAAGAAGGCCTATGAGGAGCTTGATAACTGCCGATTGACAAACCTTCTTCTGGTAGGCAAGTGACGAGATGACGGGACATAGTCGTACGCTTTTGATCCCTAACTTTTGCCTGGACCGCCCTTTCGGGTTTTCAGTCCATCGGGATACCCATTTTTTCCCAAGCCGCCTTTTCAGGTTTTCGACTTGCCGGGTGTACAATTTTTTTCATTTTCATCCCTTATTTTTGCCCGAACCCTTTTGGTTCGCCGGGAAGCCCTTATTTTTTCCTAGGCCAGTCGACCTAGCGGGCCTTTGATTATGCGTAGTATTTTTTCGACTATGTCCACGCTCTTAGAATGTAGGGAGTTGTCACTGTCAGTAGTGTTGTGTTGTCATATTACCAGAAGATGTTTGATCGTACCAGATTTGTCGCTGGAATTCATGCCCAATGCCCCAGTTGATTCAGATGGAGATCTGCCCCTGGCTACCTGGCATTTTGAGAGATTCCCTGAATCTTGTCTTGACTGCCCCAGATAATGGAAAATGATCATGTCGTGCCCCTGGATTGGAAGTGTTTTTGTTCACTAGATATTCGTCGTGTGAATTTCTTTGTTGTTTGAACAAATAGTCATATGCAAACAACGTTATTTTAAGAATGCAAAACTTATGTCTGTTTTGAAGTTTTTTTGAAAATGCAGTTTTCAATAAAACAAGTGAATTTTTGTAAGACGTGATGTCAACTCAAGATTTTACAGCAAGCCCTATAGGAGTCAGGATACCTTTTGTAACATTATGCTTTCGAACTAACCCGTGCTTCAGCTAGGACTTTTAAGGGTTATAACGTGGCCTGGTTCACGGTTTAAGAAACAGAGGATAAAGGCTCAAATTTTATTTGTACCCACCCGTCCTTCGTGATGTTCTTCGATCCTAAACTCAGCTAATCGTGCATTAGATCTTGTTTGAGTCTTGGCTCTGATATTCCGGTGATGGTTCGGATACTGATAGTTTATTTTGAATAGGCAGTCATTTCTTCTTGTTGAGGGTTTGTAGGACCTATTTCTTTTTGATTTTATTATCCCTGTCTTTTTGCCTGAACTGTTTCTTTTGTGATTACAGTCAGCGGGATGCCCCAGTTTTTTGTAAGTCTCCTTCATAGGTTTTGACTTATTGGGCTTTTATTTTTTTGAAAGATAACGACTGCCTGTCTTGACGATTATAGGGAACCATCACTGTCTTTTGTTTCGGAAGGACTTCTTTGATGTCGTTCATTGTGCACCTGGATCAAGTGAGAGAACTACCCTGCCCTAGGTTATGATTAAGGGTTTTAGTTTTTTGTAAAAAGAAAAACTCCAACTTCTTTGGCTCAAAGGGGTTGACGAGGGATTATCTTCCTTATAACTCCACTGTTTAGGATTTGAAACAATGCCTGTACTTCATCAGCGAGGTCTGTTCAAAAGCATACTGTAAAGATCATGGTGTTGTTTTCGTCATCCTCCCTCAAAAGGCTTAGAATTTTTTAATCGAGAGTATATCATCACAAAAATGGAAGCAATTTGAATATAGTGAATACGAATGGATTGATTCAAAACAGACATATGCGATGCATTGATAAAGTAACAAAGTTTGACATGACTAAATGTTTGAACAATCAAAAGAAAACTACAAATTGAAAATTCCAATGAACAAAAAGTCTTCTCGTCTCAGGACTTGTCCCTTCAAATGGTGAACCTTGGAGGGATGGTAGAAAAACTCAGCCTGACCACCTTGGGTGAATTCCAATGTTCCTTCATCAATCAGGTCCTGGATCTTGTTCTTCAGAGTCCAACAGTCGTCGGTGTCGTGTCCTGGACTGTCAGAGTGGTATGCACACCTTTCATCAGGGTTATACCTTGGGGAGGCTGTGTTGGGATTCTTAGGAGGGTCCCTTAACGTCACCAGATTCAATCTCAACAGGCGTTGTAAAGCTTGAGACGGTGACACGTTGAGCTTGGTGAATTGCCTCCTAGGCTTGTTTGGCTTGCTCTGATCAACCCGTTGTTCTTGGCGAGGTCGTTGTTGGACCTTTGAGGTAGTAGCAACTTGGAGAGGTCCATTCTTTACCAAGCCAAACCCTTGATTTCTCAGAAGCTGAATAAGGACTCGGTCCCCAGCCTTGACCATTTGCTTCATGTCATTGTCTTGACGAAGCTGGTTGACAATGGTTCTCAGCTCTTCTTGCTCTCGAGCTAAGCCTTGGATGAGAGCCATCTGCCCCAGCATCTGGGTTTTCATTGCATCTACCTCAGCTTACAGATGTTTCAGCCGTTCGTCCTTACTGTCTTTAGGACTTTTCTTGACCAAATTCCCCATGAGGAGTGTTCTCAACTCTTCCTGCCCCTTGGATAGGCTTAGGAAGATTTCCCTGAACTGAGTCTCTTGAGCATGAAGATCCTGGTTGTCTTGTTGGAGAGCCATTGCTGAAATAAACAGTGAGAACATGAGAAACCTGTAAAAGGGTGACCTGTTATGTAATGATATGTATGTATGCATGCAATGTTTTCAAGGATCTCGCGGGGTAAACAGAGAAACTTGTTAGAATTTGAATATGGTAGCTTGATTGAAGGAACTTCATGTTGCTGAGGGTCCTTCTTCAAGAGTCAGGCTCACCATATCGAGTGGGTCATAGCCCCTGACTCAAGCTATCATGTTTTGATCTCCAAACAACCTTGGCTAGAGGAAAATAAATCCCCTTTGCCCCTTGCTAGACAGTTGGTTCATCATGACCTGCATCACAAACCCTTGAGATCCTTGAAATGGTTAAGGAAATGCTATGGTATGATGTTATGATGTGTATGCTATGCGTGAAGTGATGTAAGTAAACCCTGCAATGAGTCCAAATTATTGGATAAGGACTGTAAACAAAACCTGCAAGGAACTCATGTTGTCAGATAACAAGAATGTGCAAGTAGTTCAAGTTTGAAGTCACACAAGTCACACATATAGCCTTAAGTTTAGGCTGGCATGGAGTTCGTAGGTAAGTACCCTCTTGAAGTTAGTTGGCTCAAAACCTGTCCTATAAATAGTAACCGGGTTCTAAGGAGCTCAATATCATTGGATTGTTTTCTATGTTCATTGTTTTGATTTAGCCACTTGACTGGCGACCAAAATATTCCAAGAAAACAACCCTCAATGAGTGTGGTATCGAGTATCTACCAACTTCGGAATGCACCAAAGTCGGTCATCTCACTACCCCTAAAAAGGCCAAGATGGTCAAGTAAGATTCTAAGGTCAGTTGATGCTTCACGACACCACGCGGAGGCCCCGTACTCTCCTTGACTTGACTCAAGGGTTACCGGTACTCACCAAAGTGCCACATCAACGTAGCTACTACTTCAACCATGTCGGTATACCCCGCATAGTTCCCTCACAGTTTGTTGCTACTTCTAAAAGGGTATCCCCAGATCCGGGTTAGGATCTATAAAACTCCGATACAAGCCCACAATATTAAAGCATTCAAGGCATACAATTGAAAACATAATGATCTAATCCTAAGGTACACCTCACTTATAAATTCCCCAGCAGAGTCGCCAGTTATGTGATCGGTGGAAATATAACTGACTGTTTTAGAATGCTGGTTTGTGAAATGTCGCGGTAAGCAAGAGTCGCCACCGTCTTTTATTTTCTCCAACAAGGAAAGGACAAAAGCACAGCAAAATTCCTTTTCGAGATGTTTCTCGGTTCGGGAGGTAGATTATAGAAAGGGAAGGTGTTAGCACCCTTTCTATCCGTGGTTATCCACGGGCTCTTAGGTACTTGCTCACTATGTTTTCAAAAATGTTTTGCTTTTCTTGTGTTTGTGGATTTTGAAAAAGTTTGTTTGAAAACTTCGTTTTAACTCTTGTACCAGTCCTCAAGAGTGTATGAAGTGTTTGTTTGAAAACTTTTGTTTGAAAAGTGTAAGTGCGAAAAGTTGTTTTTGTTTTGAAAGAGAAAGTATCTAAGAACCTCTACCTACTCAAAAGAAATTAAGCTGTGTAAATGTCCTTTAGACAGTACTATCCCACTATTGAGAAGTAGGTAGCACCGTCGTTGGAGTTATTCGGGTCAATTCGATTATAGGGACATGTGGTCACCAAAGCAATAGTAGGACGCCTTAGCGGTAACCCTAATGTCCTAGATCATTTTTTATCCGAGGCAACCGTTTCGAGGCAACTTGGATCTTTAGACAGGAGGGCGACCTCTAAAACACCCTATACTCAATGACCACGTCGAGGCAACCAAGTGAGGCGTACCCTAGGAGTGGCATGTGCGAGTGTGTCAGGATTCAGTTAAGTTATCTTTGCACATGTTATGGTGAGCTACGGATTGATTTTATTTTCAGAGAAGTCTTGTCATGCATAGCCTATTTAACATACATCTAACAGTTAATAGTTGAGGAAAGTAAATCTACGCTATTACAAGGCATCGGGTATTTACATCGCCAAAAACAACCCTTGAAATTAAAATGCGGAAAGTAAAATAAAGCGATAAATAATTAAAGTCCTAAATTAAAAACTATTACATCCTTGAAGCAGTTACAATTATATGGCATATGAATCAAAAAATAATACGCGCGAGAAAAATTGAATCGGAGAGTTTTTAAGGTTTTGACCCTTTTTTGGGAAAGAAAGAGATTTTTTGTTATCTTGGACTAAATGAAATTAAACCTAAGTTAATTAATTAATTAATTAAATAAAAAGGATGCTTTTTTTGGATTTTTGAATGTTTAAAAAAAATGATTAAATTGTTAAAAACCTAATATTCTAATTAATTTTAAATATTGCAAAAAATATTAAAAGTTAAATCTAATTAAAGCTAAATTGATTAAATTAATTTATTTACAAAAATAAAAGTGATGAAGTTAATTTTAATAAATAAAATATTTTTTGTGTTTTTGATTTTATTAGGAAAAAATGTTAATTGGTTAGTGATTAATAAAAATAATAACGATTAATTAATTAAAGGAAAATAATAAAAATAGAGAGAGTTTAGGAGTATACGGGCCTGATTGGAGGGGTGAAACAGCTGTTGGCGTCATGTGTAAACTGTTTTGTTTTAGCCATTTGTGTTTTGGCTTTTGGCCATTTGTGCTCTGACTTTTGGTCATTTGTGTTCTGGGCTCAACGTTCCTTAACCTTCTCAGGATGTCTGTCTCGCCATGTATTAGTGTCATGTGTAAGCTGTTTGTTTTGGTCATTTGGCTTTTGGCTTTTGGCCATCTGTGTTTTGGCCTCAACGTTCCTTAATAAACCTGCATGGGATCCTGTCTAAATCTGCAGTGTTGAATCTCATGAACACATTAAATAAATTACTATATATCATAAAATACAAATAAAGCCAATATATGAAGAAATTTAATGTTTAGGTCAATATGGCATGTATGAATGATTATACCCTTTTGATCATGGAGATTAAATCAACCTTACCCTTACTGGAAAAGTAGTGACATGAATGCTTTTATGCCCTTTTGATCATGGAGATCAAGTCAGCCTTACCCTTACTGAAGAAGTAGTGAGATGTTTGTTTATAACTGAGATGGCTTGTTTGTAGTGAGAGAGGGATTTATAATAAGGATTTCAAGGTTTTAGGGTTCTTGAAAGAATTTGATATTCTGAAAGTATTGTGGCAAGGTTATTTTTTTCTTTTTTGGTTTGTGTGAAAAGAATGTGATTATATAATGGAAATTAGGGTAAAGAAAATGGGCTTTGAATGTGCAATTGGGTCTCCAATGTTCACTTGAGTTCGTCACTTTCCAGGCTAAATCGCAAGGACTTAAGTGCAATTTTTGAAGTTGAAATGTGAAAACAAAATGTAGCCGATATCGAGAACTAACTTCTGTCCGAAAATCGGCTCAATCGGATAAACGGTGAATTAGTTATGAATTTTTGAAGTTTCAGCTCAGACAAACTTATTTTGGGCTCCAGTGTCGACTCTGACACGTTCTTTAATAAAAAACTGGTATTGATCGGAGCATAATCCGATCTAGACTTTTGAAGAAAAGTTGTAGATCTATGAGTCAATGACCTTGTGTAAAAATATGAGTCCAATCCGATAAAAATTGACCGAGTTATGAATTTTCGAAGTTTTGGCCCAGATGAAATAATATTCAGCATTCAGGATTTTCAGCGTGTCACGCATTCTGAGGAAAAAACGAAGGCCTTTTGAATACCGTTTGAACTCAATACCTTCTGTGAAAATATAGCCAACTCAATTTGTGAAATTTTGGTGCTGGAACCAGCTCGATATGATGAAAATCGACCAAGTTATGATTTTCTGAACATGATGCAAATAAACTTCTGTCTCAAATTTTCTGTATGAAAATACTTGATAAATCCACATTTTTGAAGACCTTCTAATTGAAATTGGCTTCCAGCCGTGAGATATGAAAACGTAGATAATGTCAAGACGGAATTTAGGCCATCGGAACGGGTTCAAAACGAGCCACGATCTTCAAGTTATGAATTTTTTAGCGCGTAAAAACTGCACTTTCAGCACACTTTTTCACCATATTTCTTCGAGAAAACTCACACATTCGGATACCTTCTTTAAAGAATTGACTCTTGAGCCGATCCTGAATTTGAGAATACGTTATCAGAGATATCTTGGCGAAAGAACACCTGAATATGACGCGCCGGGTTGGACTTGTGAATCTTTCTTGAAATGTTTTGAGAAATATGGGAGGGCAAATTTTGGGGTACAACAGGCTTCATATGGCATACCCAACTTCTGGGCACGGATACAGACCCATCTGAGATATGGCTCCATTGGAAGAGAAGTCTTTGGACCCAGCTCATGTGGATCAAATCTGTGAACTCTATCCCAAACCCTTATGAATCTGCGACGTTGCTCGTCGCTATCCCCTTGAAAATCAAAGATGATATTAGGCATTAGCAGCTCATGAGGTCTTTCTCTTTGGGCTCACCCAAATTGACGTAAGGCCAAGCATGGATTGTAATAAATTCCTCCATTGGTTCCTATCAGGGGAACATTGGGGTACTCCCCACAACGATCAATAATATCCACCTCGTCCATACTCTTAATGGTCCAAATGATGTCATTATGAGAGAGAGAGAGAGACATAACCCTGTAAGCCCAGCTCATGCCTTCTTTGTTCTTCAGCACTGATTTAGGGAGGTGCAAAATAAACCACATCGCCAATAATGGAGCACAGCACATCAAGGTTCCCCGCTTTCGGACAGTACGGGCATAAAGCTGATGAAGAATGTCACCCAAGAGAGTGGGTATAGGGTTACCAGAGATGAAGATTTTCACCGCATTCACATCAACAAAAGCATCAGAGTTAGGAAACAATACCAAGCCATATATCAGAAGATCCAGAATATCTTTGAATGCCTTGAAGTCTAGACTATCCTAGAAGTGATTAGCCTTACCAACCAAGAACTTAGTTAGAAAGCCCTTTGCTCCACTTCTAGTTTCCCAATTAGTCATTACCTCATCCTTTGTCAAGTGAAGGGCTGAAGCAATCTCTTCGGGCCTAAGGGTCTTCTCCCAACCAGTAAACGGGGTCTGCTCCAGAATAGAGATACCGAGCAGATTAGAAAACTCTTCTAAGGTGGGAACCAACTGGTAGTCCTGGAAAGTAAAGCAATGGTACAGCAGATCATAGAATTGGACCAAAACACTCATTATCTGCTCGTCCAATTTGGAGGTGACCAAACTGAGAAGATAACCATGTCTCCTGAGGAAGGAAGTAGTATCAAGCATTTTTGCAATCAAATCCTTAAGCAGAGTGGGAACCTGGACAAAGTTGATCCTGATGGTGTTTCTACGCATGGGTTCCATGACCTACAAAACAGAACAAAGATGAATCCCTCCTGTCTTTGAAATAGGTTAGTCCAATGCAATATGTATGCAATGTTATGATGTCATGATGTCATGATAGAAAGCACACCACAAGTATCCACAAATATCAAACATGGTAAAGGCACACAAGTCACACAGAGAGCCCTTATATTTTAGGCTGGCAAGGAGCTTAGGTACTACCCTCTTTCAATGTAGTTGGTTTAAACCTGTCCTAAAAATAGTAAACGGGTTCTAGAGGATCTCAATATCACTAACTACCCTCAATCGGTCATAATTCCAGTTTAGCAACCTTTTCTTGCAGTCAGAATCATCGCGAGAGTTTAGTCTCAATGAGCGTAGCATACTGCTACTGTTCTATGGCCAAGTTGGTTAATTTAAAGGTTCTAAGGTCAGTTGGTGCTTAATGACCCCTTAGCAAACCCATATTCTCCTCGTTGCGCCACAAGGGATATCAGTACATACTAAAGTGCCACACCAACGTAGCTACTGCTTCAACCGTATCGGTCTACGTCGTACAGTTCTCTCACAGTTTATTGCTACTTACCTAAAGGGTATCCCCAGATTCGGGTTAGGATCTATAGAAACTCCGATACAAGCCCACAAATATAAATCATACAAAGCATACAATTGAAAACACAATGATCTAATCCTAAGGTACACCCCACTTATTTATTCCCCAGCAGAGTCGCCAGTTCTGTGATACGGTGGGAGAGAACTGACTGTTTTTGGAATGCTGGTTCGCGTTTTGCGTTTGTTTTTGCAAAATGTCGCGGTAAGCAAGAGTCCCACCGTCTTTTATTTTATCCAACAAGGAAAGGAAAAAAGCACAGAAAAATTCCTTTTTCGAGATTTTTCTCGGGTCCGGGGGGTAGACTATAGAAAGGGAAGGTATTAGCACCCTTTCTATCCGTGGTTATCCACGGGCTCTTAGGTACTTGCTCAAAGTGTTTTCAAAAATTGCTTTTCTTTGTGTTTGTGGGTTTGAAAGAAGTTTTTGTTTGAAAGGTGTAAGTGCGAAAAGTTTTGTTTTGTTTTGAGAGAGCAAGTACTTAAGAACCATCTACCTACTCGAAAAAGGAGTCAATCTGTACTAATGTCCTTTAGACAATGCTATCCCACTATTGATGAGTAGGTAGCATCGTCGTTGGAGTTTAAGGGTCAATTCGATTAAGGGACGTGTGATCACTAAAGCAATGTTAGGACGCCTTAGCGGTAATCCTAATGTCTTAGATCATTTTTCCGAGGCAACCGTTTTGAGGCAACTATGACCTTTGGACAAGAGGACGACCTCTAAAACTTCCTGTAAGTGTTTAGTTATTGGCATATATTTTTGGTAAAACCAGGTGTGTGAATGTCATGACTGATGTCATAACATTCTGGATTATTAGGTACTTTATGCAGAAAAAGAATGGCATACAGAAGCTGCTATTTATGAGTGTGTATCTGAGCATTTTGCAATGATCACATTTATTACTTTCTACCAAAATCAGTAAACAGGATTTCTGTTGTCATAACAGATGTTAAGACATCCTGTACTGATCTAACAGTTATGCAGTTTGGTTATTTCTGAGATTTTTCAGGAATTTGGTTCATACATTCCAGAACAGAATCTCACGTGGACTTTAGGTTAACCTAGCTCAACCCTAATCTGGTTGATAAAGTCTTGTGACCAAGTCTTGAGGTTAACCCTAATTAACCCTAGCTTTTCGTGGAAGCCCTAACTGAAAAATAGCTGCATATATATTCAACAGAAAAGCTGATTGGAAATTAACTCTTTGACAGAAGAATAACTTGGGGCTGTATAGTTTTAACTACTGTAATCCAAGCAAGTATCATTGTAATAAGTGACTTGGAATAGGTTTTGATTGTAAGGGTTGTGTATCACTCAAAGCTTTGAAGCAAGAGTGTTTGTGTCTCTTGACTAAAGCTTTGAAGCAAGGTCAAGTTAGGTTTATGTATCACTCAAAGCTTTGAAGCACGAGTGTTTATGTTACTTGATTAAAAGCTGTGAAGCATGATCAAGTGTATGTTCTGAAGAGTGTCTTCATTATTTCATTAGTCAATTGTTTAGTATCACTGCTGTGATTGAGGGGGAGTGAGTAGGAACTCAGGTTTAAGTTGAACTTAGATTGAAGTTGCATTGGGTAGGTCTTAAGTGAAGGAGATAAACTGGTTGTTTTATTCCTGAATTAATATCTCTTATAGTGGATTTCCTCCCTGGCTTGGTAGCCCCTAGAGTAGGTGTTGTTTCACACTGAACTGGGTAAACAATTGACTGTGTTATTTACTATTTTTCTATTTACTGTCTTATAGAGAGTCAGATACAGTGTCATAACATTCACTGTGACATTGAGTATCTACTGCCAGAATTTCAATTGGCATCAAAGCAGGCACCCTGCCTGTCTTACTGGGTGAGATCTTGGGATATCACTTTCTGGCGCTATGGACAAAGAAGGAGCTTTTGGAAACAGACCACCCATTCTGGATCGATCAAATTATGACTACTGGAAACCTCGTATGATTGCCTTCTTAAAATCACTGGACAAAAAGGCTTGGAGAGCTGCTGACAAAGGATGGAACCATCCCACCATAACTGAGAAAGATGGGACAATCAGTCTGAAGCCTGAGGAAGAATGGAGCAAAGAAGAAGATGAGTTAGCCCTGGGTAATTCCAAAGCTTTAAATGCCTTGTTCAATGGAATTGATAGAAACATATTCAGACTAGTACATCAATATGAACTGGCCAAGGAAGTGTGGGACACTCTCAAAACTACCCATGAGGGCACATCCAAAGTAAAAATGTCAAGGCTTCAGATGCTGACTACCAAGTTTGAAAACCTAAGGATGATGGAAGATGAAACCATTCATGAGTTTCACATGAACATCTTGGAGATTGCCAACACCTCAGGAGCATTGGGAGAAAAGATGTCAGAAGAAAAACTGGTGAGAAAGATTCTCAGATCCTTGCCTAAAAGATTTGCAATGAAGGTAACTGCTATAGAGGAAGCCCAGGATATCAACAAGTTAAAGGTGGATGAACTCATTGGGTATCTTCAGAATTTTGAGATGGGGATCAGTGACAATGTTGACAAGAAAAACAAGAGCATAGCACTTGTATCAAACACTGAAGATGAAAACAAGGAGGATGAAGAAGAAAATATTTCAGAAGCTATAGCCATGCTTGGAAGACAATTCAACAAACTCATCAAGAAAATGGATCCAAAGTCAAGGTCAAATGTTAAGAACATCCCTTCTGACATTAACAGATCTTATGACTCCAGCAGAAGACCAAAGTCTGAAGAGAAGGGAAATCAAGGCAGAGGAATTCAATGCCATGGATGTGAAGGATATGGGCATATTCGAGCTGAATGTCCTGCCTTTCTTAAGAAACAAAAGAAAGGAATGTCTGTTACCTGGTCTGACTGTGATTCAGAAAGTAATTCTGAAGAAGAATCTGTCAAACTAGTTACTGCACTAACTGGTGTTTGTACCTCTGAAAGTGACACTAGTGATGAGGAAGTGACATTTGAAGAACTGGCTGATACCTACAATAAATTATGTATCAGAAGTGCTGAAGTCTGTCTGCAAAATGAGAGACAAACAAAACTCATAATAAAGTTGGAGGCTGAAAAAAGGGCAGACATTGAAACTATAAGTCATCTAGAAGGGGAAGTTCAAATGCTGAACTCAAAACTAAACCAGATGACCAAATCTGTCAAGATGCTGACAAATGGAACTGACAAATTGGAAGAAATCCTTCAGGTTGGACAAAATATGGGAAACAAGTCTGGTCTAGGATTTATGGCAGCAAAGAAATTTGGTGCAGACAAGAAGATCAGGCCTGATAAACAAATGTCAAAGCAGATGTCACAACATAGCACTCAACATCGGGAACAGAGAAATATGAAGAAAAAGTACCAAAGATGGAGATGTCATCATTGTGGGAGGTTTGGTCACATAAAGCCATTCTGCTTCAGATTGTATGGATACCCTAATCAGAACCCAGGTGTCAAACCTAAGTCTAACAAGGTACCACATACTCCACAGTGGAAGAAAAAGGCCACTGCCCTGATAGCCCACACTTCCCTTAGAGTCTCTGCAAAGGAAGACTGGTACTTTGACAGTGGGTGTTCTAAGCACATGACTGGAATCAAGAACCTTCTCAATAATGTTAAACCTCACACCACTAGTTATGTGACCTTTGGAGATGGTGCTAGAGGAGAAATCAAAGGAGTTGGTAATTTGGACTTCCCTGGAGTTCCAAATCTAAATGAAGTACTATTGGTAAAAGGCCTGACTGCTAATCTCATTAGTATCAGTCAATTATGTGATCTAGGATTCAAGGTCAACTTCTCAAAATCTGAATGTCTTGTAACTAATGAAAAACAAGAAGTTGTAATGAAAGGAGTCAGATCTAAAGACAACTGTTACTTGTGGGAGCCTGAGAACACTAATTACTCCACTGTGTGTTCTATTGCCAAAGAAGAAAAAGAGGTGAAACTGTGGCACCAAAAACTTGGCAATCTTCATCTAAGAGGAATGAAAAGGATTATATCCATGGAGGCAGTCAGAGGGATTCCAAGACTGCAAATTGATGAAGGGAGAGTTTATGGTGAATGTCAGGTTGGTAAGCAGACTAGGATGTCACATCCAAAGTCAAGACATCTGACCACCTCTAAGGTTCTAGAACTTCTACATATGGATCTGATGGGACCAATGCAGGTGGAAAGTCTTGGTGGAAAAAGATATGTCTATGTTGTTGTGGATGATTTTTCCAGATTCACCTGGATTAACTTCATTAGGGAAAAATCTGATGTATTTGAAGTTTTTAAAGAACTGTGCAAAAGAATTCAAAGAGAAAAAGAAGGATGTATTGTCAGAATCAGAAGTGATCATGGCAAGGAATTTGAAAACAGTAAGTTTAATGAATTCTGTTCCTCAGAAGAAATTAGTCATGAATTCTCTTCTCCTATAACTCCTCAACAAAATGGAGTTGTAGAAAGGAAAAATAGGACCATACAAGAATCTGCCAGAGCAATGATACATGCCAAAAGACTTCCTATTCATTTTTGGGCTGAAGCTATGAATACATCCTGTTATGTCCATAACAGAGTCACTTTGAGAAAGGGAACCTCATCCACCATTTATGAACTCTAGAAAGGAAGAAAGCCAACTGTGAAGTACTTCCATGTATTTGGTAGCAAATGCTATATTCTGGCAGATCGTGAACAAAGGAGAAAGCTGGACCCTAAAAGTGATGAAGGTATATTTCTAGGATACTCCTCCAACAGCAGAGCTTATAGGGTATTCAATTCCAGGACCAAAGTCATGATGGAATCAATCAATGTCATAGTTGATGATTATCATAAAGAAACATATGTCCCTTGTAATGTTGAGACATTCTTTGAGACTCCAACTCAACAGAATGACCTACCTAACACCACTACAGCAGACTCTGAATCCAAGGAAGCTAGCAAAATCCCTTCCATCAGAATACAGAAAGATCATCCTAAAGAACTCATCATAGGGGATCCTAACAGTGGAGTCATTACAAGATCTAGAGAAATCATCTCAAACTCTTGCTTTGTGTCTAAAATTGAACCAAGAAATGTTAAGGAAGCTTTAATTGATGAATACTGGATTGGTGCAATACAAGATGAATTGAACCAATTTAAGCAACATGAAGTTTGGGAGTTAGTTCCTAGACCAGAGGGAACAAACATCATTGGCACAAAATGGATATACAAAAACAAATCAGATGCTGAAGGAGTTGTCACCAGGAATAAGGCAAGACTTGTTGTCCAAGGATACACTCAAGTTGAAGGGGTTGATTTTAATGAGACCTTTTCCCCTGTAGCCAGACTGGAATCTATCAGACTCCTATTGGGAATTGCTTGTCTCCTGAAGTTCAAGTTATTTCAGATGGATGTAAAAAGTGCTTTCCTAAATGGGTACTTAAATGAGGAAGTTTATGTGGAACAGCCTAAAGGTTTTGTGGATCCAAACCACCCTGATCATGTCTACAAATTGAGGAAAGCCTTATATGGCCTGAAACAAGCTCCTAGAGCATGGTATGACAGGTTAACAAAATTTCTCTCAGACAAAGGATACAGAAAAGGAGGCTTGGATAAAACCCTCTTTGTCAAAAATGAAGGAGGGAAGTTAATGGTAGCTCAAATATATGTTGATGACATAGTGTTTGGGGGAATATCAGATCAAATGGTTAAACATTTTGCTGACCAGATGCAGGCTGAATTCGAAATGAGTCTCATGGGAGAACTGACCTACTTTCTTGGACTGCAAGTCTCACAGATGGAGGACTCAATTTTTCTATCTCAAAACAAGTATGCAAAGAACATTGTCAAGAAGTTTGGCATGGAGAATGCCAGTCACAAAAAGACTCCTGCACCTACTCATTTAAAGCTATCCAAAGATTCAAGTGGGGTTAAGGTGGACCAAAGCTTGTACAGAAGCATGATAGGAAGTCTGTTGTACTTAACAGCCAGCAGACCTGACATTGCTTTTGCAGTTGGAGTTTGTGCAAGATACCAAGTTGATCCTAAAGTCAGTCATATCAACCAAGTGAAGAGAATTTTGAAGTATGTAAGTGGAACTTACAACTATGGCTTGCTGTACTCACATGGTTGTGAACCAACTCTGACTGGTTATTGTGATGCTGATTGGGCTGGAAGTGCTGATGATAGAAAAAGCACCTCTGGAGGATGTTTCTTCTTAGGAAATAATCTGGTTTCCTGGTTCAGCAAGAAACAGAACTGTGTGTCTCTCTCTACTGCTGAAGCTGAATACATTGCAGCTGGTAGTAGCTGTTCTCAAATGATCTGGATGAAACATATGCGTACTGAGTATAATGTCACACAAGATGTTATGACATTGTACTGTGACAATTTGAGTACAATCAACATTTCCAAGAACCCTATTCAGCATAGCAGGACCAAGCATATTGACATTAGACATCACTTTATCAGAGACCTTGTAGAGGAGAAGAAGATTAAACTGGAACATGTTGCCACTGAGCTACAACTGGCTGACATTTTTACCAAGGCTCTTAATGCAAATCAATTTGAAAATTTGAGGGGCAAGTTGGGTATTTGCCAACATGAGGAATTGTAGCAATTAATTTTGCTTAAAACAAGGGTTGAAGGAGTTGTTTTTGTTAAGTCTATTTTGATTGGGTTAATCATATGTTTTCCCATTTCTTTCAAAATTATTAAGAAGTTGAATAAACACTCTTTTAACTCCTTCCTCTCTCGGCTCTGCAACAAATCCCATTCTCTCAATCAAAGTTTTCTCTCTCGTTGCTACTGGTTTTCTAAGACTATCAAAATGTATCAAACATCATCTTCTAAGACGACTGTTTCATCCTCATCCTCTGATCGTGATTCTAGGGCAATCACATCATGCATGGATTCTGAAGTCCTGGAGATTACTCCTCTTAGAGTAATGGCAACTAACCCCTCTAAGGTTAAAAAGCTAAGAACAAGGCATGCAGGAAGGTCTCAAGCTACTTCATCCGGTAATCCCTCTCAACCTTCATCTTCTGTTCCAAATAGGGAAGGCTCAACTTATGTTCATCAAGCAATAGCTAGGCTTGTTACAAGAATTCTGAGTGAGAACCACTCTGTACCTGGGATTTCAGTTCCATTAAATCAAGAATCAGCAAGTCCAAATGTTGAAATAAATCCAGATGTCTCTGAGAATGTTGAGACACCAAATGACAACATTCAGAAATCATCTGAAAATCTTGATGATATTCAGAACCCTTCAGAGAAGAATGTTGAACCACCGGTTATTGATGTGGATGAAGACTACTCAGACAATGACCTAATTGCAAATATCAACCCTAGCATAGCTAGGAGAATGATGAACAGAAAAGGCAAGCAGGATGCTGCAAAATGTCTGACCAAAGAGAAGACTGCTGATGTTGCTCACAAGAAAACCAAGTCTGAAGGCAAGACTGGTGTAGAAACTGTGAAGACTGAACTGTCCAAAGGGAAGGTGAAAACCCGAGTACATGCTGGGAGTCTCTCAAAGCCTGTGAGACAACCAATAGCGAAGAAAAGGAAAGAGCCTGAACCTTCTGATTCTGATGAGGAATCAGAATTTGACATAGATGCTGAAGACATTCCTCTCAGAAGGAAGCTCCCTTCCACCAAAATGGCTAAAGTTCCTGAAGTCCCCACTGACAACATTTCATTTCACCACCCTGAAAATGCCAACAGATGGAAGTATGTTTGCTTGAAAAGAATAGCCTTGGAAAGAGAACTGAACAATGGTGCCATGGATTGTAAGGAGATCATGGACCTAATCAAAGTTGCTGGACTAATGAATACTGTGGTAAAGTTTACCAAATGCTATGAAAATCTTGTCAAGGAATTCATAGTGAATTTGTCTGAAGAATGTGCTGATGGAAGGTCAGCTGACTTTAAATGTGTCTATGTGAGAGGAAGAAAGGTTAATTTCTCTCCCTCTGAAATTAACAAATTCCTTGGAAGACCAGATGAGGCTTGCCCTGAACTAGAGGTTACTGACAATGAAGTTTGCCAAACCATTACTGCAAGACAAGTCAAGTGTTGGCCCTTAAAAGGCAAGCTGAATGCTAGCAAGCTAAGCTTGAAATTTGCCATCCTGCACAAGATTGGTGCAGCCAACTGGGTTCCTACCAACCATAAATCAACCATCTCCACAGGATTGGGGAGATTCATTTATGTTGTTGGAACCAAGACTGAATTTGACTATGGCAGGTATATTTTTGATCAAACTTTAAAACATGTTGGAAGCTATGCTGTTAAAGGCCCTATTGCCTTTCCCTCCCTCCTATGTGGTATTGTCCTTTCTCAGTATCCAGACATCCTGGTGGAAAGAGATACTGTATGCAAAAGAGCCCCTGCTCTTGGGTTGCACTATAAGCTATTCCAGGGATCTCATGTTCCTGACATTGTCATGACATCAGCTGAAACATCAACTGTAAAAACTCAGTCCAAGACATCTGATGTTATAGCTGTGCTGAAGGAAACCTGCAAAGAACTGGAGACAAGGAAAAAGACTCTTGAGAACCTAATTGCCAGATTAGAACAGGAGGAGACTGAAGGACAAAGAAGGGAAGAGGATGCTGCTGAAGATCAGCTCAATGCTGAAGAAAGTGCCTCCTCTGAAGATGGCAGTGCTTGAAGTTTGGTGGAGTTGTCAAGCTTGCTGTTGGTTCCTGTTGCTGCAAGTGATTTCAGAATTTTTGTTGTTGTTTTTATTACTCATTTTGGATGACTGTATAACATATAAGTACATGTATCTTTGGCCTATTTGTGGCTAAAGAGGGGGAGATATTTTGTGTTAATTACTTGGTAGACATTATTTTTTCTGCAGACATATTCATTCTGCTGCTCTCTATTCTCTGATTGCTTAGGGGTTTTAGCCAAAAATTTGCCAAAGGGGGAGTTTGTAAGTGTTTAGTTATTGGCATGTATTTTTGGTAAAACCAGGTGTGTGAATGTCATGACTGATGTCATAACATTCTGGATTATTAGGTACTTTATGCAGAAAAAGAATGGCATACAGAAGCTGCTATTTATGAGTGTGTATCTGAGCATTTTGCAATGATCACATTTATTACTTTCTACCAAAATCAGTAAACAGGATTTCTGTTGTCATAACAGATGTTAAGACATCCTGTACTGATCTAACAGTTATGAAGTTTGGTTAATTTTGAGATTTTTCAGGAATTTGGTTCATACATTCCAGAACAGAATCTCACGTGGACTTTAGGTTAACCTAGCTCAACCCTAATCTGGTTGATAAAGTCTTGTGACCAAGTCTTGAGGTTAACCCTAATTAACCCTAGCTTTTCGTGGAAGCCCTAACTGAAGAAACAACTGCATATATATTCAACAGGAAAGATGATTGGAAATTAACTCTTTGACAGAAGAGCAACTTGGGGCTGTATAGTTTTAACTACTGTAATCCAAGCAAGTATCATTGTGATAAGTTACTTGGAATAGGTTTTGATTGTAAGGGTTGTGTATCACTCAAAGCTTTGAAGCAAGAGTGTTTGTGTCTCTTGACTAAAGCTTTGAAGCAAGGTCAAGTTAGGTTTATGTATCACTCAAAGCTTTGAAGCACGAGTGTTTGTGTTACTTGATTAAAAGTTGTGAAGCATAATCAAGTGTATGTTCTGAAGAGTGTCTTCATTATTTCATTAGTCAATTGTTTAGTATCACTGCTGTGATTGAGGGGGAGTGAGTAGGAACTCAGGTTTAAGTTGAACTTAGATTGAAGTTGCATTGGGTAGGTCTTAAGTGAAGGAGATAAACTGGTTGGTTTATTCCTGAATTAATATCTCTTATAGTGGATTTCCTCCCTGGCTTGGTAGCCCCCAGAGTAGGTGTTGTTTCACACTGAACTGTGTAAACAATTGACTGTGTTATTTATTGTTTTTCTATTTACTGTCTTATAGAGAGTCAGATACGGTGTCATAACATTCACTGTGACATTGAGTATCTGCTGCCAGAATTTCACTTCCTATATTTAATGACCACGTTCGAAGGCAACCAAGTGAGGTGTACCTTAAGAGTGCGCATGTGTGAGTGTGTTATTTCGGTTAATTTTATCTTTGTACATGTCAATGGTTATCTATGTTGATTTTAAGTTCATACATTCGATCTTGTCATGCATTCCCTATTACCAAACATCTAACAGTTTATAGATTGCGGAAATTAAATTGCGGAAATTAAAGCTAACTATTACAAGGCGTCGGGTATTTACATCGCCAAAAGCAACCCTTGAAATTAAAATGCGGAAAGTAAATAAAGCGGTAAAATAATTTAAAGTCCTATTTAAACTATTACATTCCGGGAAACAATTACATCAATATGGTAAAATGGATCGCGTGCGGGAACTTAAATCGGATGCGAGTTCTAGGGTTTTGACCCTTTAATTATTAAAGAAAGAATTTTTTGTTATTTTTTGAATTAAAAGGAAATAATACTAAGTTATTTAAATAAATAAATTAATAATTTAAGAAAAAGATTTTTTTTTGGATTTTTGGATATTAAAAGAAATAAAAATAAATTGATTAAAGTTAATAAAACCTAATTGTCTGAATTGATTTTAATTATTGCAAAAATATTAAAGGTTATTCCCTAATTAAACTAAATTAATTAAGTTAGTATTTATTTACAAAATAAAATACTGAATTAATTTTAATAAATAAAATATTTTTTTTTATTTGATTTTATGAGGAAAAAAAAAGATTAATTGGTTAGTGACTAAAATATAAAAATAAATAACAATAAATAAATAAATAAAAGAAAGAAAGAAAAAGAAATAACCAACGGGGTTTGGGCCCAAATCAGGGGTGAGATTAGCAGCTTAGTGGCCCAACAGGCGCTGGCCTGGGCTGACTTTTTGATTCCACGCGTGCATATTGACTTTGGAGTATGGTGGACCTCCAATATGGACCACCAGATCTGGCCTGGGGCCATCTGGCAAGCATCTGGATGAGGACACATGATACGCTACGCTTTTGACATTGCATGGAATCACTTGGCTGAAAAATGCAGCAAATAATATGGGGACCTGGGATTCGAACCCAGGTCCTGTTAGTCACCAAGCATACGTCCTTGCCACTCAACCAACGCCTGTTAATTGTTAGTGTAATAAACAAAGAATATTATATGTGAAACAACAACAATATGCCAGCAATACAAAAAACACGCGCGAAGTTTTTGAATGGGCCAGTTGGAAAAGGACACGTCTTCGTCTTCTCCATTGAACCCTGGATATTTACCTGCGGATTTATATCCGCAGCTAAATCCATAGGTCCATCCTAAAACGAGTTCTAGGCCATGAAAACGAATTCTGAGACCACAGTCATGCTCGTCTCTCCCTCCTGAACCTGCCTATGTCCATTATTTGCATTGATTTTTCCTGAAACTAAAACGCCCAAAAAATAAGAAACAAGAACCCTAGATTCGGGTATGGCATTACAGGTCATATAAACACAATTAAATAATGCAAAAAGCTTCTAAATGGAACGATAAGCATGATTGTGTAAAGATTTTGCCAAGAAAGTGCAGGAATAATGATATGCGATTTCAAATGCCAAGCGGTTTTCAGAGGGACTTACAGCGCGATTGAGGAGAGGAGAGAGCTTGATTTTGATTGCTTCTCACTCAGTGGATGTCCAGCAAGAGAATAGTGTTGAGATTTCATGTTGAAAGCACCTCTAAGGCAGATTTCAGTTTCAAGCTTTTTTGCAATTTTTTCAAGTTTGGTTCTTGTGGTTTGGCAGCTTCCAACCTTTAACTAGTGTGCCTCTAGCTTGTATATGTAATGAGCATTGGATTAGGTCAAGTTTTGGACTTTGAATCTTTATGCATTGATGTTTTAGGATTTGATTTGATCCTCCATAAAAAACCTTCCAAAATTGTCCAAATTCCATCTTTTTGTTCATGATATGGTGAGATACGAGTTTGATCATGTCCATGATGACAATTAAGACCTATATCAATCAAAAAGATCATAAGTCATCAATATTTAGATTTTATATGATTTAAATTGATTTAAAATGCATTAATTCAATAAAAAATCAAATAAAATAGAAAAATTAATAAATGGACACGAGGCTGAAGCTAGGACACGTGTGTAGTGTGACAAGATCAAATCAAGTGAAAAATAATGGGCCCATTTGACAAAATTTGAAGTTTTGGGGATAGTTGACTTTTGGCAATTTTGCAAAAATGCCCAACTTCAACAATGCATAACTTCTTCAATTTTGAACTTTTAGAAGTTTTCTTGAACTTTCTAGGAAGCTTGAGATGTCCTCTAACCAACCCTTTTCGTCTCATCTCATTTTGATTTTCCATGCTCAAGTTATAAGCTTTGGCAAAAAAGGTGTTTTTGTTGACTTTCAAAAATGACCTATAATGTCCAAATTTGTAACTTCTTGTGGGTGAATTTCTTGATCTTGGGGTGTGAATATGGATTGTAGGAAATTGCATCCTCTTCAAAATGAGCTTTGTATGGGTCATTTCTCATAAAGTATGAGAAATTTATGCTTGGTCAAAGTTGAGTTGACTTTTCCTACAAAACCCTAATTTAGCAACTTTTGAATCTTGATGAATCTTGAGCAATCCTTGATGAATCATGATCAACCCTTGATCAAATGATGAAATATCCTTCAAAAATAGAATGTTGACAAAAAATATTGAAGTTTTACTATTTGTAGGTCACAGTTGACTTTTGCCCTAGCACAGTCGATTTTTGGACCTCTTGAGCAATTGACTGACTAAACTTCCTCTGCAAGGCTTACAATTTGACATGGATGAACTTGAGAACATATTAGGACATTGGGGAGCACTTGAGGTCATTTGTATGTAAGGACCTTGATGCAACACAAAACCCTAATTTGAGGTTGACTGCCTTAGGAGATAGCTTGACTGTCCAACTCTTGAGCAATTTTGAACCACTTGGAGATTATTCTTGCAATGTCTTGGGAAATATGAGAGGGAAAATTTTGGGGTACAAAAGACTCCTACCTACGAAGGACCATTTTTTATCAAAAACATCTTTTCTGGTGAGGCAATGATCTGGACCATCATGGACGGCGACGACTTGCCGCACCCTGCGAACGCAGACATAGTCAAAAAATACTACGCATCAATGACCCGGCAAGTTGAAAACCCGAAATGGTGACTTGGGAAAAAATGGGCATCCCGGTGAATCGAAAACCCGAAAGGGCGGTTCAGGCAAAAATTAGGGATGAAAAAAAATTTTGTACACCCGGCAAGTTGAAAACCCGAAAGGGCGACTTGGAAAAAAAGGGTTTCCCGGTGGATCGAAAACCCGAAAGGGAGGTCCTGGTAAAAGTTAGGGAATTAAATCGTATGACTATGTCTCGTTGGATCACTTTAAGGACAATCTCTTCACCAGACAAACTTCGGGCTTCTAATCAATCCAATCATCGTCGGACGAAGCAACGAATGAACAAGATATTCAGAGTTACGAAGGCTATAGCAGAATGGGAACCCCATGGAATTTTTACACATTGCCATCTTTCTTTGTATAAATGTTTCTCAATTTTTATGACAACATTCTCTTACTAGGATGTCTGTCTCCTTTGTACAAAATACTTACACAAAGTTAATACAAAGATACTTCAAAGTGCAGAAAATTATTTGCCTTTTCTTCTCTTTTTTACACTTGTGTTTTTATTTAAAAACGTCCAATGGTTTATTAAATAAGCATATGCATTTGAATATAATCACTATTTACAAATAAACGAAATATGGAAAGAATAATTACTTACAGGTTAAAAGTATAGGAAAACGTCTTTAGGATATTCCAAGAGAAATCCCCTGTAGTACATCATCCAGATCTCGAGTGGAGCTAAAACCTTAAAATACATATCCCCAGCGGAAGTTAAATTTCAGAATCCTCGCCAGAGTAAAATCTACAAACTACTAATCCTCGGCGGAGTCATATTTTCAAAACTTTTAATTCTCATAAGAGTTAAAATCCTCAGCAGAGCAAAAACTTTGGTTCACCAATCACCAACGAAGATGAAACCTTCTTCCCCAGCGGAGTCAGATTTCCAACTACCAATCCACAGCGGAAACCATTCAGTTTTCCCCAGATTCCCCAGCAAGTTGTCTTAAAGTCCGAGAATCAACCAGATGACAGTTAACTTTTATCCCCAATTAAGGATAATTCCCCAGTAGATTGGCATACAACCCAAACTCCTGAACCTTTTCCAAATAGGAATAAGCCTTTTCCCCCAGAGTCCTGATCTCCCCAGAAGAGTAGCTATTCCCCAAGGAGTTTCTTCATCCCCAACAGAATGAAGATTCTCATTCTTAACTCTCCAGTTTGAGGTCCCCAGGGATTTATTTTCCCCTAGCAGATTGAAGATTTTCAATCTAGATTCCCGAGTGAAGTTACCTGAGTATCCATGACTTTCCAGCACGAGTTTGTCAGAATTTTTAATCCCCTACAGATTGAAGATTCTCATTCTCGCTTCTCCAGTGAAGCCCCCAAGATTTCAATTCCCCAGAAGATTGAAGTTTCTCATTCTTATTCTCCGCAGAAGCCATCAGAGTTTTCCTTATTCTCCAGCAGATCAAGGTTTTCTTTTGACTGATCCCCAGTAGAGGTCTTCAGAGTTTCCCTATTCCCCAGCCGAGTAAGGATTCCCATTGGTGTACTCCCCAGCTATAGTCATCAAAGTTCTTTGGATTCCCCAAGCAGGTTTCTCAAGCAGACTTAATGGATTCCCACATCCCCGCAGAGTTTGTCAAAGTTCTTGTTAACCCCCATGAGTTGCCAAGGATTTTCTATCCCCAACAGTGGTCCAAGGATTTCTCATCTTCAGCAATCAAAGATTTTGAATCTCCAGCAGCGGTCATGGATTTATTCTCCCCGACAGCAGTCAAATATTTCATTATCTCTAGCCATCAAGGATTTATTTTCCTCAGCAAGACAGCGAATCAGCTTACATGCGCATACATTACATTCATATGTCATGAGCATTGATAAAACATATGTTATTGCATCATACATTTCATGCAACATAACTTTGTATTTCAGCTAACATTTTACCCTTTTCAGGATAAGATTAAAAGCTATCTTTAACAAACATTCAAAGAATTCAGATACAGTCCAGATACGCTCCAAACACGGTAGCCATGCTGATCACTCACGCTGATGTTCTACAGCTTGGATACGCTCGCCACGACAGCTATACCCCTGCTCTTTCAGATCCAGATACAACTTGGATACGCTCGCCACGACAGCTATACCCTTGCTCTTTCAGATCTAGTTACAACTTGGATACGCTCGCCACGGCAGCTATACCCTTGCTCTTTCAGATCCAGGTACAGCTTGGATACGCTCCAGACACGGTAGCTATACCCTTGCTCCTTCAGATCCAGTTACAACTTGGATATGCTCCCCACGACAGCTATACCCTTGCTCTTACAGATTCAGATACAATCCAGATACGCTCCAAACACGGTAGCCATGCTGATCACTCATGCTGATGTTCCCCAGCTTGGATACGCTCGCCACGGCAGCTATACCCTTGCTCTTTCATATCCAATTACAGCTTGGATACGCACGCCACGGCAGCTATACCCTTGCTCTTTCAGATCCAGGTACAGCTTGGATACGCTCCAGACACGGTAGCTATACCCTTGCTCGTACAGATTCAGTCTCCAGATTGAGTTCAGATACGTTCCAGACACGGATACCCTTCTGACACTCATTTTTCTGACTTACAACATACAATTCAACAAACCTTCTTGGATGGCATCTTTAAGCCCATCTCCAACAAGATTCTGTCACCTCTCCAAATGGCATCTTTAAGCCCATTCCCTCAACTATACTTTAACGAGTGCAAATTTACGGGCACTCTAGTGTCCAATCATCTTTTACCTTCGAGTCACGAAAGGCAATCTCGCAAATCTAACTTTTCAGGTTCAAGAAGATTGAACAGGGGCAGGTGTTGTACCCCAAAATTTTCCCTCTCATTTTATCAATATTTCCCCTCACAAGACTCTTTGTATTCCATACAGGATTAGGGTTTGCTCTACTCAAGACATCTCCTTGCACTGTTGACCTGAATTAGGGTTTGAGTTTGCACAGGGATTTTTGGACTTCCAATGCCTAAAGTGACTTTCATACTTCATGTTGGACTTATGAGATTGCCCATACCAAGTTTCAAGCCTTGAATCAAATGTTTGCCCAGTCAATTGGACAGTTGACCTAGAAATCAACTATATTGGGGGGAAAAGTCAACTGTGGCCAATTTACAGTCAAACCTCAAAATATTTGATCCACATCAACATTATAGGATCATATGAACCATTTGATCAAGTTTGGACCATAACTCCTCAAGAAATTTGATCAGATCATCAAAAGGGCAAAATGGTCATTTTTAGGGTTTTGACTGCAGAAGGGCAATTTCTGATTTTTAACCTAGCCAATGGCAAATTGGGTTCAAGCATGGATTCAAGGACTCAATGACATCATCTTGACCTAATCACAAGGTTCAAAAGATCTCAAAAGCATTAGATTGATAAATGAATTTTTCAGTCAACTGATCAAAAATCAACTATACACTGAAAAGTCAAACTTTGACTTTTTGGTCAAAATCAAGTGCCAAGGGTCATTTTTCATCAAGATGTGTCAAAACATGAAACTTGTTCATCAAGAAACCTAATTTTGCAAATTAAGGTTTAAAATTGAAAATTTTCATAACTTAGAAATTTTCTAAGTTATGAAATTTTCTCATTTTTTCTCAACTTTGCCCAACTTTTTCTCCATGATGCAATTGGATTCAAACAAAACTTCCAACATGAAAGTTGTATTCCTACACAAAATCTACAACCTTTATTCACAAAGTTTTCCAAAAGGATGCTAGGATCTCAAGTTATGATTTTTGGAATAAGGGTTCATGAAACTTTTAACTTAGTGAAATTTTACCCTAGTTTAGGCAGGATTTTGACCTATCTTCATGGCAATTTTTCACATAGTTCCACTTGGAATCTTAAAATTCATTTCAAATATGGATTGTAGAGCATGTTACAAGCTTTCCAAAATGTCCAAGAACTCTCCAAAATCATTTATTGTTAGGTAGAATCGAAGGTTTGAATTTGGTAAAAAGTCACTTTGATCCATGGCATTTTTCATGTTGCTACAAATTGCAAATTCTATCCAACCTTACTTGTACTTGCTCACAGGTCTTTAAACCCTTCCACACTCAAAAATTGAATGTAAACTCAATGGTTTAAGGCATTATTCTGATCAATGGAAGTTTACACAAGGGTTTAATCCATTTTTGGCAAAAGGGCAACAATGCTATTTTCATAAAGCACAACTTTATGTCAACTTGTTTCCCTTGAGCCTTGAACCCATCTCTTTGCAGCAAACAAGCTCCATAAAATTAGGAAAAGGTACAACAATCTTGTGCATGCTTGGAGCTAGCCTGTACAGGCCTGCCTTTTGTCATTTCACACTTTTCTTAAAAGCCAAGTCAACTTGCAAAAACAAAGAGAACTCTGGTATCTGATAAAACCAACTCTTGTAACCATTCAAAACAAGTTTTGCATATTGCCTTAACTCATAAGCACGAGCTAACCACTTCTCAAGCCTTCCAAAACACCAAAACACCATCTTCTTGCAAAACATGGCAGCTTCTGCAGTTGCACCTCCATCTCATAAACCACTCGTGCGTTTTGTCCCAAACCTCTTCCAACACACTCCATACAACCCATCTAAGCTATCCCAACCATTGGCCAGTGACTGTAACTCCATTTACAAGCTTCACCATTTTTAAATTCTGCTTGTGAAGGTTGACTTTTACAGGCTTATTCAAGCAAACTTAAAGCAAACTAAGCATTGGGGAAGGTCAAAGGAAGTTCAAGCAAGCTCCCAAGCATCTCAGGCCTCATTGAAAACCTCCACATTGCCATACTCGATTTCAACTGAAGCAGGTATTTTCCAACTTTCTATCTCTCTACTTAGGAATCATTAGGCTTAGGTTTGTGAATAAAAAATGTAGTACTCATTGCCCTTAAGCTGTACATATGCATAGTTTCATTTAAGTTAACTGTGTTGAGAGAATTTGATTAATGAACTTTCTGAAAAAGTTAGGTTAGAAATTAGTGCCAGAGAAATTCTCTCTGGTCTTTGAGAGTTAGATTAAGTTCTTTACATGGTTGGAATCGTGTTGGAAAATGCTATAACTTTTGTGTTGTGAGTTTTTGCTTAGAGCACGTATGCAGGAGTTAGCCATTTGTATAGGAGGCGCGCGTTTTTCTTTGAACAGAGGTTGAAGATGAAGCAGGTGGGCTAGGCCTGTGTTGTTCCATGCTTTTTGCACCCCTGATTTGCTTCTCACACCCCCTTGGCCCATTTGATTTTATCTTTTATATTTTTCATTTCTTTTTTAATTTCTGACTTTATTTTATTTTTTCTAAACTTTAAAAATTACCAAAAATATTTTATTTAATTTTCACATTTTTTTTTAGACATAGAAATAATTATTAAATAATATATACATTTATTTTCTTAATAAAAAAACTTGTAAATACTACAAAAAATATTATATTTTTATTTTTACTATTTATATACTTATACAACATTTTTCTAATATATTTTTATTTTTTGACATTTGTATATATTTTATTTATTTTTATTGTACATAAATAAGTAATACATAATATATATATATATATATATATATATATATATATATATATATATATATATATATATATATATATATATATATATATATATATATATATATATATATATATATATATATATATATATATATATATATATATATATATATATATATATATATATATATATTCTTAAAACAAATTAGGGTTTTCACCCTTAATAAAATAATCTTTTATTTTATTATTTTTAATGCATTAAATAGTTTATTTTTACATATATAAAAATAATACAAAAATATTTTTTGCATATTTATTTAATTGTCCATTCAAATATTTGCTTATTTATCATTTGAACAAAGAATTCAATTTGGTTGTAATAATCTTAGGGTTTTAATTTCTTGCAAATAATCCCCTATTCAAAATTGTATCCCCCTCCCCATATCAATGTTTAATAGTTGTAGATTTATTTTTACGCATTTATAGCTTTTCAAATATGCATGATAGAGATTAGGGTTTGTATGCAAAATCCAAAATCAAACAAATAGCTTGACTAATACAAGACAAAATGCATGAAAATGACAACACAGTGCACACTAGCACCCCTAGAGTTTCATCCACTTGTTTCCTTTAAAATGGCCATGGTATGCATGCTAGGTATCTTGGCAAAACAAAAACAAAATAAAAAGATCATAGTCCCTCGATGACTCTATCTTGGTTGCCTATACAAAAATGATCTAGTCCCTCAAACAAAAACTTGCTAAAGATACTTAGCACTATTGTTAGCATGGCCATACGATGACCCGCGCCTGTCCCGTTTAACATCCAAACACAAGTTTGTTTACCAAATGCAATGGTAAAACAACAATGTGAAAGGGTTAAAAATGTGTAGGAAAGATCTTTGAGTAGATAGGGTAGACAACTCCTAGTTACTTGATCTCTTGCAAACATTCTTGCTAATTTCAAAACACACAACTTCAAAACATTTCCCAAAACAAACTTTCAAACATTGAAACATTTTTCAAAAGACAATACACCTTTGTATACATTCAAACAAGAATCATTACAAAGGTTGCCACAACGATGGCCTCTTTTCAAAATACTTTCCAAACCACACACAAAGCACCATTTCAAACAATTGAAAAGCAAAAGCAAGTGATCTAAAACAAGTAACTAAGAGCCCATGGAAAACCATGGATGAAAAGGGTGCTAGCACCTTCCATTTTCATAATCTACCCCCCGAACCCAAGAAAACATCTCAAAGGTCTTTCCTGTGCTTTTTGACCTTTCCTTTGGATAAATAAAAAGTCGGTGGCGACTCTTGCTAAATCAAAACATTTGCAAACACAAACACAAAACCTCAAGTCAGTTCTCCCACCGCATCACAAATCTCTTTGTAGAAGTCAACCTGCAAACTCAGAAGTTGAAAATGGTGAAGCTTGAAAATGAAGTTACAGTTGCTGAACAATGGCTTGGATAGTTCAGGTGGGTTGTAGGGAAAGTGTTTGAAGTGGTTCAAGACAAAACGCACGAGTGAAATATGTTTTGGCTTGTGATTTGCAGAGATGGCACTGTTTTGGGAAGAAGTTGGTGTTTTTGTGTTTTAGGTGTTTGGAAGCTTGGCAATTCGTGTTTTCTGGCTTGGTACCATATGCTGAAGTTGTTTGAAAATGTTACAAGACTTAGTTTTTATCAGATGGAAGAGTTGTGGACCCTTTGCAAGCTTTCTTGTTTTTGAAGCAAAAGGTGAGTTGACAAAGCTCAAAGCCTGTACAGGCTAGCTCAAGGCCTGAACATAGTTGGTGAACTTTGCCTGATATTCATGGACTTTGTTTGCTGCAAGAGATTGGGTCCAATGCTCAAGATAAACAAAATTGCTAAAAGTGAACTTTATCAAAGTAGCAATGTCATCTTTTTGCCATTTTTGGATTAAACCTTTGTACAAAGCTCTAAAGGTCAGAACAAGGCCATTGTCCAATGTATTTGCATTAAATTAAGGAGTGTGGAAAGGTTTAAGACCTGTAAAACAAGTACAAGCATGCTTAGGACAGATTTGCAAGTTGTAACATGGTGCAAAATGCCTTGGACAAAAGTGAGAAATGGCCATTTTCAAACTTTCGATTCTCCCTAACCATAAATGACCTTGGAGAGTTCTTGGACATTTTGGAAATCTTGTAACATGCTATACAATCCCTATTTGAAATGCATTTTGAGATTCCACTTGGAACTAAGTGAAAAGTTTCCATGAAGATAGGTCAAAATCCTGCCTAAACTAGGGTAAAATTTCACTAAGTTAAAAAGTTTTTGGACCCTTATTCACAAACTCATAACTTGAGATCCAAGCATCTTTTGGGAAAACTTTGTGAATAAAAGTTGTAGATTTTGTGGAGGAGTACAACTTTCATGTTGGAAGTTTTGTTTGAATCCAATTGCATCATGGTGAAAAAGTTGGGAAAAAATAAGAAATTTTCATAACTTAGAAAATTTCTAAGTTATGAAAATTTTCAATCTTAAACCCTAATTTCCAAAATTAGGTTTCTTGGTGAAAAAGTTTCATGTTTTGACACATCTTGATGAAAAATGACCCTTGGCACTTGATTTTGACCAAAAAGTCCAAGTTTGACTTTTCAGTGTACAGTTGATTTTTGATCAGTTGACTGGAAAATTCATCTGTCAATCCAATGCATTTGAGATCTTTTGAACCTTGTGATTAGGTCAATATGGTGCCATTGAGTCCTTGAAACCATTCTTGAACCCAATTTTCCATTGTCTAGGTGAAAAATCAGAGATTGCCCTTCTACAGTCAAAACCCTAAAAATGACCATTTTGCCCTTTTGATGATCTGATCAAATTTCTTGAGGAGTTATGGTCCAAACTTGATCAAATGGTTCATATGAGTCTATAATGTTGATGTGGATAAAAAATTATGAGGTTTGACTGTAAATTGGCCATGGTTGACTTTTTCTCCAATACAGCTGATTTTTAGGTCAACTGCCCAATTGATTGGGCAAAAATGTGATTCAAAGCTTGAAACTTGGTATGGGCAATATTATAAGTCCAACATAAAGTATGAAAGTCACATGAGGCATTGGAAGTCCAAAAATCCCTGTGCAAACTCAAATCCTAATTTAAGGTCAACAGTGCAAGGAAATGTCTTGAGCTGAGCAAACCCTAATCTGGTCTTGAGTCCAAAGAGTCTTGTGAGGAGAATCTTGATAAAATGAGAGGGAAAATTTTGGGGTACAACAGAAGAGAATGAAGGTTTATCAACCATCTATGTGTTTGCAAGGAAAGGATAAGCCAAATCAATGAAAGGAGGTTCTTCAAGAGGGAAGATTATTGGAAGACTTGAAAAGATGGGGTTTTTCTAGCTATTACTAGAAAAGAGAAAAACTCAAGTGACAAAAGGCTATTTTTCATCAAAAGGTAATATGAGTCAAAGATTCCAATAAAAATGTATCAACATTGTGCTAAACATAAGTAGCTCATGCTAAAAGAAGATTCTTACACTGGAGATGGTTCTTCTGTGAAAAGGTGATCATAACATATTATTTTGCTTACTTTGACTTCCTTAAAGGTCAGACTTAACAGATGGTTTACCAAGAAGTGGTTAAAAACTCAAGGAAGGTGTTATTTTCCTTATTTCTCATACCTTTCTTAGAACTTCAACTAAGAATATTAGTATTTTGATATTGTCTGCTTCAGGCACTTGACTGTAGTAAAAGTGGTTTTGGTTGTGTGTTTAGTCTCATTTTATCAATTGTTTCTTGGAATGTTGGTGGTGAAAGAATGATCAAGCGTTCTGAAATCAGAAGGATACAAGATGGTTTCGCTTAAATTTTTGGTAACTTTCTTCTTACCAAAGGACTAGTGGTTTTTATTAGTCAGATGTGTAATCAAAGTCCAAAAGTTATGTCATCAAGGAATATGATGTATGGAGTTCTTAGGAGGATTTAAAATCAATTTCTATTTGTGGATTCCATAAGTATTTAATTGATTATTCTCTTACTTGGTGGTAAAGGAAGATGAGGTCAATATGTCTCACCCGAAGGTGCAACGTCATACAGTTGCAAAAAGCTCTAGAATATATTATATGGACCTGATTTGTTCAAAGCAAGATGAGTATCATGGTGGATAAAAACTTATGTGTATTATTTTCTATTGCAAGAGGAAATTATACTATTTATAAAGTCTTAAAAGGTTCTTATCTACTCCTTGGAAGAAAGCAAGGTATGCATATGAGTTACTCTAATGAGAGTAGTACTTCTAGTAAAAGGTTAAGGACCAAATTTAATGATGTGTTCATTGAGAGAGGAACTGATGTTCAACCAAATGTTGAAACATCACATCAGCAGTTTATTACTCCAAAGATTGTGGAAGATTCTATAAGGCCAACGAGCACTGAATGAGAAAATTCTCAAGAAGACAAAGTTCTTTTTTGTCAAAAAGGGAGTTCATTATTTGGAGTTTATCTTAGTCTGGGATCATTAGTTATTTCATAGATGAGATACATAATGGTTGTGATTCTTGGAGGAAGAAGCTTTTGGCCAAGTCAGAAGAAGATGATATTTTTGGAGGATATTCTTGTTTTAAGGAACAATTTTATTTCTTGGATTAGAATTAATTGAATCCTGATATATTCTGAAGATTAGATACATGGTTGAAGAAAGATGTGTTCAATTGAGTTGGTTACAAAGAAATTACAATATCAACCTGAATGTCATGACATTGTAGTATGACAAGACAATATAGTCAAGATACTCAAGGATTCTATTCTGTTTACAGAATAAAGTCATGGGTTTAAGTCAACATTGTATCAAGGGTCTTGTTACAAGCAAAATATGGCACTCATATAACTGGCATGTCTGGGTGGATCTAGGAAGTATTCTAATAACTTGAGGTGCAAGTCATATTGAGAATATGAGGGGTAATTATAGAATTGCATATGTTGAAGAATGGTGATAATATCTGTTTGGTCGGTGTACCAACTATATTCCCATATCTTGGGCTACATGCAGTCTCAGAAGAAGAATTTCCAATGGCATGGAGAATGTCATTTCAAATGTTATAACATTGACAACAGACAAAGTTTTTGAAAAGAGAAAAGTTGAACAAGAACGTATCTCCTTCCAAAACGTCTATATTGACTACATCATCGTTACAAACAAGGGTTCGTTACAATCAAAGTAACTCTCATTGTCTTTAAATACCATCTACCTCAACTTCCTCTTTTGTTGCGTTTCAACATAAGTAAATATTCTAGAGATACTGGTACTAAGAAGGGCGATCTGCTGGAATCCTATAAGGATAAAAGAAGTGATCCAAAGAAGGTTGGTTTCAATATTACAACAAATGTTGGAACATCAATTGGAGCATCCTGGACAGAAAAATCATTTGTGACAGAGATGAAATCCTTGAAGAAGAACTCAGGTTCTAGTACATGATTCAGATTTAGATGTTGATGAAGACTGGGTCAATTTCATTGACTCATGAGAGAGAATTGGATAGCTGGTGACTGTTATCTTGTATATATTTAAAAATGGTTAAATATCTTTTACCCCTTTGCAATAGTAGCGAGTTTTGATTTACCCCCTTTTAAAAAAAAATCTTTTGCCCCTCAACAAACCAAGATTTCCTCTAATTTGGCCTTGAGTCAAGATTCCAGCAGAATCTGCATACGTGGCACTTGATGTGGCTTTTTTTTTTTTTTTAATTTTTAAATTCCACGTGGAAATTCGACTATTTTTATTATTTATTTATTTTTAATTTATTTTAATTTTTTTTATTATTATTATTATTTTATTTCTTTATTTCTTTATTTTATTTATTTTTAGTATTTTTTAATTTTTATTTTCTCCCACTTGGATTAGTTTTTTTATTATTTTTATTTTCTCACTTGGACAAGTTTATTATTTTGTTTTATTTATCCCATATTTAATCCAACTAAAAACTAAATAATAATTTCGGCATAATTCCCGCACAATACAAATAAGAGTTTCAAGTTTCTGCCTAATACAAGCAAGACACATGATTTTAAATTTAATAATTCCTGCACAATGCACATGATTTCCCATATTTTAATTTTAAATTAAAATATTGGAAAACCACATTATTAAATTTAAAATCATGTGTCTTGCTTGTATCAGGCAAAAACTTGAAACTCTTATTTGTATTGTACAAGAATTATGTCGAAATTACTATTTAGTTTTCAGTTGGATTAAATATGGGATAAATAAAACAAAATAATAAGCTTGTCCAAGTGGGAGAAAATAAAAAAAAAAGTTTGTCCAAGTGGGAGAGAAATAAAATAATAAATTTTTTAAAAAAAAATTAAAAATTAAAAATAGTCGAATTTCCATGTGAAATTTAAAAAAAATTAAAAAATAAATAAAAAAAGCCACATCAAGCGTCACATATGCAAATTCTACTGGAATCTTGACCCAAGGTCAAATTAGAGAAAATCTTGGTTTGTTGAGGGGCAAAAAGAATTTTTTTTTAAAAAGGGGGTAAATCAAAATTCGCTACTATTGCAGGGGGTAAAAGGCATTTAACCCTTACAAATACAAAAAATGTATGTTTTTGTGTTTTGAGTTAGTCTTGCTTTAGGGAGTTGGTTTCCCTTAAGTCAAGTTGATGCTTCTAGTTCTACATCAAGTTTTGGGTCTTATTTTATTTTGGGAGAAACTTAGACTTACCCTTTGTTTTTGTGAGATTTTTTTAAGTCTGTCCTGGTTGAGGGAGTTCTTTTCCCTTGGTACAGTTTGTGTTTTTATTGAGTCAGTTTCTTTTATTTTTTCTTTTTGTGTCTTGAATCAATTCTTGCTTGTTTTGCTTCCTTTTTTTTTGTCGAGTTCTTTTCAACCTGTTTTTTTGTGTGTCAATTTTTGGCTAAAAAGGGGGAGAAAAGTAGTAGTAGGTCTAGGTCTGAGTCCAGTGTTGTTGCTTGTCATATGAAACATTTTAGGGGGAGTATGTATGTCCACCTGTGAGTCTTAAGTTTGTTCTTGCAGTTGGTTTGCAAGGATGTTTCATAGGATGTTCTAACATCCTGTATGAGTCTGTGTAGTATGTGTCTTCTATATGTCAGATTCTTTCTATTGTGTCTTGTGGTCGTAGTTATGAGCATGGTTGTGTCATGTGCTCTGAGTTATCCGAAGTTGAGGTATGGTCCTGTCAATCTTCACCTGGAGAGTTCAGGGTGATGTTGGTGTTTTGCGTTTGAGGGGGAGTATCATTTATCTTCTTCCTCATGTACACAATTTACATGTTAAACATGTAGCTTATGTTGGCGTTCTGTGGTTTTATTCCTCTTTCCATGATATTTGGTCTTTGGTCTTTTTAACCAAAATTTGCTAAAGGGGGAGATTGTTAGTACCATGGTTTTTTGGATTGGCAATATTTTTCTAAAACATGGTTCTGACCAGATGTCGAACAAGATGTCGTAACATCCTATTCTGTTATGCAGCAGGCTTGTGCTGTTGTATTTTAAATCTTGACAGATTTGATTTAATTATGTAATATTTCCTTTGGATATATTTCAGATATTCTCGCAGGTCAAGAAGATTTGTTTTGGAACAAATTTATATCTCCAGCTGTGCAAAAGATACTAAATTGGGCCTTGAGACAATTTAGGAAACTATGTATTGGTTGTTCCAAGATTTAAGGAGATTTCCTAAACAATTTGTTCATCACTCAGCTTATGGATCAAGAAACTTCTTGACTCAGAATATCGAAGCCCATGGACTACAGAGTTGTATTTAGAGGGGAATCCTAATCTAATGTAATTTAAGTTTTTAACAATTGTAAAATTAGGGGAAGCATAAGTCTTAGGTTTTGAGAGTCTCTTGTGTAGTTTTTAAGTCACCCATGTATCTTTTGATACTATATGGTCGACTGATTATTGCTTGACTGTTAGTCAAGTTATTATTCTCACTCATAAACATTTAGGTAATGAGTTGACTATTATTCTCACTTGAAGCTTTTAAGCAAGATTTTGAGTTTTTGTATTTGAAGTGTAATATTCTAAATTGGATTGTATTTGTTGTTGTCACTGGAATTGGGACTGTTAGATATCACTGAGGTGAATTAGGAAGTGAGATGGCGATTTCTCATTTTTAGGGAGGACCTAGGTAGAAGTTGCATTAGGTAAGGATTAGGCGAGAAGTTGTAAACGGGAGAGTTTAGCTTTGAACTAATACTGCTGATATTTGACTTCCTTTCTAGCTTGGTAGCCCCCAGAGTAGGTGATGTTGCACTGAACTGAGTTAACAACTTATTGTGTTATTTATCATTCTACAGTTTTATTTTATGTATCATATTCAGCTTGATTGATTTGGTTTGTTACCAGATGTCGTAACATCTATCTCGACATATCTGCGGTTAAGACAATTTTGTTTGTATGTGTTGCCTATACCAGAATTTCATCTTGTATCAACTTTTTTCACAGTAAGAATTATCCCTAATTCCATTGGAATTAGGCGCAGACGTACCAATACGTGAGGACGAAAGTGGGGGAACTGTGAAGACAAATACTTGTGTCTTTTTTCTTATCGCTTTTACTTGATTTAATTTTCATCAATCAATTTGTCAAATAGCATTGCATTATCAATTGATTCGTAAGAATTTTTCCAGACTATTTTTTGATTTCAACCAAGTGTTGATATTACTTATAATCACTTTCGATTATAAGGTCTTTTTGTATCAATACAACTTATTGGAAATTTATGAAAATTCAATTGCACATCAAGTGTTCGACAAATTGCTTTTCTAGCTCTTTTGATAAATTGCCATTGGAAATATCATTACTAGTAATTTGCTACAAATGTTAAATAAGCTATAAATTGATTGAAGCTATTAATTCCAATTATCAATTTTGTTCCATATTGATATTGTTATATTTTCATACTCGAGGTCCCAATAACGTTTCGTATAGACGACTTATTTTGAAAACCTTCCGCACAAACTCTTAGTCAAATAAAATTTCAAAACCAGAATTTTTCTGGAAATTTTAATTGGGTATCTATTCACCCCCGTCTAGATACGTTGCCTTCGTATAACAAGTGGCATCAAGAGCCCGATTTATTTCGGCTTTGACACTCATTAGAAAATGGCTTATGAACCTAAAGGTGATTATAAAAGAGCCCCAATTTTCACGGGAGAAAACTATGGTTATTGGAAAGCTTGTATGCAAATTCATGTCAATTCATATGACAAAGGTGTGTGGGAAGCCATTCAAAATGGTCCAACGCTGGTGACATATGTGGTTGATAATGTTACTATACCAAAGTCGTAAAACTTATGGGATGAGAATGATAATAAGAAGTGGCCACACGATTGGAAAGCGAAAAATACTATCATATCCTCTCTTGGTGTTAATGAGTTTTATCACATTTCCCATTGTGAGACCGCTAAAGCTATGTGGGATACTCTACAAGTTACATATGAGGAAACTAATGAGGTCAAACAAGCTAGGATTAATACACTTAATCAAGAGTTTGAACTCTTTCGCATGAAGCATGGTGAAAACATTGCTCAAATGCAAAAGCAGTTCTCGTATCTTGTTAATCGTTTAAATTTTCTAGGTAATCTTATTTGTAATGCTATTGCTATTAACAAAGTTTTGAGATGTCTTACTAGGAATTGGAAACCAAAGATCACCGCGGTCAAGGAAGCCAATAATCTTGCAACACTTGATCTCACCGCTTTGTTTGGAAAGTTGGAAGAACACGAGCAAGAACTCAATTGCTTGGATAAACATGAAAATAAAATTGAGAAAAATAAGAAAAAGGAAAAAGACACCAATAAGGAGGAAGGATTGAAGTCCAAATCTCTAAGGGCCTCAGGTTCAAAGTCCTCAAAGGATGAGCATGCTAATGAGAGTGACTCTTATGATGAAGATGAGTCGGATGATGAACAAATGGGGTTATTCATAAGGAAGTACAATAGATACATTTGAAAGAATGGTTTCAAACATTCTGACAATAACCTTGTGAAATTTAGAAGACAATCCACTTCCTCTAAAGATGAAGGAAACAAAAAGGACAAGGGAAAATGTATATTCTATGAATGCGGAAAGCCTGGTCATTATGGACCGGAGTGTCCATCCCTTGCAAATAAGAAAGGAAAGGGTCAAAGAAATAACTCTAAGAATTTTAGAAAAGCCTATGTTGCTTGGGATAGTGATAGCAATGTCTCAAGTGAGATGTCTCAAGTGATGAAAGTTCAAGTGAGAGTGGCAAAGAGCCAAACTATTGTTTCATGGAAAATCAACATCAAATCAAGAAAAAGAATGTAAGTCATTATAAATACTCTAATGTTGATAAGTTGTCTTTTAGTGAATTAAAAAAAATGTATTTAAAAGTCTACAAAAGGAAGACTCACTTGCTTATAAGAAATTAGCTTCCAATGAAAAAGTTTTTACAAACCAATAAATAATTTGAAGCATTGAAGTGTTCTATTATGGATAGTAAAAAACATAAAGATGAGGATGTGGAACCTAGTCGGTTCGGTTGTAAAACTTGTCAAATTTGGCAACAAGAGGTGAGTACTCTTAAAATCAAAGTGGACAAGGCATCACAATCTCATATTGATTTTTCCATTATCTCTTTGAAGGTTGAAAAGCCTCATAAAAATTATAATTGTATTAAGAAAGAGTCTAATAGAAAAAGTAAATTTCATCATGGATTGTTTTGTCACTATTGTTGCAAGAAAGGCCACACTATTGAAAAATGCAAATTTAGGTGCTTTCTAGTTCCTAAAGGAAATTTCCAATGGTTTCTCAAATACAACAATTATTTCACTCACTCCCAAGGACCCAATGAGAATTGGGTACCTACCACTTTTGTTTGATTATGTAGGTTGAGTGTCTTGATGCTATGACGGGAAAGTGGATTCTCAATAGTGGATGTTCAAGACACATGGCGAGAGACATCTCTCTACTCTACGACTCTGTGGAGAAGAAGAAAGGATTTATATCTTATGGTGATCACAACAAAGGTGCAATACTCGGAAAAGGCAGTATAAGTAATCCCTCAACTATTACTATCTCAAATTTTATGTTAGTTGAAGGCCTTAGACATAGCATTCTTAGCATTAGTCAATTGTGTGACAATGGGTATAAGGTGACTTTTGCCAAAGATTATTGCATAATAGAACATAATGAAAATAAGGATTGTATGTCTAATGGTCTGAAGGTTAGTAACATCTATATGCTAAACTTAAAATAAGTTTCCTTGAATAATGCCCAATGTCTTGTCACCATGAGTGAAGACTCTTGGCTTTGACATAGACGTTTGACACATGTCAACTTTGATCTACTTAATAAAATAGTTTCCAAAGATTTAGTAATTGGTCTACCTAAAATAAAATTTTCAAAAGATCACCTATGTGATGCATGTCAAAAGGGTAAGTAAACAAGAGTTTCTTTTAAATCTAAAAATGTTGTTTCAAAGACCTCTTGAGCTCCTTCACATGGATTTGTTTGTACCTTCATGAACCAAAAGCATAGGTGGTCATTACTATGGTCTTGTTATTGTAGACGATTACTCAAGATTTTGTTGGACTATTTTCTTACGTAGCAAAGATGAAACATTCTCGACTTTCACACGTTTTTCCAAGTTATCTGAAAATAAATTGAATTTTAAAATAGTTGTCGTTCGAAGCGATGATGGAGGTGAATTTGATAACCACCTCTTTGAAGAATATTGTGATAAATATGGTATTGAACATAAATTTTCAGATCATATAACTCCATAACAAATGGTGTTTTGGAATGCAAAAATCGTGTTTTAGCGGAGTTGGTAAGAACAATGCTCAATGATTATGGTCTACCAAAATATTTTTGGGCCGATGCCATTATCACAGCGTGTTATGTCTTGAATAGGATTATTATTTGTTATATACTTGATAAAACACCTTATGAACTTCTAAAAGGTAGAAAACTAAATTTATCGCATCTTCATGTCTATGGATGTAAATGTTTTGTTTTAAATAATGGAAAAGATAACCTTAGGAAATTTGACGCGAAAGCCGATGAAGATAAATTTCTTGGATACTCACAATATATAAAGCATATAGAGTTTATAACAAAATACTACTTATTGTTGAAGAGTCGGTTCATGTTACTTTTGATGAGAATTTCCCAAATAGTGTTGGGAAAGGTATTTCTTTTCATGTTGTAGGCGCATCTAAGGAAGACATGCTCAAAGACACCAATAAAGGAGTTGATCAACCTAAAACAATGGAAATTAAGAAAGAGGAAGATGACAACCAAGAAAAGAATGATCATGAAGGTCAAAAATATGATGATGGTCTTCCATTGGAGTGGAGAACCTCCAAGGATCATCCTATTAACAACATTACTGGTGATATCACAAAAGGGGTAATAACTCACTCTAAGATAAGTATTAGTGTCTAAAAATCTCTTAAGACATCTGAGATCTGACTACCATAATTTCAATTTTTATCATGTTCCTTAGAAGGAAATCTAACCATTTGTTGAGGAGAATGGACTGAATGTTTTGACCAAATGTATAAAACATTTGTTCTGACATTATCAAGTTTATGATGCTCAAGACAAAGTTGGAGTTGGAGTGAAAATCCAATTAATGTCAAACATTCAATAATATGAGTGTGAAGGCCATGGATTTTCTATGGAACAAATTTCCATACATATCTCAAGGAGGAATTGTATGAGTTTTCTATGTCTTGGTCTTGCTAAGAATATTACTGATTTGACTGGAAGAGTGACTTCTGATGAATATTTCTGCATTGAAAAATTATCTCATGATGTGCTGGCTGTTTTATTCAAAGATTTGTGTATCTAGAATAAAAAGGGGGTTGTCAACCATGAAGAAATAAGATGTGGTTTATTTCTGATCTTATGTCTTAAGATAATGAAGGATTTTCTACCATCTATAACTTACAGGGTGATGTGACTTTATTAATCCTATAACTTGATATCATGATCAAGTATGTAAGGATTGTTAAGAATAGTTGGAGAGATTTCTTCTATTGGAAAGGTGATTAGAAACCTAGAACGGATTGGGCTTTTCAAGATATTATTAGCGAATAGAAAACTCAAGTGACAAAAGTCTATTTTCATCAAAAGGCAAGTTGAGTCAAAGTTGTCAATCTAAATGTCTCAACATTGTGCGATACACCAGGTTACTCAAGCTAGAGGCATATACTTGCACTAAAAATGTTTCTTTTGTGATAAGTTGGTCTTAACAGTTTTTTTTTGTCTTTGAATTCCTCAAAGGTCAAACTCAACATGGTTAACCAAGCAGTGGTTAAAACTCAGGGAAGGAGTTAATTGCCTTATCTCTCATACCTTTCTTAGATCTTTAATTAAGATGATTGGTATTTTGATACTGACATTTCCAGAAACTTGACTGTAGTAAAAGTGGTTATGCTGGTTTGTTTAAGTCTTATTATATCAATTATTAATTATGTTGTTGATACATAAAAGGAAGATTAAGGGCATTGGGCATCTGAATAATACATGATGGATTATTTAAGTTTTGGTAATGTTCTTCTTACTAAGGACTGATGACTATTATGCTAAACATAAGTCAGTTATATGATCAAGGTCTGAAGGTAAATGTCATCATGAAATAAGTTTTTGTCTCTAATGAGATGTCTGAAGTTCTGACGAGGACTTAAAAATAGTTGCTATTTGTGGATTCCACAAGTATTTAATTGTGTATCCTCTTAATTGATGTACAAGGAAGATGAAGTCAAGATGTCACACCAAAAGGTGCAACATCAGATAGTTGCAAAAAGCTCTAGAATATGTTCTATGGATCTGATTAGTCCAATGCAAGATGAGTGTCCTGGTGGATAGAGGTATATATGTTATTTTCTTTTGTGATCTATAGAAAAGAAGACTATATTATTTGTGAAGTCTTCAAAGGTTCTTTTCTCTCCTTGAAAGAGAACAAGGTATACTTCTGAGTTACTCTACTAAGAGAAGTACATTTAGTAACGTAAACTCCAGAACCATAATTAGTGAATTATTCATTAAGAAATGAACAAATGTTCAACTAGATGTTGAAACATAATCTCAGCAGGTTGAGACTCTAGAAAACGTGAAAGATTCTAAAATTCTAACAGGAACTGAATAAGAAAAATTCTAAAGAAGACTAAATAGTTTCTAAGAGGGAGTTTATTATGTGGAATCTTTTAGAGTGTGTGATCATCAATAGTTTTAGAGATGCAGTATCTAATGATGATATGTCTTGGAGTAAAAAGATTGTGTCCAAGTTTGAAGAAGATTGTATCATTGGAGGATATTTTGGTCACTTGAATTATAATTAATTGAATCTTGGTATATCTATAAGATTAGGTACATTGTTGTAGGAAGACGTATTCTCAATTAGGTTGGTTACTAAAAGAATACAATGACAAATTGGATGTCATGACATTGTAGTGTGACAAGCTACTGAAACCAAGGCACTCAAGGAGTTTATTCTGTTTACATAACAAAGTCATGAGTTAAAATCAACATTGTGTAAAGGTTCTTGTTACAGGAAAATATTGTCACTCCTAAGATTGGTATGTATGAGAAGTTGTAGGAACATTTTATATGACTTGAGGTGAAATTTACATTGAGTATATGGGGGGTAATTTTGGAATTTCACTAATGAAGACTTATAATAGTAATTGTTTGGTCGATTTTCCAACTATATTCCTTTGTCTTGTGATATGTGCAATCTTGGAAAAGACATTTTTAATGGCATGGAGAATGTCATTTCAAATTTTATAACATTTTCCAGAAGTCAAAGCTTAGAAAGAGAGAAAAGCTGATAAGGAACGTGCCTCTCTCTCCCATGGTGAGTGGTGCACTATTACTAAGGGTGGTTTTATCTTCTTCCAAAAATTCTCTCATTGACATGTTTAACACGTAGCTTGTGTTTGTGTAACTGTTGTATCTTTGATACATATTTTTAGGCAGTTTGGTTTATGGTTTTATTGCTTTGTGGTTTTATTGCTTTGTGGTTTTATTTCTCTGTGGTCTTATTCCTTTGTGGTTTTATTCCCCTCTCTAGTTTAATTGGACTTTGGTTGTTTTATCCAAAATTTTCCAAAGGGGGAGATTGTTAGTACCATGGTTTTAGGATTGACATGATTTTGCTAAATATAACAAGGATGTTATGGAAGATGTTCTAACATGCTGGTCATGTTCATTTGAAGGCAGGTGTTCTAGAAGATGTTGTAACATGTTGTACCAGAACATCAGTACATCCTGTTTTAAATCTTGACAGATTTAATTTGATTATGTGATATTCCTTTTGGATATATCTCAGTAAATTTTGTAGGTCAAGAAGATTTGATCTGGAACAAGTTTTATATCTCAAGTTGTACATAAGTTACTAAATTAGGCTGTGATACAATTTAGGAAACTTGGTATTGTTTGTTCCAAGATTTAGGAGATTTTGCTGCATAATTGGTGCATCACTCAGCTTATGGATCAAGAAACTTCTGGACGCAAAATTTGAAGTCCATGGACTGTAGAGGTGTATTTAAAGAGAAGACCTAACCTAATGTAATTTTAACTTTAAATAATTTGTAAATTAGGGGAAGCTTAGAGTCTTATGTTTTGAGAGTCTTTTGTGTAGTTATAAGCCATTCATGTATCTTTTGATACTATATGGTAGACTGATTGTCACTTGACAATTTGTTAAGTTATTATTCTCACTCTTAAAGCTTTTAAGCAAAGAGTTTGAGTTTTTTATTTGAAGTGTAATATTCTAATTTAGGTTGTTCTTGATACAGTCACTAGAATTGGGACTATTATATATCACTGAGGTGATTAAGGGAGTGATATGGGATTTCTCATATCTATATGATGATTTCTAGGTAAAAGTTGCATCGGGTAGTGATTAAGTGAGAAGTTGTTAACTTGGACTGTTTAGACTTTAAATTGATACTACTAATAAAGGATTTCCTTCATGGCTTGGTATCCCCCAGATGTAGGTGATGTTACACCGAACTGGGTTAACACCTCTTTGTGTTATTTATTATTCTGCAGTTTTTGTTTCAATATCTGTTTCAGTTTGATTTGTCTGGTATGTTTGTAGATGTTGTAACATCTGTCTTAACATTGTTCTGATGTTAAGATATCAGTATGAACATGTGTTGTATGTGCAGAAGATTTCAGTTGTATTTCACCCTTCCATTTGTATCAATCCAATCTTCATAAAACTTGGTCTTTCTCACCTTTCTGTTACCGGTATAAGGCAATAATTCATTTAACTTGTCTATCAAGTTGGTGAGAGATGTGGTGCCATCTGGAAGCTTGAACTCAACCGGAGGTTTGTCTCCATTGAAATACACTCCTGCCTTAATAACAAATTGAGGAAGAGGCATTTTGAGATGTTTTTCTAAAGAACAAATGACCCCTATTTATACAACTTTGATTTTATTCTGGACCATACAAAACCGCCGGTGTAATCACAACCCTATAAAAATGTCGGAAAAATCCATACCGTTAGAAAATCCTTAGTACTTCCAATACCGAAAATTTTAATCTGTGATAAATTTCCAGTATGAAATTGCACATTTTCAAATTTCCTGGTCAAATTGCAATTTACTGGAAAATTTCACTATAAATACCGGGAATTTCATGCTTGCCCGAAATTTTTAAACTCCTATCGGAAATTTTGTTCGTCCATTTTGTTCTTTTTTTTATCATAGTCATTTTTGTCATTTTTATCTCGAGGTTTAGATGAGGTGTGTTTGTTCTATCTTGAAAAAATTTAATTGCGATTGAATTGATTTTTAAAAGTAAAATTATGATTATTTTTGTTTTGATAGGTTTACATAACACTGAGTTGAATAAAAAAAATTTAAAGTTAAATTTACATTTGGTAGACATAAATTATAAATTCTAGTTGCAAGTTAAAAAATTTTTTTAAAACAAAATCAAATCTAATGATTTTTTTCAAACAAAACAAACTTAAATATAATCTTCAGAATCACTTTTAAATCTTCAAATAATAAACTCAAACATTCACCAGGCCTCGCACTAATAGTAAACATTACAAAAAGTAGTTAACTTTAAGGCTAATTTATATAGTTTGTATTATGTATTGGAATATAGAATATAGATGGTGTTTATAAGGTTGGTATTCTAATGTCCAAGTCAATATTTGATAGTGTTGAGATATTAAACCTAATCCAAGTTGTGTAACTTAAAACTCAACCCCAATTAGGGTTTGTTAGTCTACTTAGTGTATAAGTTAGGTGTATATAAATAGTCATAGTCTGTATCATTATTTGTATAATTCAAGTAAATAATAAAACCCTTATTTCCTTATTACTCTCTCTCTCTCTCCTCACTAAAAGTGCCCCACGCACTAATAAATTTGTATCCAGAGCTTTTGGTGGTTATTGTTCTTGATCGCGTTTTCAAGAACGTCACGCCAGAGATCGATTTTTCAGGGAAAGTGAATCAACTGATGCAAATATGACTGGTGATAAGAGTATTCTGAATTCTCTTCCAATGCTTGACAGCAAAAATTGGATCTGATGGAAAAAATAGATGTAATCCTTGTTTGGCTTCCATGATACCCTAGAAGTGGTTACCAATGACATTCATGCGCTGGCTGCAGATGCAACCGAAGCATAAAAAACTACTCTCAACAAAGTCAAGAAGAAAGATTGCAAGGCTGCTTATTGCATTCAGACGATGATCGATGATGCTAACTTCGAAAATATCTCTCATGCTGAAACAATGAAGGAGGCATGGGATATTCTGGTCAAGTATGATGAAGGAGGTGAGAAAGTCAAGGTTGTCAAGTTGCATACCTTGCATCGACAATATGAATTGTTGTCGATGGGAGAAGATGAAAAAGTTGTAGAATATGTGCCAAAGGTCCAAATACTCGTCCATCTCATGAAAGGTTGTGGTGAAACCATAACTGATAAGATGATAGTTGAGAAGGCAATGCAAACATTGACCTCTCACTTTGATCACATTATCGTAGCTATTCAAGAATCTAATCAACTTAAAACCCTAAAACTGGAAGATTTGGTTGGTTTATTGGAAGCGCATGAGATTAGGATTATCAAAAGGAAATAAGTTCAGGACTCGATACATGCACTGCAGGCTCACTCATGGAAAAGGAACGGTGGGTCCAAAAAATTCAAAGGAAAAGTAGACAAAACTCAGAGAAATAAGTCTTGGTCGAACCCTCACAAGCATCTGGTCGAAGATAAAGCTTATGAATCCTCAAAAAGAGGAGGAGGAAACTATCAAAAGAACAAAGAAGATAAAAAGGTGTGCAATGTTATAACTGTGAAAAGTAGGGTCACTTCGCCAAGAATTATTGGTACAGGAAATAAAATGGATCAACAAAAGGCAAAGACGAATGAGCAAACCTTGCACGCTAAGATTCAGATGATTCTGAAGGTATGGTGGTTATGGCTGTAGTTGCAAATAACCATGTCGAATCCAAGATCTAGTTCCTCGACTCGAGCTACTCGAATCACGTGACTGGTCAAAAGGTGTGGTTGGTAGATTTCAATGAGTCGAAGAAGAGCAGGGTAAAACTTGTTGATAACAGTTCGTTGCAAGCAGAAGGTACTTGTAACATAGTTTTTCAAATGCGTAATGAAGGGAAAGCTATGATCAAAGACGTACTTTATGTACCTGGAATGAAGTCTAACCTACTAAGTGTTGGACAACTGGTCAAAAAAGGTTTCTCAGTTGTTATGAAAGATAGAGCTTTAAAATTGTTTGACACCTAGAATAATTTGGTCTTAAAATCTCCACTATCGAAGAACATTTTAAGACTATAATCAGTTCAACTGAAGTGCAATGTCTAAAAATTATTGTCGACCACAAGGATAGTTGGTTGTGCCATTTGAGGTTTGGACATTTGAGTTTTCGATCACTCAATCAACTGATAACTCAAGATATGGTTTCTGGTATTCCAAGTCTTGAAATGCCTGACAAACTCTATAAAGTGGTACATAAGATCATCGTGTATACTCGAAGTGGTACATTCAGATGTATGTGGCCTGTTCAAAGAACATACCATTGGTAGAAATAATAATTTGTTTCATTTGTTAATGAGTTTAGTTGAAAGTTGTGGATCTATGTGATCAAGAGAAAGGATAAAGTATTTGAAATATTTAAGAGATTCAAGATGCTTGTCGAAAACTAGAGTGAGAGGAGGATCAAAGTTCTGCAAACAGATGGAGGTGATAAATACACTTCCAAGATGTTTGAAAATTTCTATGTAGAACATGGTTATGATCATGAGGTAACTGCTACTTATACGCCTCAACATAATGGAATTACAGAAATAAGAAACAAAACCATATTGGATATGGCGAGATGCATGCTAAAGCAGAAGAATTTGCCAAAATCTTTATGGGGGTGAAGTTGTTTCAACTGCAGGTTATATACTTAACAGGTGCTCTACCAAGAAGTTAAAGAATATGGTTCCTGAAGAAGTGTGGTGTGGCAAACGACCATCAGTGAGTCATTTGGAGATGTTTAGATCTATGTGTTACAAGCATGTTCCTGATGCAAGAAGAAGGAAGCTTAATGACAAGAGTGAACCTATGATTCTGGTAGGATATCATAAGACTAGTGCTTACAGGCTATTCAATCCAATTAATGAGAAGATTGTGTTGAGTAGAGATATTGTGATTGATGAAAATTCTTCCTGGGATTGGAATTCTAGTAATGAAATTAACAAGCCATTGATGAGATCTGATTTCAACGAAGAAACTGTTGAAGTCGAAGTCGAAGTCAAAGAAATTGTTGAGAATCCAGTCCAAGTAAAAGTTGAAGCAGATGCTAACATTCCAGAGACTTTCAAAGTCGAAGAGAGTGTGGCTAGCACAAGACAAAGACCTCAAATAACTAGAGTTCTTCCAACGATACTTCAAGACTATGAAGTAACTGGTGATGATGAAGTCACACTAGATGGAGAACTAGTTCATTTTGCTTTACTTGCAAGTGTTGAACCAATCAACTATAGCGAGGCTTTAAAGATTCAACAATGGAAGTTATATATGGTCTAAGAGTTACAGTCAATAGAAAGAAAAAACACATGGGACTTAGTCGAATTGCCAGCACAGACAAAAGTTATCAAAGTAAAGTTAGTGTTCAAGTTGAAACACAATGCTGATGGGTAGATAGCAAAATATAAAACAAGATTAATAGCTCGAGAGTTTCTTCAAAGAGAAGGAATCAACTACTCTGAAGTATTTTCTCCAGTAGCAATACTGGAGACTATTCGACTAGTGGTAGCATTGGCATGTAACCAAGGCTGGTCAACATTTCACTTAGATGTGAAGTCAGCATTTGTGAATGGTCCTTTAGATGAAGAGGTCTATGTCACATAACCTCTTGGGTTTGTGATTCAGAAGGAAGTGAGTAAATTATATAAGTTGCACAAAGCGCTCTATGGTCTCAAGCAGGCACCTAGGGAATCGAACAAGAATATTAACTCATACTTAGTCGAATTGGGATTTGTCAAAGGAAAATATGAGTATGGTGTCTATGTTTAGGTTGTAGCACAAGATATAATAATCATCAGCTTAAATGTCGATGATTTTATGGTAACTGAAAATAGTTTGGAGAACTTGTCGAAGTTCAAAGAGCTAATGAAGAAGGAATTTGAAATGTCAGATATGGGAAAATTGTCTTATTTCCTAGGCATGTAATTTCAAATTTCGAAGCAAGGGATGGTGCTACATCAAAGGAAGTATGTCAAAGAGATAATCAAGAGATTCAGAATGGATGATTTGAATCCTGCATCCTCACCTATCAAACTAAATGTGAAGTTGGAGAAGCACGAAGAGGAAGACAAAGTCGATGTAACTTTGTTCAAACAAATTGTGGGATCTCTGAGATATGTGTGCAATAGTCTACCTGATAATGATTTCACAGTCAGATTTGTGAGCAGATATATGATTGAACCAAGGGTGTCACACATGAAGGCTTCAAGAAGAATCCTAAGATATTTGAAGGGATCGATAAACTGTGGAATACTATTTCGATGAGACTCTGAAAGCAAAGAAGTGACAGTTACTTGTTTTTCAGATGCTGATTAGTGTGGAGATAAGGAAGATCGAAGAGGCACAACTGGATATTTCTTTCAAGTATTTGGTGCTCAAAAAAGTAACTTATGGTGGCATTATCATCATGTGAAGTTGAATATATATCCGAATCCTATGCTGAATGCCAAGCAATTTGGATCAGATCTGTACTTGAAGAAATGGAGGTCAAAGTGAAGAAACCTCTTATGTTGCAAATTGACAACAAGTCAAACATAAATCTGGCGAAGAATCCAGCTCTGCATGGAAGAAGTAAGCATACCGAAGCTAGATTTCACTTCTTGAGAGAAAAGGTAAATCAAGGTGAACTTGAAGTTAGGCATTGCTCAAGTGAAGCATAATTGGCCTACATTTTCACCAAATGATTAAAGATCGGCAGATTCCTGAATTTGGGAAAAAAATAAGGAATAGTTCAGATTGACTATTTTTGAGTATGTTCGATAACTTGGATTAAGAGGATGTGTTGAGATATTAAACCTAATCCAAGTTGTGTAACCTAAGCCCAAGCCCAATTAGGGTTTGTTATCCTACTTAGTGTATAAGTTAGTGTATACAAATAGTCATAGTTTATATCATTATTTGTATAATTCAAGTGAATAATAAAACCCTTATTTCCTTATTATTCTCTCTTTCTCTCCTCACTAGAAGTGCCTCACGCACTAACAGATAGATGTAAAATTATGCAAGTGTGAATGAAAATAATACATGGATGCGACTTAGAGTTGTTGGGTGATAATATGGTGTAAGAAAACAATTTAGAGGGGAGGTGGTGAATAAAAGTTTTGAAAACAAACCAACCGATTCTTCGAAAATGAAATATCGAAGGTTTTTCAGAGTATGTGTGCAGAAGTGTTAGAGTAAAATCGAGTGAATTATTCTTTAATAGAAATTAACACACGTAAACATGTAATAAATGTACAATCGATACCACTAGTATAATTTACAAGATATGATTATACAATGATTCAATTAGTGAATTCTAAATTCAACAAATTTCTCAGATTTTAATCACCACTAAAGTTCGATTAGGTCCCAATTCCAGCAAAACCTAATCTTAAGCAATAAATGACTATCAATGAAATAAACGATAAACTAATCTATAAATTGAAAAAACTAGGCATGCAATATACTACAAAATGTAAATGCAAGAGTAAAAGGTATAAAGATGACACAAAGATTTACAGTGCTTCAACTATGTCGTCCTCACGTGAGTCTACATGCACTTTTCAAAGAACCTACATAATTCCATTATCTTGATAAATATTCAAAGAGTTTATACTATCACTTATCCATAATAATGTTGAAGAAAATAAATCTTCAATTATGGATCTTGACTTGTATACGGCTTCACACCAAACTTTTCTGCATAATCTTTACTCGATCGACGCTTCAAGAATCTTTCAATATCACCAATTCTGCTCCAAGCCTTCGTCAATAGAAATAAACCCTTTGATTCAACTGATTCCTTGAGCATTAAATTGTCTGAAGATTTGAGAAGAACTTCGCCTTATCCATAGTCTTTCAAATAGTCATTACTAAGGCAATTTGGAGTTAAGAACCTCATTCTTTTCACCAGAATTTGTCAGAACTAGTGACAACTACTCAATCTTGCAACGACCTAAAAAATATTTAACTAATATCCAAGAACGGTTAGTTTCAAGACAACTTCTCCCCCAATAAATCACATATATCTCATTATCAAGATCTGGAACACAAACTGAGGTTAAGAAGAAAAAGATTCAAGTTTAAGAACTTTGAACTTTTCAAAGTGAGAGAGTTAATTTCATAGAAAATCACAAATGAATACGAAAAGCTATCATAAGTTCATTTGTGCTTGAGTTTAAGCACAAAAATGAGTGATAAAATTTGGCTTGATTCGAATAAAAAACAATGCATGTATTGAGTCAAGTGAGCAAGTGAAAGGAATAAAAGCAATTCTTACTTTTGACCCATTTTTCACTTAATTCGAATCAAGTAAATATCTGATTCGAATCAATGACCCCGTGATTCAAATCATGTACAAATTGTGATTTGAATTAACTGCTCAAGGCCCTAAGAAAAATGTTGAAAAACTATGTGACTCGAATCATGTGCAAAAATGTGATTCGAATCAAATCGGGTCGTGGTGACAGAAAAATAGCTTGATCCGAATGATGTACAAAACTTGATTCGAATTAAATTATTTTGAAAAGTTGTTATTCACCCATGTTGGATTTGATTCGAATCATAATGAGTGTGTATCTTGATTTATTCAAATCAAACACTCAAAAACTCAAATTTTCATGATTCAAAAGATATTTTGAGATCAAACACATATAATTTTTATTCCACAAACTCATGCAATTGACTAAAAATATCTTGATCAAGTTCAAACATAATCATTGATTTATGCATGCTAAAATGATAACGAAACGATTTCAAACTTGATTCAAAAGACGTGCAATCATGAGGGAGACTCAATAAAGGATAATAAACAAAAGCGATAAGACAAACAACAAAATAATTGTATCGGGGATGCTCCCCTACATATGATACGAACATGTAACCATCTTCCCCTAGGGATGTGTATCTATGTTATCCCCTTTTTTGATGTTTGGCAAACTTTCACTTGTAACTGAGTCGACTTTGAGCTAATTGAAAAAAAATGCTTGTGCTCCCACTAAAACATTGCACACATAGACCACAATATAAAAAAGTATAAAGGAATTCTAGACTCATTACAACTTTATCCCCCTTTGACAACATCAAAAAAATATACCAATTGTTATGGATCTAGAAACCCAACAACCAAACACAACAAATATAAGAAAATATAAAACAACGAAGATAGGATACATAATAAGAAGATAACATGCTTCAAGCAATAAAATGCAAAATAAACATGCAACACAATTGTTCAACAACATACAAAATGTGATCAAAACTAACTTGAAATGGAATGCAATAACAACTTAAATAATGCATGAATAAGTATATCGATGCTCAAATGCACATAATTAACAACACACGAGCTAACTTTTGAAAAGGGTCCAATGACAATGGTTTTGTAAAGATGTCAGCAAGCTGGCTTTTAGTGTCAACATGTTCAAAAACAACATCCCCTTTTTCAAAATGGTCTCTAAGAAAATTGTGCCGAATCTCAATGTGTTTAGTTCGTGAATGAAGTACCAGATTTTTAGTGAGGCTAATCGCACTAGTATTATCTGTCATCCCCCAAATTTATCCGCCCTATTGCTAACAGTCAAATTATTTTCAAACTTGAATTTTATAAAATTCTTTTGATTTATTTACACTAATATTTTATTTTTTATAAATATTTGTTTTCAATTTATTTTGTCTATTTAAAAAGTATATAGTAGTTTATTTTATTTCTTAAATAACAAATACTTGTTTGTATTCATATACTTTCAATTGCCTTTTTATTTCGAATAAATAAGATTACACAATTGATAAAAAATAAATATATGATCATGGATTCAAATCTCGTTCCACTTTAGCTTCTATCAACAATTTTTTTTAACCTTTCTTCACACCCTTTTTTAAAACTCTTTCAAAAATTGTTACCCTTTCCATCAATCTTTTTGACCAATGATTAAAATATGAGGCCACCCTCTTTATATTCAATTTTAATTAGTTTGATCAAACCAAATGATGATGGTTCCTTTATTTTTATTAAATCTTTGAGCCCAATTTTTTCTAACCATAAAACGTTCACAATAATTTCTTCGCATCTTTACAAAATTCTTATTTTGAACATTCACTAACCAGACACTTTGTACATATTCTACGCATAATCTTCCACTAAAAAAACGTTTTGCAGGAGAAGGAAAGAACAATGAAGCAAGAAAGAATAGTGGAAGAACTCAACACCGTAAACTTCGACCTTTTCTCCTTCGCCGAAGAACGAACTGCCGCCGTGAGATCTATCATTTCCGACAAAACTACTGCAGAACCGATCACCGGCGACTCCCCTGGCTCTTCTTGAAACCTCCACCTGCATCAACAACAACATAGCTCGTTCCGCCGACATCAACCGGATCTGCAGAATCACTGCGTGCATCACACATCCCACCGTCAACTTCGCAGATCCTGACGCCCCAACAACCACTTGCCGCCGCAGCAGGCCTACCAGTTGCCGATGCGCATGATATCTAATGATACTCCCTCCGATTAGAAACTCCAACCACCCCCTCCATCATTCTCTGCCCGCACCCGCCATCTGACCTCAGTTTCCGATCTACATCTATCGTCGCGGCAACAATCAGCCACCACCACTACGTAAGTCTCTTCCCTTTGATTTTGTGAGTTATTCATTTGCATATGTTTCTTTGAATTGATATGTAAAGGAAGAATGAAAGAGAAAGAGTGAATATTGAAATGTGAAAGAAGAAGAAGTGTATGTGGTTCTGCTTTCACGAGTCAGAAGAGATAATAAGTTAAGTTGTGTTGTTCCTCTCTTTTTCTAATTCATTATTGTTCTTTAGTTTTTTATTATTATTTTATTTATCAATTTCCACGTGTCATCTCCCTATTGGATGTGGAGAATGGTTTTTTATTGTTTAATTACTGTTGGATATTGAAAGGTAGATGTTGCATCCCGTGTGCACCGATTGTTTTTTATTTCAATTATACTATGATCATATGTGTAGTGGTAAAAAATGTAAGAGTGTAAATCTGAGATCGAATTATTAATTAACTCGAATCGTAAAAGTAAGAGTCGTCACCACGTTTTATTATTTTCAAGAGAAAAGGGAAAATAGCGAAATAAAATCCTTAAATATGCAATGTAAAGTAGTACTTAAAAGTAATGAAAATACAATGTATTTTTTGAAAGAGGTTGAAGGTTCGAGGGTTGGTTATACAAAGGGAAGATACTAGCACTCAATGCATCCGCGGTACTCCGCAGGAAATTTTTGAAATATTTGTTTTTGGTTAAAATTGTTTGTTTGGTTAAAATGGATGTGAATGAGATTTTGGAGATACGACGAGCTAATGTCGAAGTTTTGACTTGAAAGGTGTGAGTTTTAAAATTGAGTCTTTTAGAAAAATTAACTTAAGTTTAACAAAAACTAAAATGTATGAAGGAGTTTCACACAATTGTATAAGATATATTTGATGACATGAAGTCAACAAAGTTAAAATATTTCCCATGGAATTTAGACGAACGAAAGATATAAAGATTAAATGATGAGAATAAAGTTAAATAACAAAAATTAAATAGAAGACTAATTTATACTGGTATGTATTTTGAACAATTAAATAACAAAAATTAAATAGAAGACTAATTTATACTAGTATGTATTTTTGAACAATTAAATAACAAAAATTAAATAAAAGACTAATTTATAATAGTATGTATTTTTGTATTTATGATAAGGGATAAATAATAAAAATCTAAACTAATATTTTTATGTATATTAAAATGAATTAGGGTAAGAATACTAAAGCTTGAAAAAAGGGTAAGAATAAGGGATCGAACCCAAGTCTCTTGGGTTGCCACAGATATGCCTTGCCACTGAACTACATTTTTTATTTGTTATATCCATGCTTTAATTGAAATAAAAGGCGATGATGATAATGTGATTGGGCCAAGAGGCCCATTGGGTCGACCCGGTTTGGGAAGAGAAAAGGAAGGGTTTTTGAAAATCCTAAACAAGAAAAAGGCACCCGATTTGTGGTTATTGGGAAGGGAAAGAATACAGATTTAATTCGATTCCCAATACACCCTATTTTCTATGTTTACCGTGAAAAAACAAAATTAAAACTCTCTCTTCCCCATTCAAAACTCTTCATCTCTCTATCCTTGTTCTTTCCACGACTTTCTCTATCTTTTTTTCTATCTTATATATCAGCTTTTAGAAATCATGAAGTTTGTCATGGGAAAAAAAGAGGCGGATATTGACCGGTTCAGGTCTGAAATTGAGAGAGAGGGTTTTGAGGTGCCATGTTGGTCACTGTTGAGATAGAGTATCAGAAGTTAGCATGGAGATGGGGGGGGGGGGGGGAGTATGGTAATGTGTTGAAAGATGAAGGGTGCTTCACAGTGAGGTAAAGCTGGTGGTGAGGTGAAACGCGACAGAGGGAGGTTGATTCGCGAGCGGAAAAATGGAGGTGCTTGAATGGGTTGATGGCGGAGTGCGAGAGCGAAGGAGGGACTGATGGTGTCCATGGGTAGAAGGTGTAACGAAATGAAGTAGCAGGTTCAAAAATGAGGCTTAGTTATCTGAACGGTAGAGGGAACGATCGTTGGGAATTTGTGAGTTGGAGTATGAAGACGATAAGGGTTAGCGTGAGATGAATCAATTGGGTCATGGTAATGGATGAAGGGACTGTGTTCAGACAAAGAGGGTATGGAGATGGAGGGAGTAATCGCAGATAACTAATGATGATGATATCACTGGCTCGCTGGCCGGAGGTTGCGGGTTTACTGTTATGTGATGAAAGGTAACAGACGGAGGGTATTCAGAAAATAGACTGAAGAATGGGGATACGGTTGGTGAATCGCTGAGGCAATTTTTCAAGTGGTCAGTGGAGATGCTGGTTGGAGATTTGAGGTGACGATAGTATTGATGTTTACAGGCAATAGTTGGAATTGAAAGAGAGGTTGAAATGAAGAAGGCTGTTTGAAGTAGGTTTATTGAGTTTTCGTTTTTTCCTGTGTAATTTTTCTGGTTTATTCTCTAACATTTTATAACATTTACCAGTTATAGCAATTTTCAGAATATATATATATATATATATATATATATATATATATATATATATATATATATATATATATATATATATATATATATATATATATATATATATATATATATATATATATATATATATATATATATATATATATATATATATATATATAAGGTTGCAATAAATCAAGCATTCATATGGCATAAAGAAAATGATGCAAAGAGAATAATCAACTATGTAGTGAGGGTAGCGTGCAAGCGGGGCAAAACGGATACTGATGTGCGAAAGTAGATTATGAGAGGATTATGCAGAATATAATGAGGAGGAATATACCTATCGGAGTCTCTCTGAGGGAGCTTCAAAAATAGTAAGTTCTCCCTCCCTTTGTTGATACTCAAACTTCTTTAACTCTGATTCTTGCTGTGATTCTTGAACCAATTTTTCTCCTTTTTCTCTCTACCCCAAAGTGGCTGTCTTTGGTCTCCTTTTATAAGCATAGTGGAGTGGAATTGAGAGAGAAAATTGTAGAGATTTTGAACAAATATGAATGCCCTGTTTTGATGCTTTTTCATACAGTTTTGAGTTGCCTTTTTGGTGTAACCTCTTGGCTGTTATGATGTAGGGCAGCAGGCTGTATAACAGACTGATTTATAGCCGTTTTTTGGCAGAATTTAGACTATTGCAGGCTTCTATTTCTGGACTGGTTTGTAGGGAGTTGCAGCATAATATTGGGCTGATTTGTATTGTTGGACATCAAGGTTTAATGGAGCAAGATTTGAAGCTTTTAAAAATAACAATAGGTCTAGAATTTATATGTTTATGTAACATGAATAAAAACTTGTCTTGAATATAATTTTCTCTCAATTCCTTTGTAATTGTAAACACTCTAGATCATTTGAAACTTTGAATCTTTATATTCGTCTTGATGAAATTCGAAATATTCCACTTGAATTTGGAAAGGGTTTGATTGATACTTGAATGAATTTTTGAATAATGAATGAATAATGATGCATGCCTTAAGATCTCAATCTTGCATCTTGTATTCGTTATTAGAGATCCAAATTAATTACATGAATTGATCTTGTAATGAAGTTGTAACCATCATGTATTTATTCTTGTGATGAATGATTATTTGAATTAAGTTTCTCTTTTCAATATCTTCTTTAATAAATGCCTCATGTGAATTCAAATGGCCATGGTGTGAATCCATCAAAGTAATCACATAAAAGGTCAATAATGACTTTGAAATATCGTTCCCTTGAAAATAATCTTGAATAAATGCAATGTGAGGAATGATTTGAATCTTGAATGAGCCCTTTTGATAACTTCTATTTGGTTAACACTTGAATTCACATGATGAAAAACTACAAGTATTCTAAATAAATTCCTCTAAAGCAATCTTGAATTCAATCACCCCACTCTGACGAAATTCACCCCGCGTCATGTAAGTATAAGAAATCGAACCATATTTAAAAGCTTCGAATGATCACTAGAAGAGGGATTTGAGGTGAAAGGTTATCGCATTGAGATTTTGGCACAATGAACTGAACTTAGAGATTCAGAAACTCTTAAATCATGACAAACGTCCTATAAAGGCTTTTCATGGCTTTCTAAACACAATGTGTCTTCAACTTTTAAAGAAAACTTGTAGATGACTTTTGGTCGAAGTGTTTGGAATTGACTCGTATGGCCTGATTTTTCTTGTATTTCAAGGCAAGATGGAACACGCGTGAACCAGTGGTCATGGAACCTTGACTGTTTTTTTTTTGAAGAATTTCGGAGAAGCTTGAGGCCACTTGTTGAATAGAGCATGGAAATAAACACACAATTCTCTGAAAGTTCCTCGAAACAAGCTATCGCACTTGAGACATCCGTGATCAAAATGAGTCTGAACGATGTTCGAGACTCCATGCTCTGAGATTAGAAGTTAGTCATGCATAAGATATAACATTCACAACACTCATAATCTCTGCACAAGCAATGCTCGAAGGTGAGAAGTTCGAAACCGACCATATTTCGTGACGTTGATGTATATAAAAAAATGCAAATGAAGATGAAATCTTAGGTAAAAAATTAGGGTATGACAGCTGCCCTTATTTAAGTTTCTTCTATCCGGAGATATGAAGATTGAAATCTTCGTCTCGACGAGATTGAAGGGACTTAACTACAAAATACGCAATTTTTGGCCCTAAGATACCACCATTGTGTTTATGATATAAATGTAAAATTTGAATCTTATGGGGAATGATGCTGCATGAGACAAACTAATGCTGGAGAAATCAAGCACATGAAAAAATAATCCACAGGGGAAGAGATTATAACTCTACTGGAGAAACAGAGCCACAAACTTTGAATGAGAGACTCTTATTGGGGAATAACTTCGAGAGAAAACGATTTTCTGACTCTAACAAAGAAAACGACTTACATAGGCTGCAAAAAGATAGATGGTTACTGACTCGAGATGATGGTGAGTTTACAACTCAGGGTCAAAGGTAGACAAAAAGATACACCAACTTTTACTGATAGTGAACTACCTATTTTTACTGAAGGTAGAGGTTTCATAACAAACTTCTCTGCGGGACTTTCCGGAGAGATACCATTTGCTGCTGAAATAACATATTGTTGTGGATACACAAGCTGCTCAAATAAAGAGGCCGCCACATGATGTCTTCAAAGGATATTAATAAACACACAAGCTGCTTATGAAGAGCCCGCCGCTTGCTGTCTTTCAAAGATATCAATAATACACAAGCTGCTCATGAAGAGTCCACCACTTGCTATCTTCCAAAGATATCAATAATACACAAGCTGCTCATGAAGAGTCCGCCACTTGTTATCTTCCAAAGATATCAATAATACACAAGCTACTCATGAAGAGTCCTCTGCTTGTTATCTTCCAAATATATCAATAATACACAAGCTGCTCATGAAGAGTCCACCATTTGCTACTTTCCAAAGATATCAGTAATACACAAGCTGCTCATGAAGAGTCTGCCACTTGTTGTCACGTCGATATTCCAGAAGAATGTTGTGATAACACTACTAGGGAATAATGTTCTTCTTAAATATGGAACCATGAATAGGTTCTTCCTGAGGAGACCAAGTATATAAATGCGCAAAATAATTGCGCTCTTCGTCAAGGTTTCACAGCCTAGAGAAAACCACGGGGTAGCATATGCAAGAGACAAAGCTTAACCTAGGAATAAATCGGATAGAAAAAATCAAACAAGACTCCACCCAATAAGGAAACAACTCAATTGGGGATTTATCCTATCCAGAGATGGAAAAGTAAGGCTAAAGCAAGATTCTTCCACGAGGATTAGCTCAGTTGGGGAATTAGAAAGGAGACACACTTTTTTCTTAAGTTGACACTCTATTTAGAAAAAGCAAATACGCTATTTGAATAGACATAACCAAGGTATACAAACCCAATAACATCGACAAATACGAATGTGCATGCATGATGCAAGTGTGAATGAATAAATGAATGTCATGTATATGCTGACAAAACAGATAGAGGAGATAAACTGAAGATGATAAGATATCACAAAATAACCCGATACTTGGCTAATCTCAAAGAGATGGAAAAATTAGCTGGAGATAAAACAAAAGGAATCGTCAGAGCGTATCATATTACAAGGCTCGAGTCTCTTTGAAGAGGACCATACCCAAATTTCAATCTTCTAACATCAATAAACCAGTGACATGACAACAAAAACTAATTCACTTCAGTTAGGGAGAAAAAACTTGCTCAACTAGAAATAACTAGATCAAGGCTTAATCGGGATTGCTGGGGAGTCATAAAGCTTAGTACTCTATTAAGAACACAAGATCACACAATCGACACCTCATGATGATTTTGAAGGAAGAAACAATTATTCATCATACAAAGATGAATTACTATGTTGTTTTGCATTTCAAGGCTTAACCATTCTCGAAGTAACTGTTAATATTCCTTCCAGTATTCACGACACATTTTAAGGTAGGAATACTCTAATTAACATTGTTTCAAATATCGCTATAAAAACTGAAATTTTGCCAGATAAAAAAACACAAAAAAGGATAAATACTCAAATTTCATTAATAAGATGGTCATCCGATAATGGCGCGGCTCTAAAGGTTTACAAAAATTTGGAAAATGGTACACGAAAGAAAAGGTTACAAAAACAATTACCACTATTTTCCCTAACAACTTTGAATTCCAAGATGTTCTCCAATTTGCTCTGACTGGTCCGATCAAAATCCTGCTTAAGCCTCCCCTTCGGGTTTTCAACTTAGCGAGTTGTCATCTCAATTTTAGGTGAAGTACTTCTTGTCTGCATTGGCAATCACGGAGCGCGGGAGCTCCTCACCGTCCATATTCATAAGAATCATGGCGCCCCCAGAGAAAACCTTCTTAACAACATACAATCCTTCATAACTCGGAGCCCATTTTCCCCTAGAATCAGGTTGGAAAGGTAATATCTTCTTGAGCACGAGATCACCTTCTTTGAATTCGCGTTCCCGAACCATCTTATGAAATACCATCTTCATTCTCTGCTGATATAGCTGACCGTGACACAACGTTGTCATTCTCTTTTCCTCAATCAAAGTCAACTGATCATATCTACTTTGACACCATTCAGCCTAAAAAAGCTTAGCTTCCATTAAAACTCTCATAGACGGAATCTCAACCTCCACGGGGAGTACTGCTTCAATGTCATATACTAGAAAAATGGAGTTGCGCCTATTGAAGTTCGAACTGAAGTACGATACCCATGAAGAGAAAACGGGAGCATCTCATCCCAATCTTTGTAAGTCACCGCCATCTTCTGGATAATCTTCTTGATGTTTTTATTAGCAGCTTCAATAGCCCCATTCATCTTTGGTCTGTATGGAGAAGAATTATGATGTTCGATCTTGAACTCTTCACAAAGCTCTCTCATTATTTTATTATTCAAATTCGAACCATTATCAGTGATGATCTTGCTCAGGATACCGTATCGACAAATGATCTGATTCTTGATAAATCTGCTGACCACCTGTATGGTTACATTAGCATATGATGATGCTTCCACCCATTTAGTAAAGTAGTCAATGGCCACTAAGATGAAGCGATGACCATTTGAAGCCTTGGGTTCAATCATTTCAATCATATCAATGCCCCACATAGAGAAAGGCCAAGATGAAGAGATAACATTGAGGAGGGTCGGTGGCACATGTATCTTGTCTGCATAAATTTGATACTTATGGAATTTCTTCACATATTTGCAGCAATTGGATTCCACCGTCATCCAATAGTAGCCCGCCCTCAAAATATTTTTATCCATTGCATGTCCATTGGCATGAGTGCCAAAGGATACTTCGTGTACTTCTTGCATCAACATGTCCGCTTCGTGTCTATCCACACATCTGAGCAAAACCATGTCATAATTCCTCTTATATAATACTTCTTCATTGAGGAAGAGACTACTTGCCAACCGCCTCAACATTTTCCTAACTTTATTGGATGCCCCAGGCGGGTACTCTTGATTTTAAAGAACACGTTTAATGTCATAGAATCACGGTTTGTCGTCGGTGACCTCTTCTGATGAGAACACATCGGCGGGTATGTTGAGGCGCATAATTTTGATTGAAGGAGCATCGTTCCAATGATTCACTTGGAACATAGAAGACAAAGTATCTAAAGCATCATCCATTTGGTTCTCATCTATAGGGATATGATGTAATTCTACTTTGTTGAAGAAAGTTAACAATCTTCTAGCATAACTCTGTAAGGGATCAAACCAGGATGGCGAGTCTCCCATTCTCCTTTGATTTGATTAATTACTAAAGTTGAGTCTCCGTATATGTCAAGAATCTTGATCCTTAGATCCACCGCTTCTTCGAGACCCATAATACATGCTTCATATTCAGCCATGTTGTTCGTACAGTCAAACTTCAACCTTGCGGTGAACGGGATATGAGTACCTCGGGGAGTGGTGATGATTGCCCCAATTCCATTTCCATAAGCATTTACAACCCCGTCAAATATCCAACCCCAACGGGATTCAGGATCAGGTCCTTCTCCAGGTAATGGCTCCTCACAATCTTTGGTCTTCAAGTACATAACATCTTCATCTAGGAAATCAAACTTGATGGATTGATAATCATTAATTGGTTGGTGAGCCAAATGATCGGCTAGAACACTTCCTTTGATCACTTTCTAGGTGTGATACTCAATGTCATATTCAGATAATAACATCTGCCAATGAGCTATTCTTCCAAACAAGGCGGGCTTCTCGAAGATGTACTTGATCAGATCCATTTTAGAGATCAACCAAGTAGTGTGGTTAATCATATATTGTCGCAGACGGCGAGCAGCCCAAGCTAAAGAACAACAAGTTTTCTCAAGCATTGATTATCGAGACTCATAGTCTGTGAATTTCTTACTCAGATAATATATGGCATGTTCCTTTCTTCTAGTCTTATCTTGTTGACCAAGCACACATCCCATAGAATCTTCCAATATGGTCAGATACATAATCAGAGGTCTTCCTTCCACTGTAGGAATCAAGATGAGAGGCTCAAGTAAATATTCTTTGATGCTATCAAAAGCTTTCTGACAATCTTCTGTCCACACACATCCTTGGTTTTTCGAAGAAGCTTAAAAATCGGCCCACAGGTAGCAGTCATATGAGATATAAACATGGAAATATAGTTTAACCTTCCAAGGAATCCTCTTACTTGCTTTTCCGTCTTGGGTGCAGGCATCTCTCGAATAGCTTTGACTTTATCAGGATCTGCCTCAATACCTCGTTGGCTGATAATAAAATCCATAAGTCTTCCAGAACGAACACCAAAAGTGCACTTGTTAGGATTCAGACAGAGTTTATACTTTCTCAAACGTTGGAATAATTTTAGTAGATGCTCCACATGATCTTCTTCAGATTGCGATTTGGCAATCATATCATCTACATAAACTTCAATCTCTTTATGCATCATATCATGGAACATAGCGGTCATGGCTCTCTGGTACGTTGCACCAATATTCTTTAAACCAAACAACATTACTCGATAACAAAAATGTTCCCCAAGGTGTAATGAAGGTTGTCTTCTCCATATCTCCAGGTGCCATCTTAATTTGATTGTAACCAGAGAAGCCATCCATAAAAGAAAAAGCTTTGAACTTTTCCTTGCTTTCGACCAATACGTCAATGTGTGGTAATAGAAAATCATCCTTTAGGATGGCTCTATTCATATCTATGTAGTCCACACACATTCGAGCCTTGCCATCTTTCTTAGCAACAAGCACTATATTGGCTAACCACTGAGGATAAACTGATGTAACGAGGAAACCTGCGTTAATTTGTTTCTGGACCTCTTCTTTGATCTTGTCATCCATATCGGGGAGAGTCCTTCTCAGCTTCAGCTTAATCGATAGACATTCAGGTCTCAAAGGCAATCGATGCTCCACAATATTGTTATCCAATCCTGGCATGTCTTGGTAGGACCAAGCAAACACGTCTACATACTCTATGAGAAGCTCCAACATTTTTTCTTTGACCTTTGGGATAAGCAACACTCCAATCTTAACTTCCTTTTTGTCTTCTTCATTACCCAAATTGATTATCTCCACGGGCTCTTCGAACGACTGAATAATATTTTCATCGTGCACAAGTAAACGGGAAATTTCATCAGGGATCTCTTCGCTATCCTTTTCCTCGTCTCCGAACACAGGGAATTCGAAGTTGGGAGGGGGCATAGGGTCATTATTTTCAATGGTTAGGTCATGGATTAATCCACACATATGATTTATGCTTTATTTTAGAACTCGATTAATGTGAAGGTTGTACAGATATATAAAAAAATATTATTATATTTCTTTATTATTATTATTTTTCTTTTTTTGTTACCGTTTTCCAGAAAAAGCGAAAAGTAAAAATAGTATGGGGGACAAAATAACATTTATTATTTATGATTGGAAATACTTGAAACAAAAGCTCGAACATCTTATCTTTTTCCTTGGGCAGAGCAAAAAGGATTTATTTTTAACATAGCCCGACACAAATACTCTCTCGCCTTGGGCAGAGCGAAAAGTTTTTCAAAATAGAACAAAGCATTACTTAGAAATGTACATCACAGAAGGAATATCAACAACAGTCTAGTTCTGGCAAACCACTCAATGCACTACAAAGTCAGGTAAATCCTCTTCAAAATCATCTTTCACTATAGCATCAACTTTGGGCGAAGTCGGATGGATAAAACCTACGCTTCAGAAAACTTCTTGTATCGGACGAGTGACTATATCTTGCTTAGCTCTTGCAGACATGTGATAAAAACCAAGACCTTCTCCAAACTCGTTCTTAGGAAAAGTCAACACCTGGCCCCATCCTTCAGTCGAACCACTCTCAACCACTCGTCGTGCATCTTCAAGAGAAGAAATAGATGCCCCTTGCTTATTTACTTCATTATTAGCAATAGATAGAGCTTAAAACTGGGTTCCAATAGCCTCATCGGCATCAATATAGGAAAAAGATGACAAGTGGCTTACCACCATAGTCTGTTCTCCACCAATTGTTACCAGCTTTCCATTCGTCACGAACTTCAATCTTTGATGGAGCATGGAAGTGACTGCTCCTACATCATGGATCCATGGGCGGCCCAATAGGCAATTGTAGGCAACATGAATATCCATTACATGGAAAGTAATCTGAAAGGTGTAAGGACCAATTGTCATGGGGATATCCACTTCACCGATGACAGTTTTCCTAGAACCATCAAACGCTTTGACAATTACCCCACTAGGTCTCACAGGAGCACCTTGATGTGATAATCGAGAAAGTGTAGTTTTGGGCAGTACATTTAATGATGAACCTGTATCTACCAGCACACTTGACAAATTATCATTTCCACAATTTATTAAGATATGCAAGGCCATATTATGGTTCCTTCCCTCTTCCGGAAGTTCTTCATCGCTGGAACTAAGATTATTACATGAGGTAATGTTTCCCACAATTCCATCAAATTGGTCTACCGTCACATCATGATCTACGAGCGCCTGGTCCAAGACCTTCATTAAAGCTTCCCCACAGGCACTAGAATCTCTTAGTAAAGCGAGCACATAAATCTTGGAAGGAGTTTGCAATAGTTGGTCCATGATCTTGTATTCACTTCTCTTAATGAGTTTCAAAATCTCATCATCATCAGGATGTGGGTTAAGACCACTGGATCGGCCTTCCTCGACCCTTGGTTCAACATTCATCATTGGAACTTCCACTGGTATAGGTTTTATAACTTGAACCTCATGCCTTTTTGATGGTATAGCTGCAAAGATACGCCCGCTCCTTGTGACTCTACTCACATCAGCAATATTGACAAAAGATGGCATTGGTGGTATGGGGACTTCTACTCCATTCTCAATCGTTGTGGCATTATATTTGAATGCTATGTCTTTGTCCGAGTTATAAGGCACGGGACCAGGCGGGCAGATAATCAAAGGAGTAACAGATGAAGTCTGACTATCATAAGCAATCTCCACTGGTTCAGGCATGTTGAAATGTGGCACTATAACATTCACCTCATCATCTAGATCTCTGTCATATGTGATGGTAATGACCCCTTGATCTAACAACTTCTCAATATCTTATTTCACAACAGGGAAATCAACTTCTCTTGAGCAAAATTCGCAAACGTCATAATTATGTCTATGTTTCAAGAAGGCAAGTCTACTTAAACTTTGATGTATTCTGATTAGTGAGTCCCTTATATGCACAACCTGGTAGACTCGAAACATTCCAAGACATCCGTGCACCATATTTACCGATGCTGCCCCATGTTGAGGTAATGGATTAGCTTGAACATTTGGGTTAACATCTTTGAAAGACAAAATACCACTCTTGATTAACCTCAGAACATCTGCCTTCAAAGCAAAGCAATTTTCAATATTATGTCCTTGCGAACCTTGGTTATATGCACATAATTGATCAACCTTGTACCAAGCGGAAGTATTATTTGGTGCAATAGAAGGAGGTTTCATTGTTATGAGATTCTTCTAGATCAAAGCGGGGAACAACTTAGTGTAAGTCATTGGGCTTGCATCAAACTGTGGTTTTCTCGGTGAACGATTCTAATTGTTGGATTGAGGATCCTGTTTTCGAGGCTGTTGCTGAAACTGTCGTTGTTGAATTGGAGAGGCTTGATAGGTTGGAGCTACCATTGTTGGGTGGATAGCAGGAGTGACTGCTGCAACGTGTGAATATCTTCTTCTCGGCTTTCCAGGAAAAACTGCACTAACATCTTGTTCCCTCCTCTTGGGGAAGACACTCTCAAATTTCTTAACACCACTAGATGTACCACCTTCCTTGGCTAGACGCCCTTCACGGATTCCCTCTTCAAGTCGCATGCTCATGTTCACCATTTCAGTGAAGTCGCTAGGCGCACTTGCGATCATTCTCTCATAGTAGAAGGGACCTAATGTTTTCAGAAAAATCTTCATCATTTCTTTTTCTTCGAGGGGAGGATAGATTTGAGCAGCAATCTCACGCCACCTTTGGGCATATTCTTTAAAAGATTCTCTATCCTTATGGGACATAACTCGGAGTTGATCTCAGTCCGGGGCCATGTCAACATTATACTTGTATTGACGAACAAAAGCCTTAATGAGGTCATTGAAGTTGCGGATCCGGGTGCTATCCAAACCCATGTACCATTTCAGGATGGCACCAGTTAAGTTGTCTTGGAAGTAATGAATTAATAGCTTATGATCATTAGAGTAGGTGGACATCTTCCTCATATATATAGTCATGTGACTTTTCAGACATGAGTCACCTTTGTATTTTTCAAAGTCTGGCACTTTGAACTTAGCTGGGATTTTCACATTTGGGACCAAACACAAGTCGTGAGCATTTTTCCCGAACAAGTCTATCCCTTTAAGTGCTCTAATTTCCCTCTGTATTTCTTGAATTGGTCTTGGAACTCATCCATCCTATCGAAGATGCCTAAACTTTCAATAGGTTCAATATGATAAATGGGTTCATTTGTATATTGAATAATGTGAACCACAAGAGCAACAATAGTCATTACAGGTTGAGGGAAAGATACCATAGGTTGGATCACGGGTTGCACAATAGTCATCTCAGGTTGAGGAAAAGATACAATAGGTTGGATCACGGGCTGCACAATAGGCTGGTACCCTTCTGGCGTGAAATTGTAAGGCATACCCCATGGAAAACCTTTTGGAATTTTATGTTGTGGAGGGTTGACTTGAGCCAAAGAGGCTGGAGCAGTGATGATCTTGAAAATCGTAGTAGTTTGAGCTTGAACTTTAGTGGACGAAGTCGATGGCTGATTTTGAGCAGCCATCAAGCTTTCCACCAAAGCGGTCAATTTTTCCATTCCAGTACGAAGAGTAGTAAGCTCCTCGCGAAGCTCATGATTTTCTTGTTCTAGATCTTCCATTCTCTTTCGACGATTGGCTCGGGTATTATATTGGTGAAACAACTTGATGATCTATCAGAGTGGAAAAAGAAGCAAAAATAAGACTCTATAAAACATGTAAGATTGAATGTTGAATGATGCATGATATGCTATGCAAATGATTATTTTTTTGATAGTTTTTTCAAGGAACTTTAAAACTTTGATAACTTGCAAACATAAATGGTAAAGAAATTTGGAACAACAAAACTTATTTCATTAATAAAAGGCAGAAAATTACAACTTTGGAACATAAAATCCCTTTAAAGAGTTTTACAAAATGACATAAGTAATAAAAGCTAGGGACTATGATCATTCAGAATCATCATCGGAAAAAGGACCAAACGCTACTTGTAACTTGAGCTTCCTAATCTTATTTTAATAGAAGTCTTCCATCTCCGTCTTCTCAGCTATCAGCTGATCAACAACTTTCTTACTTGGATTAGGAACATTTATAAAATCTTCCTTCTTCCTCTTCTTTTCCTTAGCATATTTCTTGAGCAATGCATCTTTTTGATAAAGCTTCTCATCACGATCAATGAACCAACCATCTTGAATAAATAACATATCCTCCTTCTCCTTCAACTGTCTATTCAGGACCCTGTTTTCGTATTCTAATGTACTACATTTTCCTTCCAAGCATCTCTTTTCAGACTACATTCTAGCTAGAGTTTCCTGATAGTCTTTCATGTTCTCAATATGAATGGCAGTAGATAATGGTGTAGCAACAGGGAATAAGGGTTTCTCGGGATAATAAGGCATCTTGAGAGCACAAGCCCTAGCACGAACCCGTTGAAGGTAAGGCTCCAAAGAAACAATACCTCTCTACCCTAACATGTCTCTTCCCTTTCTATGGACATGGCGCCAAGCCGTTTCAATCTCCTCCTTAGCTGCTTTGTGATGTTTTCCTTCTTGGAGAAAGAAACCACTCAGATAAATGTTGTTTGGCTTGTCTTTCATTGGGTATCCAAACTGGCGGCATGCAAGAACAAGATTATAGTTAATTCCTCCCTTCGTACCAAGAAGAGGCACGTTGGGAAAAACACCACAACTATCAATGATCTTTACATCATAGTAAGCTTGATTATACAAATCAATTTTAGAATGAGTAAGAGCTATAATTTTTGGCGCCCATCGTGGCTCCTTCTTGAGATCCCAAAAAACACAAGACCCAGGTAAATGGGAAACATACCACTGGTATAACAATGGTGTACAACATATAATCATCCCACCTTGATAGGAATTCCGAGATGGATGGAAAATAAGGTATCTCCTAGCAGCGTAGGGACTGGCTTTCCAATAAAAAAGATTCTAATGGTATTGACATCCACGAACTTATCGATGTTAGGGAACAAGAACAACCCATAAGAAAGCAAAGTAAATACAGCTTCAAAGGCGACAATATCCTTTATCTCGGCAAAGTAACGAGCTTTCTTCAACAAAAACTGTGCAGGTAAGCCTCAGATTCCTCCCTTGGTAGTCATGTTATCTTCTATCTTGGACTTCCTCAAGTGGATAACTGCTTCTATCTCATGAGACTTGGGTTCCCCTTCTAAACCAGAGAAAGGAACACAGTCGGTGATTGGTAAACCAAGTATATAGGAATACTCTTCCAAAGTGGGAATCAACTGATAATCAGGAAAAGTGAAGCATTGATACAACAGATCATAGAACTGGTCCAACGTAGTAAGGATACCCTCCTTCATCTTGCGCTTCATAAAAGGAATAATAGATCCATAATTCTTTCGGAAATCCGTAAGGTTCTCAATCTTGGGAATCAAACTTTTCAACTCTTCAATCTCATGATCCTTGAAACTGTAACTCCGAGTGTTCCTTTTTCCAAAATCCATGGTAAAAAGTATCTGAGTTGTCTGTAAAAACCATTCTTAAGTTCCTTGAAAAACATGTTTAAAGAATGCTTATGGGTGCATGAATGAATGATAATGCAAAAATTACACATAAGCTCACAAACACGGGGGGTTCAAAGGTTCAACGCTATGAGCATGGAGTCAAAGGTAAAGACCATCCCAAGGTATGTACTAAAGGTTTAATCACACCTGTAAAACATGGTTCTAAAAGTCCCCAAACTCTACGATCCTCCTTCGGATATTACCAATGTCCTGATTACTCGGTAACTAACAACATTCTCAAGAGAAACTCGTCTGAGTACAGCATCGCGTGATAACTACTTTTTGATTACTCTGTTATAGTCTCCGCACTACACCTAAGAAGCCAAGATGGGTTAAGGGTTCTACGGTTCTCAGCTTCTCTGGCTCCCAGGTTGAAAGCAGTAACACCTTCCTGAATACTCGGTAAACGAATACTACAATCAAAGGGGCTTCCACTGAGTGAGGGATTTCATGTCTCCTTCTTCGGGATTACTCCCTCAAAGTTAACATGACTATACCGCCCGTCCTATTCTTAAGTGTAACTTAGTCTGGGTATAGGACTTGTCCTTTGTAAGTATCATCAACACCCAAATAACCATAATATATAACATATAATCAAACAAACAAACAATAATAAAACATATATGACAAATTAGGCTTAACCCACTTTGGGATGGACCAGCAAGAGGTCAATCTGTCCCCAGCAGAGTTGCCAATTTTGTAGCGATAAAAAATGTAACGGTGTAAATCGGAGATCAAGCTATTAATTAACTCGACTCACAAAAGCAAGAGTCACCACCGCACTTTATTATTTCCACGGGAAAAGGGAAAAGAGCGAAATAAAACCCTTAAATATGCAATGTAAAGTAGTACTTAAAAGTAATGAAAATACAATGCGTTTTTTGAAAGAGATTAAAGGTTCGGGGGTTGGTTATACAAAGGGAAGGTACTAGCACCCAATGCATCTGCGGTACTCCACATGAACTTTTTGAAATATCTGTTTTTTGGTTAAAATTGTTTGTTTGGTTAAAGTGGGTGTGAATGAGATTTTGAAGATACGACGACCTAGTGTCAAAGTTTTGACTTAAAAGGTGTGAGTTTTAAAATCGAGTCTTTTAAGAAAATTAACTTAAGTTTAACAAAAACTAAAATGTATAAAGGGTTTCGCACAATCTTATAAGATATATTTGATAACATGAAGTCAACAAAGTTAAAACATTTCCCTTGGAATTTAGAAGAACGAAAGATATAAAGATTAAATGATGAGAATAAAGTTAAATAATAAAAATTAAATAGAAGATTAATTTATACTAGCACGTATTTTTGAACAATTAAATAATAAAAATTAAATACAAGACTAATTTATAATAGCATGTATTTTTGTATTTATGATAAGGGATAAATAATAAAAATCTAAACTAATATTTTCATGTATATTAAATGAATTAGGGTAAGAATACTAAAACTTGAAAAGGGTAATAATAAGGGATCGAACCCAGGTCTCTTGGGTTGCAACGGATATGCCTTGTCACTGAACTACATTTTTTATCTATTATATCCATGCTTTAATTGAAATAAAAGGCGATGATGATGATGTGATTGGGCCAAGAGGCCCAATGGGCCGACCCGGTTTGGAAAGAGAAAAGGAAGGGTTTTTGAAAACCCTAAACAAGAGAAAGGCGTATGATTTATGGTTATTGGGAAGGGAAAGAATACAGATTTAATTCGATTCCCAATACACCGTATTTTCTATGTTTACCATGAAAAAACAAAATTAAAACTCTCTCTTACCTATTCAAAATTCTTTATCTCTCTATCCTTGTTCTTTCCACGGCTTTCTCTATCTTTTTTCTATCTTACATATCAGCTTTTAGAAATCATAAAGTTTGTCATGGAAAAAAAAGAGGCGGATATTGATTGGTTCAGGTCTGAAACTAAGAGAGAGGGTTTTAAGGCGCTGTGTTGGTCATTGTTGAGATGGAGTATCAGAAGTTATCATGGAGAAGGGAGGGAGTATAGTACTGTGTTGAAAGATGAAGGGTGGTTCACAGTAAGGTAAAGCTGGTGGTGAGGTGAAACGCGATGGAGGGAGGTTGATTTGCGAGCGAAAAAATGGAGGTGCTTGAACGGGTTGACAATGGAGTGTGAGAGCGAAGGAGAGACTGATGGTGTCCATGGGTAGAGGTGTAACAAAATGATGTAGCAGGTTTGGATATGAGGCTGAGTTATCTGAACGGTAGAGGGAACAACTGTTTGGAATTTGTAAGTTGAAGTATGAATATGGTAAGGGTTAGCGTGAGATGGGTCAATTGGGTCGTGGTAATGGATGAATGGATTGTGTTCGGACAGAGAGGGTATGGAGACGGAGGGAGTAATCACATGTAGCTAATGATGGTGATATCACTGGCTCGCTGGCCGGAGGTTGTGGGATTACTGTTATGTGATGAAAGGTAACAGACATAGGGTGTTCGGAAAATAGACTGAAGAAAAGGAATACGATTGGTAAATCGCCAAGGCAATTTTTCGGGTGGTCAGTGGAGATGCTGGTTGGCGATTTGAGGTGACGGTAGTATTGATGTTTACAGGCAATAGTTGGAATTTAAAGAGAGGTTAGAATGAAGAAGGTTATTTGAAGCAGGTTTGTTGAGTTTTTTATTTTTTTCTGTGTAATTTTTTTGGTTTTTTCTCTAACATTTTATAACATTTACAAGTTACAGTAATTTTCAGAATATATATATATATATATATATATATATATATATATATATATATATATATATATATATATATATATATATATATATATATATATATATATATATATATATATATATATATATATATATATATATATATATATATATATAAAGGTTGTGATAAATCATACATTCATATGGCATAAAGAAAATGATGCAAAGAGAATAATCAATTATGTAGTGAGGGTAGCGTGCAAGCGGGGCAAAACGAATACTGATATGCGAAAGAAGATTATGAGAAGATTATGCAGAGTATAATGGAGAGGAATATACCTATCGGAGTCTCTCTGATGGAGCTTCAAAAATAGTAAGTTCTCCCTCCCTTTGTTGATACTCAAAATTCTTTAACTCTGATTCTTGTTGTGATTCCTGAACCAATTTTTCTCCTTTTTCTCTCTACCCCAAAGTAGCTTTCTTTGGTTTCCTTTTAAGCACAGTGGAGTGGAATTGAGAGGGAAAATTGTATAGATTTTTAACAAATATGAATGCCCTGTTTTGATGCTTTTTCATACAGTTTTGAGTTGCCTTTTTGGTGTAACCTCTTGGCTGTTATGATGCAGGGCAGCAGGCTGTATAACAGACTGATTTAGGCTGATTTATCGCCATTGTTTGGCAGAATTTGGACTATTGCAGGCTGCTATTTCTGGACTGGTTTGTAGGTAGTTGCAAATTGATATTGGGATGATTTATATTGTTGGACATCAAGGTTTACTGGAGCAAGATTTGAAGCTTTTAAAAATAACAATAGGTCTAAAACTTATATTTTTATGTAACATGAATGGAAACTTGTCTTGATTATAATTTTCTCCCAATTCCTTTGTAATTGTAAACAATTTGGATCATTTGAAACTTTGAATCTTTATATTCGTCTTGATGAAATTTGAAATATTCAACTTGAATTTGGAAAGGGTTTGATTGATACTTGAATGAATTTTTGAATAATGAATGAATAATGATGCATGCCTTAAGACCTCAATCTTGCATCTTGTATTTGTTATTAGAGATCCAAATTAATTACATGAATTGATCTTGTAATGAAGTTGTAACCATCATGTATTTATTCTTGTGATGAATGATTATTTGAATCAAGTTTCTCTTTTCAATATCTTCTTTAATAAATACCTCATGTGAATTCAAATGGCCATGATGTGAATCCATCAAAGTAATCACATAAAACGGTCAATAATGACTTTGAAATATTGTGCCCTTGAAAATAATCTTGAATAAATGCAATGTGAGGAATGATTTGAATCTCGAATGAGCCCTTTTGATAACTTCTATTTGGTTAACACTTGAATTCACATGATGAAAAACTACAAGTATTCTAAATAAATTCCTCTAAAGCAATCTTGAATTCAATCACCCCACTCTGATGAAATTCACCCCGCATCATGTAAGTATAAGAAATCGAACCATATTTAAAAGCTTCGAATGATCACTAGAAGGGGGATTTAAGGCGAAAGGTAATTGCATTGAGATTTTGGCACAATGAATTGAACTTAGAGATCCAGAAACTCTTAAATCATGACAAACGTCCTATAAAGGCTTTTCATGGCTTTCTAAACACAATTTGTCTTCAACTTTTAAAGAAAACTTGCTGATGTCTTTTGGTCGAAGTGTTTAGAATTGACTCGTATGGCCTGATTTTTCTTATATTTTAAGGCAAGGTGGAACACGCGTGAACCAGTGGTCATGGAACCTTGACTGTTTTTTTGTGTGAAGAATTTCAGAGAAACTTGAGGCCACTTGTTGAATAGAGTGTGGAAATAAACACACGATTCTCTAAAAGTTCCCCGAAACAAGCTATCACACTTGAGATATCCGTGATCAAAATGAGTCTGAATGATGTTCGAGACTCCATGCTCCGAGATTAGAAGTTAGTCATGCATAAGATAAAACATTCACAACACTCGATAATCTCTACACAGGTAATACTCGAAGGTGAGAAGTTCGAAACCGACCATATTTCGTGACCTTGATGTATATAAAAAAATGCAAATGAATATGGAATCTTAGGTCAAAAATTGGGGTATGATAGCTGCTCCTATTTAAGTTTCTTCTATCTGGAGATATGAAGATTGAAATCTTCATCTTGACGAGATTGAAGGGACTTAAATATAGAATACACAATTTTTGGCCCTAAGATACCACCATTGTGTTTATGATATGAATGTAACATTTGAATCTTATGGGGAATGATGCTGCATGAGACAAACTAATGTTGGAGAAATCAAGCACATGAAAAATAATCCACAGGGGAAGAGATTATAACTCTACTAGAGAAACAGATCTGTAAACTTCGAAGAGAGACTCTTATTGGGGAATAACTTCGAGAGAAAAGGATTTTCTCACTCTAACAAAGAAAACGCCATACATAGGCCGCGAAAAGATAGATGGTTACTGACTCGAGATGATGGTGAGTTTACAACTCAGGGTCAAAGGTAGACAAAAAGATATACCAACTTTTATTGATAGTGAACTACCGATTTTTACTAAAGGCAGAGGTTTCATAACGAACTTCTCTGCGGGACTTTTCCGGAGAGATACCATTTGATACTGAAATAACATATTATTGTGGATACACAAGCTGCTCAAATAAAGAGGCTGCCACTTGCCGTCTTCAAAGGATATTAATAAACACAGAAGTTGCTCATGAAGAGTCCGCCACTTGCTATCTTCAAAAGATATCAATTATACACAAGCTGCTCATGAAGAGTCCGCCACTTGCTATCTTCCAAAGATATCAATAATACACAAGCTGCTCATGAAGAGTCCACCACTTATTATCTTCCAAAGATATCAATAATACACAAGCTTCTCATGAAGAAAACGCCACTCGTTATCTTCCAAAGATATCAATAATACACAAGCTGCTCATAAAGAGTCCGCCACTTGCTACTTTCCAAAGATATCAATAATGCACAAGCTGCTCATGAAGAGTCCGCCACTTTTTGTCACGTCGATATTCCAGAAGAATGTTGTGATAACACTACTAGGGAATAAAGTTCTTTTTCAATATGGAACCATGAATAGGTCCTTCCTGAGGAAACTAAGTATTTAAATGTGAAAAATAAATGCGCTCTTCGTCTAGGTTTCATAGCCTAGAGAAAACCACGGGGTAGCATATGCAAGAGACAAAGCTCAATCCAAGAATAAACCGGAGAGAAAACAATCAAACAAGACTCCACCCAATGAGGAAATAACTAAATTAGGGATTTATCCTATCCAGAGATGGAAAAGAAAGGCTAAAGCAAGATTCTTCCACGAGGATTAGCTCAGTTGGGGAATTAGAAAGGAGGCACACTTTCTGATTAAGTTGACACTCTATTTGGAAAAAGCAAATACGCTGTTTGAATATACATTACCAAGGTATATGAATCCAATAAAATAGACAAATACGAATGTGCATGCATGATGCAAGTGTGAATGAATAAATGAATGTCATGTATATGCTGACAAAACAGATAGAGGAGATAAACTGAAGATGATAAGACATCAAAAAACAACCAGATACTTGGCTAATCTCAAAGAGATAGGAAAAATAACTGGAGATAGAACAAAAGGAATCGTCAGAGCGTATCATATTACAAGGCTCAAGTCTCTTTGAAGAGGACCATACCCAAATTTCAATCTTCTAACATCAATAAACCACTGACATGACAACAAAAATTACTTCACTTTGGTTAGGGGGAAAAACTTGATTAACTAGAAATAACTGGATCAAGGCTTAACCGGGATTGCTGGGGAGTCACCAAGCTTAGTACTCTACTGGGAACACAAGATCACACAATCGACACCTCATGATTATTTTGAAGGAAGAAACCATTATTAATTATACAAGGATGAATTACTATGTTGTTTTGCATTTCAAGGCTTAACCATTCTTGGAGTAACTGTTAATATTCCTTCCAGTATTCACGACACATTTCAGGGTAGGAATACTCTAATTAACTTTGTTTCAAATATCGCTATAAAAACTGAAACTTTGCCAGATAAAAAAACACAAAAAAGAATAAATGCTCAAATTTCACTAATAAGATGGTAATCCGCTAATGGCGCGACTCCAAAGGTTTAGAAAAATTTGGAAAATGGTACATGAAAGAAAAGGTTACAAAAATAATGACCACTATTCTCCCTAACAACTTTGAATTCCAAGGTGTGCTCAAATTTGCTGTGATTGGTCTGATCAAAAGCCTGCTTAAGCCGCCCCTTCGGGTTTTCAACTTAGCGAGCTGTCATCTCAATTTTAGGTGAAGTACTTCTTGAATGCGTCGGCATTCACGGAGCGCAGGAGCTCTTCACCATCCATATTCGTAAGAATCATGGCGCCCCCAGAGAAAACCTTCTTAACAACATACGATCCTTCATGATTCGGAGCCCATTTTCCCCTAGAATCAGGTTGGAAAGATAATATCTTCTTGAGCACGAGGTCACCTTCTTTGAATTCGCGTGGCTGAACCTTCTTATCAAATACCTTCTTCATTCTCTACTAATATAGTTGACCGTGACACAACGCTGTCATTCTCTTTTCCTCAATCAAATTCAACTGATCATATCTACTTTGACACCATTCAGCCTCAGAAAGCTTAGCTTCCATTAAAACTCTCATAGACGGGATCTCAACCTTCACGGGAAGTACTGCTTCCATGCCATATACTTGAGAAAATGGAGTTGCGCCTGTTGAAGTTCGAACTGAAGTACGGTACCCATGTAGAGCAAACGGGAGCATCTCATGCCAATCTTTGTAAGTCACCACCATCTCCTGGATAATCTTATTGATGTTTTTATTAGCAACTTCAACAACCCCATTCATCTTTGGTCTATAGGGAGAAGAATTATGATGTTCGATCTTGAACTCTTCACAAATTTGGCACATGTATCTCGTCCGCATAAATTTGGCACTTATGGCATTTCTTCACATATTTGCAGCAATCTGATTCCATCTTCATCCAATAGTAGCCCACCCTCAACATCTTTTTAGCCATTGCATATCCGTTGGCATGAGTGCCAAAGGATCCTTCGTGTACTTCTTGCATCAACATGTCCGCTTCATGTCTATCCACGCATCTGAGCAAAATCATGTCATAATTCCTCTTATATAATACTTCTTCATTGAGGAAGAAACTAATTTCCAACCTCCTCAACATCTTCCTATCTTTATTAGATGCCCCAGGCAGGTACTCGTGAGTTTGAAGAACACGTTTAATGTCATAGAACCATGGTTTGTCATCAGTGACCTCTTCAGATGAGAACACATGAGCACGTCTATCGAGGTGCATAATTTTGATTGAAGGCGTATCATTCCAATGATTCACTTGGAACATAGAAGAAAAAGTAGCTAAAGCATCATCCATTTGGTTCTCATCTATAGGGATATAATGTAATTCTACTTTGTTGAATAAAGTTAACAATCTTCTCGCATAATATCTGTAAGGGATCAAACCAGGATGACGAGTCTCCCATTCTCCTTTGATTTTATTGATTACTAAAGCCGGGTCTCGTATATTTCAAGAATCTTGATCCTTATATCAACCGCTTCTTCGAGACCTATAATACATGCTTCATATTCATCCATGTTGTTCGTACAATCAAACTTCAACCTTGCGGTGAACGGGATATGAGTACCTCGGGGAATGATGATGATTGCCTTAATTCCATTTCCATAAGCATTTACAGCCCCGTCAAATATCAAACCCCAACGGGATTTGGGATCAGGTCCTTCTCCAAGTAATGTCTCCTCACAATCTTTGGTCTTCAAGTACATAACATCTTCATTTGGGAAATCAAACTTGATGGGTTGATAATCATCAATTGGTTGGTGAGCCAAATGATCAGCTAGAACACTTCCTTTGATTACTTTCTGGGTGTGATACTCAATGTCATATTCAGATAATAACATATGCTAACGATCTATTCTTCCAGACAAGGCGGGCTTCTCGAAGATGTACTTGATCATATCCATTTTGGAGATCAACCAAGTATTGTGGTTAATCATACATTGGCACAGACGGCGAGCATCCCAAGCTAAAGCACAACAGGTTTTCTCAAGCACTGAATATCGAGACTCATAGTCTGTGAATTTCTTACTCAGATAATATATGGCATGTTCCTTTCTTCCAGTCTCATCTTGTTGACCAAGCACACATCCCATATAATCTTCCAATATGGTCAGATACATAATCATAGGTCTTCCTTCCACTGGAGGAATCAAGATTGGAGGCTCAAGTAAATATTCTTTGATGATATCAAAAGCTTTCTGACAATCTTCTATCCACACACATCCTTGGTTTTTTCAAAGAAGGTTAAAAACCGGCCCACATGTAGCAGTCATATGAGATATAAACTTGGAAATATAGTTTAACCTTCCCAGGAATCCTCTTACTTGCTTTTCCGTCTTGGGTGCAGGCATCTCTCGAATAGATTTAACTTTATCAGGATCTGCCTCAATACCTCGTCGGCTGACAATGAAACCCATAAGTCTTCCAGAACGAATATCAAAAGTGCACTTGTTAGGATTCAGACGGAGTTTATACTTTCTCAAATGTTGGAATAATTTCAGTAGATGCTCCACATGATCTTCTTCAAATTGCGATTTGGCAATCATATCATCTATATAAACTTCAATATCTTTATGCATCATATCATGGAACAGAGCGGTCATGGCTCTCTGGTACATTGCACCAGCATTCTTTAAACCAAACGACATTACTCGATAACAAAATGTTCCCCAAGGTGTAATGAAGGCTGTCTTCTCCATATCTTCAGGTGCCATCTTGATTTGATTGTAACTAGAGAAGCCATCCATAAAAGAAAAAAATTTGAGCTTTGTCGTGCTGTCGACCAATACGTCAATGTATGGTAATGGGAAATCATCCTTTAGGCTTGCTCTATTCAGATATCTGTAGTCAACACACATTCAAACCTTGCCATCTTTCTTAGCAACAAGCACTATATTGGCTAACCACTAAGGATAAACTGATGTAACGAGGAAACATGCGTTAATTTGTTTCTGGACATCTTCTTTGATCTTGTCAGCCATATCGGGACAAGCCCTTCTTAACTTATACTTAATCAACGGAAATTTAGGTCTCAAAGGCAATCGATGCTCCACAATATTATTATCCAATCCTGGCATGTCTTGGTAGGACCAAGCAAACAAGTCTACATACTCTCTGAGAAGCTCCAACATTTTTTCTTTGACCTCTAGGATAAGCAACGCTCTAATCTTGACTTTATTTTTGTCTTCTTCATTACCCAAATTGATCATCTCCACGGGCTCTTCGAACAGCTGGATAATTTTTTCATCCTACTCAAGTAAGCGGGAAATTTCATCAGGGATCTTTTCTCTATCCTTTTCCTCGGCTCCGAACACAGGGAATTCGAAGTTGAGAGGGGGAATAGGGTCATTATTTTCAATGGTTAGGTCATGGATTAATCTGCACATATGATTTATGCTTTATTTTAGAACTCGATTAATGTGAAGGTTATACAGATATATAAAAAAGATTATTACATTTCTTTATTATTATTTTTCTTTTTTTGGTACCGTTTTCCAGAAAAAGCGAAAAGTCAAAATAGTATGGGGGACAAAATAACATTTTTATTTATGATTGGAAATACTTGAAACAAAAGCCCAAACATCTTCTCTTTTTCCTTGGGCAGAGCAAAAAAGATTTATTTTTAACATAGCCCGACACAAATACTCTCTCGCCTTGGGCAGAGCGAAAGGTTTTTCAAAATAGAACAAAGCATTACTCAGAAATGTGCATCACAGAAGGAATATCAACAACAATCCAATTCTGACAAACCACTCCATGCGCTATAAAGTTAGGTAAATCCTCTTCAGAATCATCTTTCATTATAGTATCAACTTCAGGCGCAGTCGGATGGATAAAACCTGCGCTTCGGAAAACTTCTTATATTGGACGGGTGGCTGTATCTTACTTAGCTCTTGAAGACACTGGATAAAAACCATGACCTTCTCCAAACTTGTTCTTAGGCAAAGTCAACACCTGGCCCCATCCTTCAGCCGAACCATTCTCAACCACTTGTCGCACATCTTCAAGAGAAGAAATAAATGCTCCTTGCTTCTTTACTTCATTATTAGCGATAGATAAAGCTTGGAACTGGGTTCCAATAGCCTCATCAACATCAATATAGGAAAAAGATGACAAGTGGCTTACAACCATAGCCTGTTGTGATACGGCGGGAGAACTGATTCGGGTTGTTTGCATTTGATCGAAATTATGCGGATTAGCAAGAGTCGCCACCGACTTTTCTTTTATCCAAAAGGAAAGGTAAAAGAGCATAGGAAAGACCTTTCGATATTACTTATCGGGTTCAGAGGGAAACAGTAAATTGCGGAAATTGAAATTCTATGCTATTACAGAGTTTTCGTGAATGGGGGTACAAATTCACAAATGGGGATGAGTCGAATGCGATTAAAAGTCCGAATAGGAAATCAATACAACCAAATCGAATCGAACAATTAATTAAAATTATAACAGTCTATGAAATAAAATTAATTGACAAAGTATAGAAATTCTTGGTATTTTTGTTTGAAAAATAGTTTTAAAAGAAAAATAGAAAAATCTATTCTATTAATTAGCTAAAGAATTAAATCAAATGCATGTATTTTTTTGTCTTTTTAAGATTTTTGTTATTAAAAAAATAAATAAACAAATTAAGACTAAAACACAAAAATTAATTAGTAAAAATATTTACAAAGTTTTTTTCCTAAATTAAATTAGAAATAAGAACTAAACTTAATTAAGAAAATTAATTAACAAAATTCAAGATTTATTAAATTAATAGAAATAAGTAAATATTAAAACAAAACAAAATGGAGGGGTGGTGTTAAATTGAAAAAAATGGGGTGATGCTGTCTCAATTCGTTGTTGGACTGAATTTGGGATGAAAGGCCCAAACATTATTGTTTGTTCTGTTAAAAAGAAAAAAAATAAAACTTAAAAATCTGGGCCGCAAATGGACCGGGTTGGGTCAGACCCGGGTCCAGCCCCTTTTCAAACAAAAAAACAGCATGGGTTGAAGCAACCCTAGCTCATTACTAGCGACTCTCTTCACTGCTTCAATGTTTTTTTCTCTCAAAGAAACTCTTCCTCACACTCATCTCTCTCTCTCCCGCTTCTGTGTTCGCAACAAAACAACAACAACAAAACTCTTTCTACCTCTCTCACGGATACTCTCAGCATCAATTCGTTATTTTGTTCCATTTTCTCTTTTGTTCTTTTAGCTCAGTACAACATTGATACTCACACGCAGATTTACCAAAAAAATAGCAAGTATCGCCTACCTGTGATTCCGATACGGTGATGTGCTTCCGAGGCGATCTGCGTGTGTGAACGGTGTTGAGGGAGACGCCCACGATGGACTCTATCGCGATGGTGTGCAGTGGCCGGCCGAACTGAATCAGGGGAGATAGCTTCTCGTTTTTCTTTTCCTCTGTTTTGAATAGAAGTTGTTGTGTTTCTGAAGGGTTTGTTTAGGGAAAATGATGAGGTAAACTAGGGTTTTGGGACTGATGTTTGTATGCTTGCTGCGGTTTTTTTTTTGGTTTGTGCTGACAGTGATTGAAAAAATGATGAACACTGTTGTGGTTTCTGTATATTTTTTGATGTTGCTGTTGGCTGTGTTTCTATGCTTGTTGGTTTTGTATTGGGGGCTAGCTATTTTGAGGTTGATGATGGAATCAGGTTACTGGTTTTTTCCTTTTGGTTCATGTTAAAGCTTCTCTTTAAAATAGATGGGATTTGCTAAAGCTTCTGTTTTGGTTTATGTTTTCTGGTGTGTTCTCTCCCTTCATTGGCCTCTGTGTTGGTTTTTTATATGTTGGTTTGGCTCTTTGTTGGTTTTTATATCCTTGCTCCTTTTTGCTGCTTGGTTGTTTTTTATATTATAGCAGCTGAGAATTTGGAATTGGAGGGAAGGTTTTGGCAATATTGAACAAAATTGGTTTTCTGACTTTGGCCTTTAAAGCTCAGGTTTTAAGTTGCCTATTTTGGTGCAAGTTTTTGGCCTGTCTTGGACATGTTATTATGTGCAGGATGGACAAAGTTTTTGGCAGTAAAGTGAATAGTTGACTTTTGTTTGGTTTTGACTGTCTTTATAACAGGTTTCTGGACTATTATTTGTTAGGTGATATCTCTTTCATCTTTCCTTTTTCATCTTTCACTGGAATAAAGCAATTCTGCTTATTTATTTGAAATTCTGAAGGGTTTGTATAGCTTAGGAAAATGATGATGTGTTTGGTTTGATGAGCAAGTTAACTTGCGATTTTGTCTTGTTCCATTTTGTTTTACTCATTGCTGCTTTCTCCTGTCATCTTGGCAGCCTATGCTGCCTTGCTTGCTATGTTTTGTTTGTTTTCATATTGTTGTTGCTTGCTGCACTTGTTTTTACTTTGTGCTGCTTGTATAGCAGCCTGCTGTTGCTGTTACATTAGCTGCTATTTGTGAAATCAAGCTTTCCAAATGTTTTGATGAAGACAAGCTAGCATGCAAAAATGAATGGATCAAGATAGAATATTTATCTCAAGCAAAGATTCATTGATCAAGATCAACATTTCAAGACTTATGGCTTAAGGTATATGAAATTTTTGATCTTATGCTCTTAGTGCTCAAAACTATTTTTAATCATGCATTTACTTTATTAAAATAATATTTTGAGTATATCCTATGTATGATTGAAGAAGGATGTTTTAAATTGCTTAAAATCTTTGAAAATAATGGTTTTTCAATTTTTGTACACAAGCAATCGATTGTCATGCTAGGACAATCAGTTGCATTCAAAAAACAAAAGTTTCTGTTTGACAACAATCGATTGTCATCTAGCAGCAACCGATTGTCATGTGTTCTGTTTTCAAATTTTTGAATGTTGGCCTATGAGCAACCGATTGTTCCTCAATGACAATCAGTTGTCATAGTTATATTTTTCAAAATTTTTAAACGTTGCTTTTACAGCAATCGGTTGTTACTTTAGTGCAACCGATTGTTGTGCTTCAGATTTTGAAAAATTTCATTTTTCCAGCAACTTTTTGTAACACCTTTTCATGGAAATCTTTGTATCTTTTCAAATACTTTTTTCTAGTAAAAATGGTTTAAACATTGATATGATTCATTGAAGAGGTATTACTACACTATAAATTATTTTTATTTAGAATTTTGAAAATACAACAACAATCACTAACAACTATTACTTTCTATTCTTTTGATCATACTCTCTATACTCAAGATTTTTGTTCATCATTTTCGTATGCATACTGGAAATTGTTCTTGAGCACTTAAAAGAGTATTCCATCTTAATTTCATATTGATAGAAAAGATCAATCAAGTGATTGACATTGCTCTTTAATTATTCAAACTCTTATACAAATCAAACAAACTATTTTATCCTTGTTTTCAGGATTGTTGGAAACAAGAAAGACACTTAGGGAGGATTTTTCTCTTTGTGGTCTTAGTGAAAATCCAAGAGGATTGTTCTTGGTCCAAGAGGATTGTTCTTGGCTTGTTAGGTAGTCTTTGTACAAATTACCAACTATAAGGAAATCTCTTTCATGTTGAAAGGGGACTGGAGTACTCTCGGACTGTGAGGGGAACCAGGATACATCTCTGTGTTTTTTACTTTCCGCATTTATTGCTTTCATCACTTATCAGAAAAAGAAAGAAAAGAAACTCGTGCAAAAATATTCATACAATTCAGAAAAAGTTTTAAAGAACCTAATTCACCCCCTCTTAGGCACATCTGAACTTACACTATTTGGCAGCCTTGCCTTGTTTCTATGCTTGCTTTGTTTTCTGTTTTGCATTGCAGCCTATTTTGTGTAGTAGTTTGCTGCTGCTTGTTGCAGCTTGCATATTTTGGCAGTTTTGGGCTTGCTGTATATTTTCTTTTCCTTTTTGTGAACTAAGGTCCAAACTTGTGATTTGCAAGAATGGGAGAAGAGGGATTATGATAAAACCAAACAACTTAAATTCTGATTCCTATATACAAACCCTAGTGATGAAATTTCTCTTTTAACAAATACTCTTTTGCTTGATTTCTTGCTAACTTTCTTTTCTTTATTTCATGAACATAAGGCGTGGATGGCAAGCGAGGATTGGATGGATTGCTTGAAGATGAAGCAAAGAAGACTTGAAGAAGTAGAATAAAATTTCTTTCTTTGTAAACAAAAAATTTGTAATTCTTTGTAAACAAGACAAAAATTTGTAATTCATTTCATTTGTAACGAAATAAACACAAAGCCTTGAATAAATTTGTAAATGACGAAATTTATTGTACAAAACTTGAATTTTAATTTAAACTTTGCAGTTCTCAATTGAATGCTTTGAATAAAACACCTTGGCTTGGTAACTTGAACTTCAAGCAATCGCAAAATGATCAAATAAAACATGCGCCTTGTACTCCAATAAAATTCCTAAACAAAATAAATGTTTAAGAATTCAATTCCAACTTGGTTAACTCAAACCTAAAACCCTGGTCACCTAAATGACAGTCTTAATCTTCACCTCTTGTCCAAATCAAATTTGCATTCAAAATGAACTTGCACGCCATGCTCGATTAAAATGGAACTTCATTTCCAAAACAAAACATGCTTTAAGAACATTTTTCAATCATGTAGAATTAACAAACTTCAACAAATTGTGGTTAAGAACACTCGAAATCAAACAAATGACTTGCGACAATTCGATAACTTTCAAAGTCTTCCAAACACAATTTTATTTCGATCTTTGAAGATAAACTCGTGAGCGACATCACTTATGACCATATGCAGAAATAGTCGTCTCAAAACCTTATAATTTGAAGAAGTCACAATTCTTAGAAATCAGACGATAATTATTTAAGATTAGGTCAAAATCTATGAAGCGACTTCTAACGTATTCGAATTTTGGTGATCTTCTACACGTAATCAACTCTTGATTTGTGAAGAGGAATTGGAGATGTCATCAAGGAGAATCATATGCAAGAAAAACCGCTCAAAAATATTGAATAATGAAGAAGTTACAATCGTTTGGACTTGTTCTCGCAAAAGGTCAATTTTTGGGTCAATGTAGTCGTTTTCAGTTATCTGAACCATTGATTGAGCAAACTTGAAATGCGAGGTTTGAAAACTGGCTTGAACAACCTTGAGGAGACATGAAGATCTATGAAGACCATTTGAAACCTTGAAGACTCAATTTTCTTTGGGAAATAGCAAACCCTAATTGTGGACTTGCTGCCTAGGGAGAATCTGTCTGACCAACTTCTGAGCCAAATTGAATATTCGAGAAACCCTAGGATAGTATCTTGTATGAAAAATGGGAGGGAAAATTTTGGGGTACAACAGCTGCCCCTGTTCAATCTTCTTAAACTTGAAAAGTGAGATCGACATGTTTGTCGTTTATAGCTTGAAAGTGGAAGATGATTGAACACTAAAGTGCCCAAAAATTTGCACTTGATGATGTGGTTGTTAATTGCATAGGGAATGGGCTTAAAGATGCCATTTGGAGAGATGACAGAAAGTTGTTGGAGATGGGCTTAAAGATGCCATTCGAAGGTGATTGCTGACAGAAATTAGACCAAGTCTAAGTTTGACTTCAACTGGGGAAATGTGAAATTGACCATATCTGGTCGGGTCCAGGTCTTACAGTGTTGTAATTTGTTGTTTGGAGATAAGGGAGAAAGAACCTGGATAGCAGGGTTGCTTCGAAAGGAAAGCTTGGGTAGTAGGGATATGAGAAGGAACCTGGATAGTAGGGTTACTTCGGAATGAAAGCCTGGGTAGTAGGGCTATGAGGAGGAACCTGGATAGTAGGGTTACTTAGAAATGAAAGCCTGGGTAGTAGGGCTATGAGAAGGAACCTGGATAATAGGGTTACCTTGAAATGAAATCATGGATGGTAGGGCTATGAGAAGGAACCTAGATAGTAGGGTTACCTCGAAATAAAAGCCTGGGTAGTAGGGCTATGGGAAGGAACCTGGATAGTAGGGTTACCTTGAAATGAAAGCCTGGATGGCAGGGCTATGAGAAGGAACCTGGATAGTAGGGTTACCTCGAAATGAAAGCATGGGTAGTAGGGATATGGGAAGGAACCTGGATAGTAGGGTTACCTTGAAATGAAAGCCTGAATGGTAGGGTTATAAGAAGGAACCTGGATATTAAGTGTTGTACCCCAAAATTTTCCCTCTCACTTATCAAGAATTTCCTTACAAGATCTCCTTGGGCTCAAGACTGCACTAGGGTTTGATCAGTTCAAGACACCTCCTTAGGCACTGATGACCAAAATTAGGGTTTGAGTTTTCACAAGGATTTTTGAACTATCAATGCTTCATATGAATTTCATGGACCATTATGGACCCCCAAGATTACTCATGTCAAGTTTCAAGCCTTGGATCACACTTTTGATCAGTCAATTGAACAATTGACTTAAAAATCAACTATATTGGGGAAAAAGTCAACCATGGCCAATTTATAGTCAAACTTCATAATTTTTTATCCACATCAACATTTTAAACTCATATGTATCATTTGATCAAGTTTGGACCATATTTCCTCAAGAAATTTGATAAAATCTCCAAAAGGGCAAAATGGCCAAAATTAGGGTTTTGACTTGGAAAGGGCAATTTCTGATTTTTTACCTAGAAAATGGTCAATTGGTTTAAGGTATGATCTCAAGAGTCCAATTGCACCATTTTTACCTAATGACAAGGTTCAAAACATTGCTCAAGATCAATTGATTGACAGATGAATTTTCAGTCAACTGGTCAAAAGTCAACTGTACACTGAAAAGTCAAACTTTGACTTTTTGGTCAAATTCAAGTGCCAAAGATCACAATTCATCAAAACATGTAAAAATATGAAAATTATTCATCAAGAAATCAAAAAATAAAGATTTCGTTTTGAAAAGTCAAAATTTCTAAACTTAGAAATTTTTTTAAGTGTAAAAAATTTCTTATTTTTTCATAAGTTTGAGCAATTTTTTCATTATTATGAAAGATGATTCAAGAGAAACTTCTAACATGAAAGTTGTAGATCTCCATAAAATCTACAAATTTTATTCACATAACTTCTTCCAAAAGTGCTTGGATCTCACGTTATAATTTTGTGAACATAGGGTCATGAAACTAAACACTTAGTGAAAGTTTGCCCTAATTTGGCCAGGATTTTGACCTAACTTCATGGCACTTTTTCATATAGTTCCAAGGGGAATCTTCAAAATCAATTCAAAGATTGGTTGTATATCACATTGCAAGCTTTCCAAAATGTCCAAGAACTCATTGAGATCATTCTTGAGTAGGGAGAATCGAAGAGATGAAGTTGGTATTTTTGTTACTTGAATTACAAGGCATTTTGTGATGAACAAAAATCCAATTTCAAACCTATGTTGCACAATCTTGTTTTGCAGGCTTCTAAACCTCAAGATCTCTCCATAATCAAAAGATTAAACTTGCTTTTGAGCTATTATCCAAGTGTTCCAAGCATTGTCCAAGCCAATTTGCCATTTTTGGAAGAAAGTTACCATTCCACTCTTGAAAAGTTGCTTTAATCACAAAGTCAACTTGTCTTGAGCTTCTAACTTTTTATTTCTGCACACACAACCCCTATAATCCAAATCAAGGTGTCTAAGGCCTGAAGAATCTCAGAACATACTTGTACAACATTTGAGATTTGTCATTTCACTTTTCTTCAAAAGCAAGTTATAGAGCCATAACCATATAACTCAGAAGTCTGGATTGATTTTGTGCTGAGATATTTTCCATACATATTAACAAGTCAATTGCAACACAACACACGATTTAAAGCATCCTAAAACTCTCCCAAACACCCTTGCTGCACAAGACTGCTCAACTTGACAGTTTTGAGCCAAAACTCTCCATCTCCATTTCCACTCGTGCGTTTTGATTCTCAATCATTCAAACACCTTACATACATCATACACAAGTGATCCAGGCCCCTGTTTTAAGATTGTAACCCCTCCATCACTATCCAGTATTTTCAAATATCAAGCTTGCAGGTTGACTTGAGTAGGGAGATTCAGGGACTTTCAAAGCAAAGTAAGAGTTGGAATACACTCAAGGAGGTCTAGGAAAGCTAAACAGATCATCAGGCCATCTCCAAAGTTGCTCAAACTCCATTCACGACTCCAGCTGCAAGAGGTAAGTTTTCAAACTTCCGTCTCTTCATACAGGCATCATTTGTTTCTGATTTGTGAAGATAAAATGTAGATATCATTGCTCTAAAACTGACCATGTTCATAGTTTTCATTTATATTGATTGTATGTAGAGAATTTTAGATTTGAACTTTCTGAAAAAATTAGGTTCCAGTTTAGGGCCAGCAAAATTAATCTTCTTCTTTGATTGTTAGCTTACATGATTTATATGGTTGGATTCGTGAGAAAAAATGGAATAACTTTAATGTTCACATTTTCCATTTTGGTTGAGAGATGAGGAAGTTGCAGGTTGTCTGACTGGGGCGTGAGGTTAAAGATGAAGTTCAGGTCATGGACTTGATTTGTAATATGTATTTGTTGTTTCATTTTAATTAACAGATGTATAGCCACCCTAGTGGTAAGATAACGCGCTGGTGACCAAGAGGGCATAGGTTCAACACCCAGCACGCTGCCTTTTGTCATTTTCATACTTTTTTCCACTTTTTTTGTTCTTTATAGTGCCTGGGCCCAATTTTTGGCTTTCCATCCTTTTTGCTTTCACTAACTCCCTGTTCTATTTTCACACCTCCCTGATTTTCTCTTCATATTTTATTTTTATTTTATTTTCTTTATTATCTTTATTATTATTATTAATATTATTAATAAATATTTTTTTATAGTTATTAATAAAAATCCAAAAATATTTTTTATCTTTACATTTATTTAGTTTATTTTGTCTTATAAAATCAAAAGAAATAAAAAACTTTTCTTTAATAAATTAATTCCTTTTTTTAAATACTTAGATAATAAATCTTGACTATTATGTATTATTTTATTATTTTCTTGAAAATTAAAATAAATTTAGAACCTAGGCTTATTTTAGTTAATTAACCTTTTTGTATTTTAATTAAATTCACAAAAACCCTAAAAAATACTTTTCTAAATCAATTTTATTTCTTTTAAAAATTAGGTTTAGTTCCCTAAATTTAATTTGGACCAATTGATCATCACCCTTTAGTTTGATTAAGGCCAAAACATTTTCTTAACAAAAATCAAAATTAAATCAATTTCTTTTCCTTTTATACTTGTATATTATGTTCATTTTATTCCTTGTATATTTATGCAATTCAATATAGTTGTAATAGATAAATAGATTTATTTTCTTGCAAATCCCCATTTGTAATTTGTACACCCCCCCTAAATGATGTAATAGCGTAGTAATTTTAATTCCCGCAATTTATCGCTCTATATACAAATGCTAATAATTAGGGTTTTGTATGGAAAGATTAAAACCAAACAAATAGCAAACCCTAATCAAAGACAAATCAATGCATGTAAATCAACACATTTTCACACATACACCCTTAGGATAAACCCACTTTGTTGCCTTACAAAAATGGCCATATTACGCATGTGAGATATCTTAGCAAAATACAAGATCATAGTCCCTCGACGACGCTATCTAAGTTGCCTTACAAATGATCTTAGTCCCTCAAAAATAATGCTAAGATACCTTGCAATATTGCTAATCATGGTTATACGACGACCCGCGCTCGTCCCGTTTACAACCAAAGATAGGGTTGCTTACCAAATCAATGGTAATACAACAATGTTAAAGGAAAAGAAAATGAACAAGAAAGACATTTGAGTAGGTAGATTGCTCCTAATTACTTGCTCCATTTCAAAACAAACATCCTTGCTATTTTTAAAACAAACACACACACTTTCAAACATCTTACAAAATTGAAATTTTTTTCAAAAGATCAAACATCTTTGTATACATTCTTACAAACAAGAATCATTACAAAGATTGCCCAAGAAATGGCCTCTTTACAAAATACTTTCAAAAACCACACAAAGCACAATTTTAAAAAAGCAAGTGATCTAGCAAGTGACTAAGAGCCCATGGAAAACCATGGATGAAAGGGGTGCTAATACCTTCCCTTTTCATAATCTACCCCCCGAACTCAAGAAACAATCTCAAAGGTCTTTCCTGTGCTTTTTAACCTTTCCTTTTGGATAAAAGAAAAGTCGGTGGCGTCTCTTGCTAAACGCAACATTTGCAATCAAACGCAAAACACCCAAGTCAGTTCTCCCATCGTATCACAGAACTGGCGACTCTACTAGGGAAAATTCTAAAAGTGGGGTTACCTTAAGGATATATCACATTTATTTGTGTAGCGGTAGAAATGTTCAAGACTAAGCCATTGGATTGACTAGACTTTATACAAATTAAAATAAGAATCGCCACCGTGCTTTATTATTTACAAAGGAATGGGAAAAGAGCGAATAACCCAAAAAAAGGGGGAAAGATTCAAGGTAAGGGGGTTGGTTATGCAAAGGGAAGGTATTAGCACCCTAAACATCTATGGTACTCCGCAGGAACCTCTTTGTAAAATCTGTATATTTTGGCTATAAAAAGGTGTTATATATAAAATGGATGGTGGAGGTGAGAAAAGAAATATATTTTTTTATGATTTTTGCACCCGCCGCGGTTGCGAACCTTTAGTGCCTACGTACCACATTTCGTGCAATAGGAGATTAGGGTACATGTAGTTCCTCTTTAAAAAGTTTGAAACACAAGTGTGTTGGTTAATTTTAAGAGATAAGACATCATCGTCATTGTCCGTGTGGAAAAACATACTTACCACCCACAATCATGAGAAAGGAGTATTTGCATCATCTCAAAGTGGAGGATATGGCTTGGATTTTAAAATCAACAATACCTTACTCAACACCCAAGTATAAAATATCTCACTTCACTACATATTGTAGAAGTATAGTTGTTTGCATCACTACAAGGATTGACAAGAGTCTAATCTTTTGAGAAAAGTTTAAAGATAAAAGCCAAAGTGGCAAAATGGTTTGAAATGAGATTGATTGACTTTTAGTCTTCTCACAAAAAATGTCAAGGTATTATTAAATATATTGAAGTTTATTTATGAAGAGATTTTGAAAATGCATGGACCTAGGTCCAAGTTTATTATGAAAGTGGTTCAAGTTTAGAGACAAGAAGAGTTTTCAAAAGGAGGGAGAAGATTTTTGAAATTAAAGAAGATGAGAGGAGAAGAAGAGACTATCCTAAAGCATAAGGTAAAAGCTAAGGATAAGAACCATCTAACCAATAAGAAGCCAAAACTTGACATTATGAGCCAAGATAAAATTCCCATTCTTTGTATTGAAACCAAGTATGCAAAGATACTAGACCTCTTCAAATGTATTAAGTCTTTACAAAAATTGGGCTGAGTAACAAATGTATACGGGTGAATTCCAGAATACAAACAAAGGATGTAATCACAAAAAACCCGCACACAAAAACAAACAAGCAACCCAATGTCTTGAGGTAAACCTCAAGAGCTCCAGATAAAATAATCAGATAAGATCACAAAGTCTCCAAGATAGGCCAAGGTTTCTAATCCTAAGTCCAAGAAGAAGTCCATTGCTCCATAATGCCAAGGATAGCAACCAAATAGTCCAAGTACCATTAAAAGTTTTTTAGGGTTTATGTTGATTATTAAGTATCTTAAGAAAAGAAAAAGAAAAGCTCAAGTGAGCAAAGTAAAAATGACAAGAAAAAAAATGCTCAAATGAGCAAAGATAAAAATGGCATGAAATGAAAATGCTAAAAAAATAAATAGTACATAAAGCATAAAAATAATAAAAAGCATAAAATAAACAAGTCAATAATTAGTGGTTAGTTGGATGAACATCTTGAAACTTGCATTTGGAACTCATTAGAGGATTGGTAGAACCAAAGCCCCAACACAATAAGTTGCATTTGCTTTTTGTCAAGTATATCATCCATTTGGAATTCTCATAAGTACCATTTAATGATCAACAATGTTTAAGTGATCCGCGTTGACCAAAGGTGTTGTAGATCCATTAGAGGATTGGTATAACCAAATCCTCCACACAATGAATCTCAAGGTTATTATATCAAAGAGATCAAATTAACATACTTGGGCTTGCAATCATAAGTTTGGGCCACAAATGATTATTTATTCGAATTGGGACAAAATTTAGCGCTATGTTAAGCAATCGTAAGTGGACTTATATAGAAGTCGCACCTATTTTGAGGCCGGTCAATAACAATCTATGCACCATTTGTTTTGAGACATGATATGGAGATCATGCTCCAACAACATTTAGTGCAATGAGAAGGGGATAAGATGAAAGGGATTTAGGGTAAAAAAGATAAACCACATTTGAATTAATTATTAATCAAACTATTATTAAAATCATTCATCCATTTTTTATGGAGTCAAACTCAACACTATTGATCCAATGATGTTAATAAAGCCATGATCAAAAAATCAACCCAAGACATCCAGAAAATAATCACAAAATAATAATATAATTAATATATACATTAAAGGGTTTAAAAATGTAAAAAAAGGAAAAAATAATGAGGAAAATATCAATTATATTCAAATTAATCAAGAAATAAAAAATAAGACCATAGAAAAATCAGAAAAGAGGCCAAGTAATTTAATGAAATTTTTGGGAATTTTTAAAAGTCAGAAACTATTTTTAAAAATTAAAATAAATGGGCAAAATAAACAAAAATATTAAAAAAATAGTAAAGTCAGAAACAAAAATAAAATAAGGTCACCAATATTTGTCACAATATCATTGGATCATTCCATAATTTTTTCAGAATTTAAAAATGTGTAAAAGTATTTTTGAACATTTTAAACAAATCAAATAAGTACAAAATTCGTAAAAAATACCAAAACACAAAATTAAATTGTGAAAAAATAAAAATCAGAAAGAGAATAATCAAAAATATTTTTCATAATTTTTTCAGATTTTTTGGACAAAAAGTGAATTTTCTATGATTTTTTGAAATTTAAAACAATTAAAATATAAAAATCAGAAAAAGAAAATAAAAGTAAAATATGTGGACCATTGGATGAGAGTCAAAACGCGTTAGTAATCAAATCCAAGGGATCTGGCACACTGTGCATATCATGGTCTTTAATGAATAATGTACATAATCATTAATAAAATCAAAATTTGAAAATAACAAATGGCACGCCTTCATTGGTTAGAAGATGACACGTTGGTCATCTTCAACCTCTAGCCATCACGAATTACAGGTCTCTCAAACTGTAAAATCAGAAGCTCAGACCAATGCCATTCGCTTCGTCTCTTCAAGACGAAGACAACCACACCCTCGCGCCAAATTTATATAAACTGTAACTCAAGCAATTTGGAAAGAAAGTTTTGAAAAGGTATTTGAAAAATCATGGTCAAAATGTGTTTCCAGTAAGAAGTAACTGTTGCGACTAGAACCAGGGCAATGAGAGCAACACGATGATATCAAAGTTTTGAAAAATTGATGAAGGAATCTACCTATTGAAATTGAGTTACAGAGCTCTGAAACTGGACTTCTATGGAGAAATATAGGGCACGATTCTTGAATGTAATTATATGGTTAGCTTCAGGGAAGATCAAGGAAGGTGAATTGATGGAAAAATGAATTGAAAAGGGCTTGAGAATAGAATTCGAAGTAGCTGAATTCTGGATTGTGAAGCAAGTTTGGCAAGGTGATTCTGGCTATCTAAGCTTGGGAAATTGAATGGGGAATGAACCTCTATTTATAGGGAAGCAAATGGGATCAAAAGGAATAACAAATGATGCGTTTTGGAGGGAATTCGTGTGGGTTTGCATCATGAAGAAAGTGTGACTGAAACTTGATCAAAACTCAGCCAAATCATGTGTTTCATGATGCTAATCACTTTCGGCAAGTTGCTAAACATGATTAGAAACAAAAATGCGTGGAAATCTTGTGATTAGAAGCCAAAACAAAGATTTCAAAATTCTGACTTTGTGCAAAATCCAGTTTCAAACTACCAAATTCAAATCTATGGCATTTCCACCTCAAGGGGTCTTAGGGTATAATTCTTGATACTTTGGAAAGATGAGGTTACAAGCTTTGCAATGGAAAAATAATGGAATCAAATGGATGCTTGAGCTGAAAGTTACATGGAGTTAAAGGTGAAGAAAAAGAGTTGACTTTCCATACTTAGAAATATTTCAAATTCTTCTTTAAAAATGACCTATAATCTTTTGCATCCAAAAATGGCCTTCCAATTATATTTTTCTCTTGACCAAAAAAGATGGAATGAAGTATACCTCTTGAATGACATTTTGAAATTTGAACCACTCAAAATATCCAAAAATTTAGCAAGTTATGACTTGTTGAAGTTGGCCAAAAATCATGAAATGACCTATAATCTTTTGCATTCTTAAGGCAACTTCCATCCATTTTCTTGCTTTGCACATAAAAGAAGGCATGAAGCATATATCCTTAGGATAATCATGAAAAAAGAATGGGCTCAAGGTGATACAAATTGACCAAGTTATGCCATTTGAAGTCACATATGGAAAATTGGGGATTCATCTGGGTGACTTGTAATCTTTCTTCTTCACCAAGTTCCTTCCACATGAAAAATCCTTGGTACTTTTGAAGTTATTTGTTGGTAACTTTTTGAAGAGAAGTATGTTTTTGGAATCACTCAAAAATACCAAAAGATGAGCAAGATATGGTCCTTTGAAGTTCAAAACCCTAACCTCTAGATCAAGAGAATGCTTTGAGAAACTTTGCCAAGTTTGAACAAACTTTTTGTGCCAATATTCTTACTTTGTGCATAGAAATTGTTGAGGATGATGATGAGGACTCATGGACACCAAAACCACTTCCATACCAATTCTTCCAAAACAACTTCAATGGTGAGGTTTGAATTTCTCAAGCTATTGACTAGGGCATGGAAATAAACTCATGAACCCATGAAGCAACTTGCTAAACCTCATTGCCTTTACCTACATTATTAACAAGTAAGATAAACCAATATTTCATTTTGTTAATTAGAGAGAAAATCAAAGAAAAGTATCCATGATCACAAAAGAAAACAAGTCAAGGTGCTTGGTAACTCCTCAAAAGAGCAAGGCTAAAGATAGGGAGAAGAACCAAAAACCCTAATGTGATTTTGTTGTGATTGAAACAATATGGTATGATGCAGAAATCTTAGGGGAAAAATTGGGGTACAAAAATTTGCTTACATTGTTTGACTTGTATGCTTTACATTATGGTTCTTTGTTTGGGTTTGAATCCTCTACCCAGATTTGGGATACATTATAAGTAAGTAGCAATATGTTGTGGAAACTGTGCGGGGTATACCGACATGGTCTAAGCAATAGCTATGTTAGTACGACATATTTGTGGGTACCGGTAGCCTTTGAGTTAATCAAAGAGAATACGGGGCCGCTGAGTTATGTCATGAAGCACTAATGAACTTTTAGAACCTTTACTTGACCAACTTGGCCTTTAGGATGTAGTGAGATGACCGACTTTGGTGCAGTACGAAGTTGGTAGATACTTTATACTACACTCATTGAGGTTTGGTTTCTTGGGATATTCTGGTCGCCATTAAAGAGGCTTGTGCTGAAACAATAACCAAGGAAACAAACCAGTGATATTGAGCTCCTTAGAAACTGGTTACTATTACTAGGACAGGTTTAAGCCAACTAAACTTCAAGAGGGTACTTACCTATAAAACTCCATGCAAGCCTAAACCTAAGGATTTGTTTGTTTTGTTTGTATATGCATACTTGTACATAACATCATGAACATCATGAACATCATATACATCCACTAACCATTTCAAGGATTTTGGGATTCATCTTTGTTCTTGTTTTGTAGGATATGGATTCACTTCGCATGAAAACTATTCAAGTCAATCTTGTAAGGATCTCTCCACAACTCAAGGAGCTAGCTTCAAGGATTCCTGAAAAATCTCCATTTACCGAGAGACATGGTCGCCTACTCAACTTGGTCACCTCCAACACATATGAGGATATGATGAAGGCACTCTTTCAGTTCTTTGATCCTTTACACCATTGCTTCACATTTCCTGATTATCAACTTGTGCCAACTTTGGAAGAATTCTCCAAACTCTTGAGGATTCCCATTCTTAATCAACTACCTTTCAACGGTACGGAAAGAGACCCAAAGCCATAAGAGATTGCTCAAGCTCTACACTTGCACTCCTCTGATGTCACAACTCATTGGGAAATAAGGAGTGGTGTCAAAGGTTTCTTAGAAAAGTTCTTGTTCGAGAAAGCCTAAAAATGTTGTTGGAATTCCTTGGATTTGCAAACCTTTGAGGAAATTGTGTCTCTCCTCATCTATGGGATGGTTTTGTTTCCAAATCCTGACCAACTCATAGATGTCAACACCGTCAAAATCTTCATATCCTGCAACCCGATGCCTACATTGCTAGGAGATATCCTACACTCTTTTCACACTCGCACAATGAGGAAAAGAGGTGTACTTATGTGTTGCACTCCTCTCTTGGCAAGATGGTTTATTTCGCATCTTCCCCAATCTGTATTAAAAAATGAGCAAGGTTCAAGGTGGTCACAAAGGTTGATGACGCTCAAACATTCAGATATTCATTGGTGCTCATGATCCAAAGAGAATGTTATCATTGTCGACCGTTGTGGATAATTCCCTAATGTCCCTTTACTTGGAATTAGGGGAGGTATCACCTACAACCCCTGCTTAGCCTTAAGACAATTTGGTTACACCCGAAGGGATGGCCCGCACGAGATGCTGATTCAAGGTTTGGTATTTGACTACGACAACGACGATCAAGGTCTTCGCCAGAGATTTATCCGAGCTTGGAGGATGTTAAACAAGGTGGATAGCAAGATTTTGGGGCATAAAAATTCCATCCCTCTTGAGCCTTACCTCAAATGGGTACGAACTCGTGCTCAGAGTCTTATGATGCCTTATCCCTCCATTCTCTTGGTAATCATTGAGCCTGTCATGGAAGGAGATGTTCCATACACTATCCTACATCCTGACATGCCTACCTCTCTTGAAGACCTACAAAGGGATTGGATACAACTCAAGGGAGAGTGAGATACCTTCGAAGCCCAATTCTATGCGAGCAAGAAGAAGGTTTTGGAACTCACTAGGATACTTCATGAGGAGAAGACTCTCAATGCCTACATCGCACCAAAGAGGATGTGCACTACCTTTTTATCTTAGAGCTTTTATATTTCCTTATAAGCCCAAGAGGCATTGATGTACTCAAGCTTTAACTTATTAATATAACGTGTGTTTCCTTTTTGTCTAAAACAAATTTGAATCGTTGAAATCCTTGAAGTCATTACATATGCATATACCATTCATCATAACATAAGCAGGTCTTTTGCAACAAGTCTCCTCATCTCTCTACTGTTTATTTCAGTAAGATGGATCTCAAGCAAACAGTGAAGGACCTCCAATCTCAGAATACACTGTTTCAACAGTTGCTCTTGACCCTAGCCAAAGGACAAGAAGAGTTGAAGACTTTGCTGGCTGAGGAGAAGAAAAAGAAGAGAAAGAAGGTAACCGGAGACCTAAACATGGGAAGAAGATTTCATGGGCAGACAAGAAGGACCTTAGACTTTGCAATGACATCAGGTGAGAGAGACAATCAAGATGGGAAAGGCAAGGAAACAGTTGTCCCGTCAAAATCGAAAGAGGAAGAGGAAGAAGAAGACTATTCTAAAGAACAATACCCTCCAGCTGATGACAAGTATAAACATATCGAAGAGCGGTTGAGCGCAATGGAAATCCAAAAAGTGCCTGGCTTGGACTTTGAGGAATTGGGTTTAGTATCGGGGATTGTCATTCCTCCTGAATTCAAAGCACCTGTGTTCGCCAAGTATGATAGAGTCTCATGCCCTAAAATGCATCTCCGGTCCTATGTGAGGAAAATCCAGCCCCATACCGTTGAAAAAGACTTATGGGTACACTTCTTCCAGGATAGCCTGTCTGGAACTCAACTTGATTGGTTTTACCGGTTAGAAAGAGCCAATGTTCATAACTGGGAAGATCTTGCTGCGGCCTTTTACAAACAATACCAATACAATGCTGATTTTGCGCCTACCCGTACTCAACTCCAGAGTATGACCATGATTTCCAATGAAGGTTTCAAAGACTATGCGAAAAAATGGAGAGATTTAGCCGGAAGAGTTCAACCCCCTCTATCTGAGAGAGAGTTGGTAGACATATTCTTGGGAACCTTGTCTGGTCCCTTCTTCAATCATTTAATTGAAAGTTCATCGGTAGGTTTTACCGAACTGATATTGACCGGAGAAAGGGTAGAAGCCGGGATAAAGAGTGGAAAGATTTAAAAAGATACATCCTCTGCTTCTATAAGGAAGCCATTTATCAGAAAGAAAGAAGTGGTTGCCGTTTATCCTTAGAGAAATTAAGATAGGGCCGAACGTTGTTCAATGGTGGGGGCTGTTATGATTCCTAAGCCTGCGCCTGATCAACAAAGAAACAACCAACCAAGGATGGAAAGACCAGTCAGACAATTCACCAGAATTAACATGACCCTATCTCAAGTATTGCCACATTTGTTAAGATCCAACCCGACGACTTTGAAAGAAGCTCCAAAGAATCCTAACACAACATCTCCTCACTATCATCCTAATGCCCGCTGTGCATACCACTCTAAAAGTCCTGGTCATGACACTAATAACTGTTGGGCTATAAAGAAAAAAATACAAGACCTCATTTAAGCCAAAGAGATTGAATTCGATGCGCCCGAAAATCCAAATGTCATTTCTTCCCCTATGCCCAAACATGGCCATAACACCAATGCCATTGAAGAAGAAATGTTTGTTACTTCAGTTGATGAACTTATGACCCCACTCCTGACTATTAAAGTGAACTTGTTGAATGACGCGTGTTCCTGGGCTGTAATGAAGGCTGTCATTTCTGTTTGTCCTCACCAACAAGTTGTCCTTTGTTGAAAACAGGCGTTCAGTGCCTAATAGATAACAAAGAAATTTTGTTTGAAAAGACTTCTGTTCCACCTGTTCCTTTTAAAGATGTCTCTATCATTACCATTTCCGCCAATTCTTCCAGGGTATCCACCAAAAGGCCCGTTAGAATTACATTAGTTCCGAAAGCAACTCCTTTGATAATTATAATTCCTGGACCAATCCCGTATTCGTCAGACAAAACCATACCATGGAATTATGGAGGGGATGTCTACTACCACGGTATCAAGTAATATTGGCCAGCCGCCGAAGATTCAAGTTCTGAGAAGGTTGACTCCGATATCAGCAATATTGCAGGAACTAGCAAGATTACCCGAAGCGGAAGGATATTCTCTCCAGAAATTGCTCCCCCAAAAGCAATTTCTGGACCCGTAATCATTCATGTTGTTACTCCTCCAAAAGCTGTTCCCAGTCCTACAATCATCCCCACTAATACTACAACTAACAAGGCTGTTACAACCTCTGTTATCATTCCTACTGACACTTCTGTTGCCGAGTTAACCAAGACTCGAGGTAAAAGTATTCTGATTGAGCCTGTCCAGATGAAGGCTCAGTCATTGGCTATCCCTGAGACCTCCCGGAAAGAGATGGAGGAAATTCTGAAGATCATTAAAAGAAGCGACTACGATATAGTTGAACAACTGGGGAAAACTACCTCTAAAATTTCCATGCTGGCTTTACTACTATGTTCCGAGGCGCATGCCAAAGCCTTGGTAAAATTCTTGAAAACTTCCCATGCACCCCAAGAGACATCTGCCGATCAATTTCAAGACTGCGTAGCCAGCTTAACTGCAGATAATGGTCTAGGTTTTTTGGATGCTGATTTAACGCCAAGAGGAAGGAAGCATAATGAAGCATTGCATGTCTCAGTTGAATGTAGGGGCACAACCCTGGCTCATGTTTTGGTGGACACTGGCTCATCTCTGAATGTATTTCCTAAAAAAGCTCTTGATAGGCTTGACTGCGAGGGATTGACATTGAAGCCAAGTAACATAGTAGTAAGGGTTTTTGACGGCTCGAAAATGATGGTACATGGGGAGGTAGACATTCCCATAAAGGTTGGAACCCAAAATTTTGATTCAACTTTTTATGTAATGGATATCCGTCCCTCATATTCCTGCTTGCTAGGCCGACCATGGATTCACAATGCCGGTGCCGTTACTTCTACATTGCACCAAATGCTGAAATATTGGATTCAAGGGAAGATTATCATCGTTCATGGAGAAGAAGAGTATATGATCAACCATCTCAATTCCTTTAGATATGTGGAATTAGATGGTGAATTTATTGAAACTCCATTCCAACACTTTGAAGAGGTCCAACAAGATGTGGCAGTAACCAAGGCTGTTCCCAAGATCACAAGGCCTCCACTCCGGATGTCATATCTGAAGGATGCCAAAGAAGTGGTAGAAGAAGGTGGGTGCACTATCTGGGGACAACTCCCAGATATCCCATACAAGTCAGATAAGTTTGGCTTGGGTTTCACTTCAGGTGCCCAGAAGGCTGTGCGTCACGCTCGTGCCGGAGGACCACCCCTGAAGATCAGCAACCGCGAGGTCAACGCCGTAGAAGATGATGAAGATAGTTGTGACTTGGAGGACTGGATATTCCCAACTGTCAGTGGAGGAATCAGAAACTGGGAGGCTATAGATTTTGTCCAGATCACATTTATCCCACAATAATCAGTCTTTACATTTTGTTAGACCTGTAATATTAAAACAATTCGCACTCTTAAAACCTCGTGTCTTACCCGAGGCACAATGGTCCATTTGTAAGGGTTATTATCTCATTTTCATATGACATCAATGAATCATGGACGTTTTCGCATACAAAATTTTATGCTCATTGTTTTTATTTTTACATTTTTATTTCTTTCAAGGATAGATATACCCTTACACACACTCACACTCATAATGAAGGTATACATCCATTCGGGATCCCATGGGTAACGATACTGCTATGGCCTTTTGTGACTATGAGAATCTAATCTACCAAGCCGAAGATGAAGGTGAGGAAGATTGTGAAGTACCAGGGGAACTTGCTAGACTACTACAACAAGAAGAGAGAACCATTCAGCCTCACGAGGAACCCGTGGATACAATCAACCTAGGTACCAAAGAAGAAAAAAAAGAGGTCAAGGTGGGTGCCAATCTGGAACCCAATATCAAGGAGCGTCTGATTCAGTTGTTACACGATTATGTTGAAATCTTTGCCTGGTCGTATGAAGACATGCCAGGACTTGATGCAAATATTATGGTACATCGTCTGCCTACAAAAGAGGATTGTCCGCGAGTAAAGCAAAAAGTTCGCCGCATGAGGCCTGATATGTCAGAAAAGATTAAAGCAAAAGTCATGAAGCAATTCAACACTGGATTCTTGGTTGTCACCTCTTATCCCCAATGAGTTGTCAATGTTGTTCCCGTGCCCAAAAAAGACGGTAAAGTGAGAATGTGTGTGGACTACAGAGATTTGAATAGGGAAAGTGTGATGCGGTGGGAGAACTGACTTGAGGTTTTGCGTTTGTGTTCGCAAATGTTGCGGTTAGCAAGAGTCGCCACCGACTTTCTTTTATCTAAAAGGAAAGGTAAAAAAGCACAGGAAAGACCTTTGAGATGTTTTCTTGAGTTCGGGGGGTAGATTATAAAAAGGGAAGGTGCTAGCACCCTTTTCATCCATGGTTTTCCATGGGCTCTTAGTTACTTGTTTAGATCACTTACTTTTGCTTTTGAAATTGTTTGAAATGGTGCTTTGTATGGTTTTGAAAGTATTTTGAAAAGAGGCCATCGTTTAGGCAATCTTTGTAATGATTCTCGTTCGTAAGAATGTATACAAAGATGTTTGTCTTTTGAAAAATGTTTCAATGTTTTGAAAGTTGTTTGGAAATGTTTTGAAAATGTGTGTCTGTTTGAAAATAGCAAGGATTGTTTGCAAGAGAGCAAGTAACTAGGATCTATCTACCCTACTCAAATGTCTTTCCTATACATTTTTATTCCTTTGAAATTGTTGATTTACCATTGATTTGGTAAACAACCCTATCTTTGGATGTTAAACGGGACGGGTGTGGGTCATCGTATGACCATGATAGCAATGTTGTGAGATGACTTAGCACTTTTTCTTTAGGGACTAAGATCATTTTGAAAGGCAACTTTGATAGCATCATCGAGGGACTATGATCTTGTATTTTTCAATTCGTTTGTGCTAAGACATCCCACATGCATAACATGGCCACTTTTAAGCAACATGTGAGATTACCCTAAGGGTGCATGTGTGCAAAGATTGTTTGATTTGCATGTATTTATTCTTGATTAGGGTTGTCTATTTTGTTGTTCTTATCTTGCCATATACACCCTAGTTACTATACAGTATATGGAAAACAGTAAATCGTGGAAAATAAAATTCTACATTATTACAATATTTAGGGGATGGGGGTACATATGTACGAATGGGGATTGCAAGTAGAAATAAGTCCTAAGTTACTATTACAACCATATTGAAATGCATAAGAATGTACAAAAAAATGGACTTGTTTAGAAAATGCTTTTGTCTTAAGGAAATAAATTAAAAGGAAAATATTTTTATGTTTTTTATGTTAATATTAAAAAATGATGAAAAGGAAAATAAATGCAAGGTGGAAAAAGCGTGTTGCTGTAAGCAGAACAAACTAGGATCAGAAGTTCTGAAGCCAAGAGCGCTGTGACTCAGCAGGAGACATCCATGGGATCAGAAGTTCTGGACTGTAAACTCTGGGGTCCTACAAAAACGTTAGAGGGAAAACACAGAGGTTCTGGGTGGTGTGCAACCAGTGAACCAAAAGTCAGAATTTCTGTATTACCCTAAACAGTGAGCGAACGTCAGCAGTTCAGTGTATTTGACGTGTAAAGAGAACTCAGAAGTTCTGTGTTGTGCTAAGATTGTGAGTGAACATCAGAAATTCTGTATTGTGTTGAGCCAGTGGGTGAACATCAGAAGTTCAGTGTGTGTTAACAGTGAGAAAAATCATGGAAGTTCTGTGTGTTAAAACAGTGAAGAGAACTCAGAAGTTCTATGTGCTTAAACAGTGAGAAAATCCTAGAAGTTCTGTGTTACATTTCAGCTCTTAATCAGCACAACAACAATTTATTCAGTTCAACAAATCAGAATAATCACAGCATAACAAATCCAGAAGTTCCAATCCTAAGTCTGAACCTAGCATTATTCTAGAAATTCTGATCCATAGTTTTTCTATTCATACAATGATATGTACAACATTAATACTATGATATTTACATGTTAATGATGTTCAGAATGAAAAAACAAGTAAAGTCAGAAAGACTTACCTGGAGCGTGGGCTTGGTACTTTGAGTGGCTGCCTTTGGATGTTCTGAGTCAGTAAGAGAGATGGAAGATTGGTTGTATTCTTTGGTTCAAAGGGAAGAACAAAGGTTTGTTTTTGTGTATGAGAAATCTGGATTTTTATGAAGGTTTCACAACTTCCTTTTATTTCTTTGGGCCAATCTCTCTCTTCAAAAGCCAGCCTCTAGCCTTCGGCCTCTCGTCCCCAAAAAGCCCCCTTGAACGTATGATGGAGCCAAGTATTTATAGATGAATTTTTGTTGTGATTTTGGGGGGAAAAACAAATAGGATTTGAACATGTTTTGGCATCCTGTTCCTTTGCTTTTTCATCATAGTTTTTCGTATGCTAGTTTGGTGTAATCATGGGATGCAGGCGTAGCCTGAGCTTAGTTGTTGGTCATAGGTCTGCAGTAGGTTGTGTAAACCTAGATTTTGGGATTTGGTCAAGTTCTGACCAGAGCATTGAAATACCTTCATGTGCTGAAGCGCTGCCTTGTCTTTAAAGCAAGCATGGTGGTTGTCAGCAGGAATTAAGGAAAAGCAAAAAAAGCAAAGTATGGGCTTAGTACCAAAGTTGCCATCCCAAGACAGTAGTGGTACATGTGGGGGAAGTCCTTTGGATGAAGACTCAGAAAGTGGTTGTGAGCATTAATGAGCATTAAATGGTGATGAGACTTATCACAACCAGAAATCCTGCAACGTGAAACTCTGCACCAAGGATTAGTTCTGGATTAGAAGTTCTGAGCTTGCATAGCATCCAATCTTCTGGTCCTCTTATCTTCTGACTCCAGCATGTTCTGAAGGAGCTTTCAGAATTTCCAGAAAGCTTGCAGCACGCTTCTTAACCTTCTTTGAATTACCCTGACAAACTCTGACTGAACTTTTATGAAAACTTGCCCAGAAGTTCTGACCAAACTCTGTCTTGAGAATATCCAGAATTTGTTGAGTGTTATGGTGATAATTTGGTCAGAAGTTCTGAGTTTTGTCATGCTTCTTAAACACTTAGAAAAATTTCTAAGTATTTAGAATTTGACTTTTCCAAAGTAAAATTTGACTTTTGAAATTCTTGATGAAACAAACTTCATATTCCAACATGTCTTGATGAAATATGATTTTTGAGATTTGATTTTGATCCAAAAGTCAAAGTTAGACTTCTCAGTGTGCAAATGACCATTTTTCCCTTATGAATGACTTTTCTTGAAAAATTGCAGTTTAAGGTTTGGAATTGGATGGAAGCAAACTTGAGGATCCATGGTGATTCCTTGAGAAATGAGAGGGCAAATTTTGGGGTACAACAACAAGACCTAAGGATGATTTTCCACTCCCCCACATTGATATTCTAGTTGACAATACGGCACAACACAAAGTGTTTTCCTTCATGGACGGATTCTCAAGTTACAACCAAATCAAAATGGTGCCTGAGGACATGGAGAAAACAATGTTTGTCACGCAGTGGGGAACTTTCTGCTATAAGGTGATGCCATTCAGACTAAAGAATGCTGGGGCAACCTATCAACGTGCCATGGTAGCTTTATTTCATGACATGATACATCACGAAATATAGGTCTACGTGGACGATATGATAGCCAGATCTCAAACAGAAGAAGATCATCTTGATCACTTACAAAAACTGTTTGAGAGACTGAAGAAGTACAAGTTGAGGTTGAATCCAAACAAATGCACATTTGGGGTACGGTCTGGTAAACTCCTAGGCTTTGTCGTCAACAATAAAGGTATTGAAGTAGATCCTGCCAAGGTAAAAGTGATACAAGAGATGCCTGCTCCTCGTACTGAGAAGGAAGTCAGAGGGTTCTTAGGACGTTTGAACTACATTTCCAGATTCATCTCTCACCTGACAGCTACTTGTGAACCAATCTTCAAATTGTTGAAGAAAGATCAAGTAGTCAAATGGAATGACGAGTGCCAAGTTGATTTTGACAAAATCAAAGAATACTTACAAGAGCCTCCTGTTTTGATGCCACCAGTTGAGGGGAGACCATTGATCATGTATCTGACTGTTTTGGAAAATTCAATGGGGTGTGTACTGGGGCAGCATGACGAGTCTGGCCGAAAAGAGCACACAATTTATTATCTGAGCAAAAAGTTTACCGACTGTGAAACAAGATATTCACTGCTCGAGAAAACTTGTTGCGCTCTGGCATGGGCTGCTCACCGGCTAAGACAGTATATGCTGACCCATACTACCTTATTGATATCTAAAATGGATCCGATAAAATACATCTTCGAGAAACCTGCTCTCTCCGGGAGAATAGCAAGAAGGAAGATGATCCTAACATAGTACGACATACAATATACCACCCAGAAAGCTATAAAGGGCAGTGTACTAGCTGATCACCTTGCTCACCAAGCTGGGGAAGACTACCAGCCCATGAAGTTTGAATTCCCAGATGAAGACATCATGACGGTAAATAACTGTGAAGAATTCATGCCATATGACGGACCTGAACAAGGATCCCGATGGAACCTGTTCTTTGATAGGGCATCAAATGCACTTGGAAATGGTATCAGTGCTGTACTCATATCTCCAGAAGGGTTTCATACTCCCTTTACCGCAAGACTCTGCTTCAATTATACAAACAACATGGAGGAATACGAAGCATGCATCTTTGGTCTCAGAGTTGCCATAGACTTGGGGATAAAATCCTTGAATGTATTCGGAGACTCAGCTTTGGTTATCAGCCAGATCAAAGGGGAATGGGACACCAAACACCCAAACCTTATCCCTTACAAAGAACATGTTTTGAAGTTGCTACCACATTTTGAGAAGATTACCTTCGAGCATTTCCCGCGAGAAGAAAATCAACTAGCAGACGCTCTAGCCACAATGTCATCTATGTTTATACTTAATTGGGATAACGAGGCTCCCCAGATCACCATAGAACGAATGGAGGAACCAGCGCACTGTCACGAGATTAATACTGAAGAAGTAGTGGACCAGCCTTGGTTGCACGAAGTCAAGAAGTATCTCGAGGCTCAAGAATATCCAGAAGGAGTTTCAATCAATGATAAGAAGTTCTTAATGATATTCTCTGCAAAATTCTTCCTTAGTAATGGCATTCTTTACAAACGCAACCATGACTCTGTGTTACTTCGATGCGTAGATAAGGTTAAAGCTGAAAGGATCATGGCTGAATTACATGAAGGCACTTTTGGCACCCATTCCAGTGGGCATACGATGGCAAAGAAAATCCTACGGGTGGGCTATTACTGGTATACCATGGAAGAAGATTGTTATCAACACTCTCGAACCTGCCATAAATGTCAGGTGTATGCTGACAAGGTGCACGTACCTCCAATTCCTCTGAATGTCTTGACAGCTCCTTGGCCCTTTGCTATGTGGGGGATTGATATGATTGGGGAAATGAAGCCAACAACCTCCAATGGACACCCCTTCATCCTAGTGGCCATTGACTATTTTACAAAGTGGGTGGAGGCAGCTTCTTTCGCCTCCGTTACCAAGAATGTTGTTGCCCGTTTCATTAAGCAAAATATCATTTGCTGGTATGGTATCCCGGAAAGGATCATCACTGACAATGGAACAAATCTCAACAACACTATGATCACCGCCTTGTGCGAGCAATTCAGGATTCAACATCACAATTCTTCTCCTTACCGGCCAAAGATGAATGGTGCTGTCGAAGCTGCAAATAGGAACATTAAAAAGATCATACAGAAAATGACAGTCACATACAAAGACTGGCATGAGATGCTACCATTCGCTCTCCACGGGTATCGTACCACAGCTCGCACATCAACCGGGGCAACACCCTATTCTCTGGTTTACGGCATGGAGGTTGTCTTGCCTATCGAGGTACAGATCCCCTCTCTGAGGATTATGAAGGATGCAGGGCTGAACGAAGACGATTGGATCAGGACTCGACTTGATCAACTAAAATTGATTGATGAGAAGCGACTTACTGCTGTCTGTCATGGTCAAATGTATCAAAAACGGACGATTAAGGCTTTCAACAAAAAGGTCAAACGATAAGTATATCAAGTCGGGGATCTGGTGATCAAACGCATTATACTGCCGCAAGGTGATCCCAGGGGAAAATGGACTCCTACATACGAAGGACCATTTGTAATCAAAAACATATTCTCTAGTGAAGCAATGATCTTGACCACCATGGACGGCGACGACCTACAACACCCTGCAAACACAGACATAGTCAAAAGATACCATGCATAAGAGACCCTCTAGGTTGACACACCTAGGAAAAACAAGGGCATCCCGGAAAACCAAAGAGGTTTGAGCAAAAATTAGGGATAAAACAAAAAAAATCTGTACACCCGGCAAGTTGAAAACCCGAAAGGGAGACTTGGGCAAAAAAGGGTTTTCCGGTGGACTGAAAACCCGAAAGGGCGGTCCAGGCAAAAGTTATGGAATTAAAGCGTATGACTATGTCCCGTTGGATCACCTTACGGATAACCTACAAACTCAGAGGTTCTAATTAATTCAATCAACTTCGGACAAGGCAACAAATAGACAAGATGCTCATAGATACGAAGGCTATAGCAGAATGGGAACCCCATGGGATTATTGCACATAGCTATCTTTTCTTTGTATCAAAATTCTCATTTTTTTGCGACGACATTCTCTTACTAGAATGTCTGTCTCATTGTACAAAAATACTTACTCAAAGTCAATACAAAGATATCCCTTTGAAAGTGAAAAACTATCTGTTTTTTTTTCTTTACTCTTGTGTTTTGTTTGCAAAAACGTCCAATGATTCATTTTTGAACATATGCATTTGAATATAATTATTGTTTATAAATAAGAAAAATAGAAAGACAATCACTGATGGATTTAAGAGTTAGGGAAATCTCTCTATGCTATTTCCGTAAATCCCACACAATTTGCAGTTTAATTCCCAGCAAAACAAGCTTCCAACTATCAATCCCCAGTAGAAGTCGTTCAATTTCTCAGGATTTTACAAGCAGTACGCGGCATTTCCCTTACAACAGAGTTTATTTTTCTAAGAAGAAATTCATCAACACTTAGACTTCACAACATGAAGACTTGTACTCCATATCCTTAGCAGCAGTCAGGGATTTATTTTCCCCAATCCAACAATAGTGTAACAAACTAGCTCACATACGCATACATTGCATCCATATATCCTAAACATTGATAACGCGAATGTATTATACTATGCATTTCATACAACATAACATTGCATATTAGCTAATATTTTATCTTTTTCAGGATAAGATTAATCAAACAGCTACCATTAACAATGTTCAAAGTCTTCAGATACAGTTCAGATACGCTCCAGACACGGATGTCATTCTGATACTCATTCAGATCCAACTTTCAGATATAGTTCAGATACGATCCAGACACGGATTCCATTCTGATACTCATTCAGATTAAACTTCTCAGATACAATTGATATACGCTCCAGAAACGAATGCCATTCTGACACTCATTCAAAACTAGCTTTCATATACAGTTCAGATACGCTTCAGATACGGATGCCATTCTGATACTCATTCAGATTCAACTCTCAGATACAGTTCAGATACGCTCCAGACACGGAGGCCATTCTGACACTCATTCAAAACTAGCTTTCAGATACAATTCAGATACGCTCCATACACAGATGCCATTCTGATACTCATTCAGATTCAACTCTCGGATACAATTTAGATACGCTCCAGACACGGATGCCATTCTGACACTCATTCAAAACTAGCTTTCAGATACAGTTCAGATACGCTCCAGACACGAATTACATTCCGATGATCATTCAAAATTAGCTCCCAGATACAGTTCAGATACGCTCCAGACACGGACGCCATTCAGATACTCGTTCTTTCAGCTTACAAATTATAATATAAACAATCACTTTTGGATGGCATCTTTAAGCCTATATCCTACAGCCTTCTATCACCCCTCTAAACGGCATCTTTAAGCCCATTCCCTCAACCATCACATCACCGAGTGCAAATTTCTGGGCACTCTAGTGTCCAATCATCTTCCACCTTCGAGTCACGAATGGCGAAACTCGCCAATCTAACTCTTCAGGATTAAGAAGATTGAATAGGGGCAACTGTTGTACCCCAAAATTTTCCCTCTCACTTATCAAGAATTTTCTCACAAGATCTCCCTGGGCTCAAGACTGCACTAGGGTTTGATCAGCTCAAGACACCTCCTTAGGCATTGATGACCAAAATTAGGGTTTGAGTTTTCACAAGGGTTTTTGAACTATCAATGCTTCATATGACTTTCATGGACCATTATGGACCCCCAAGATTACTCATGTCAAGTTTCAAGCCTTGGACCACACTTTTGATCAGTCAATTGAACAGTTGACTTAAAAATCAACTGTATTGGGGAAAAAGTCAACCATGGCCAATTTACAGTTAAACTTCATAATTTTTGATCCACATCAACAATTAAAACTCATATGTATCATTTGATCAAGTTTGGACCATATTTCCTCAATAAATTTGATCAAATCTCCAAAAGGGCAAAATGGTCAAAATTAGGGTTTTGACTGGGAAAGGGCAATTTCTGATTTTTGACCTAGCAAATGGTCAATTGGTTTAAGGCATGATCTCAAGAGTCCAATTTCAACATTTTTGACCTAATGACATGGTTCAAAATATTACTCAAGATCAATTGATTGACAGATGAATTTTCAGTCAACTAGTCAAAAGTCAACTGTACACTGAAAAGTCAAACTTTGACTTTTTGGTCAAATTCAAGTGCCAAAGATCACAATTCATCAAAACATGTCAAAATATGAAACTTATTCATCAAGGAATCAAAAAATCAAGATTTCATTTTGAAAAGTCAAAATTTCTAAACTTAGAAATTTTTCTAAGTGTCAAAAATTTCTTATTTTTTCATAAGTTTGAGCAATTTTTTCATTATTATGCAAGATGATTCAAGAGAAACTTCCAACATGAAAGTTGTAGATGTCCATGAAATATACAAATTTTCTGCATATAACTTCTTCCAAAAGTGCTTGGATCTCACGTTATAATTTTGTGAACATAGGGTCATGAAACTAAACACTTAGTGAAATTTTGCCCTAATTTGGCCAAGATTTTGACCTAACTTCATGGAACTTTTTCATATAGTTCCAAGGGGAATCTTCAAAATCAATTCAAAGATGGGTTGTATATCACATTGCAAGCTTTCCAAAATGTCCAAGAATTCCTTGAGATCATTCTTGAGTAGGGAGAATCGAAGAGATGAAGTTGGTGTTTTTGTCACTTGAATTACAAGGCATTTTGTGATGAACAAAAATCCAATTTCAAACCTATGTTGCACAATCTTGTTTTGCATGCTTCTAAACCTCAAGACCTCTCCATAATCAAAAGATTACACTTGATTTTGAGCTATTATCCAAGTGTTCCAAGCATTGTCCAAGCCAATTTGCCATTTTTGGAAGAAAGTTACCATTCCACTCTTGAAAAGTTGCTTTAATCACAAAGTCAACTTGTCTTGAGCTTCTAACTTGTTCTTTCTGCACACACAACCCCTATAATCTAAAATCAAGGTGTCTAAGGCCTGAAGAAGCTCAGGATATGCTTGTACAACATTTGAGATTTGTCATTTCACTTTTCTTCAAAAGCAAGTTATAGAGCCATAACCCTATAACTCAGAAGCCTGGAATGATTTTCTGCTGAGATATTTTCCATACATATTAACAAGTCAATTGCAACACAACACACGATTTCAAGCATCCTAAAACTCTCCCAAACACCCTTGTTGCACAAGACTGCTCAACTTGACAATTTTGAGCCAAAACTCTCCATCTCCATTTCCACTCGTGCGTTTTGAATCTCAATCATTCAAACACCTTACATACATCATACACAAGTGATCCAGGCCCCAGTTTTAAGATTGTAACCCCTCCATCACTATCCGGCATTTTCAAATATCAAGCTTGCAGGTTGACTTGAGTAGGGAGATTCAGGGACTTTCAAAGCAAAGTAAGAGTTGGAATACACTCAAGGAGGTCCAGGCAAGCTAAACAGATCATCAGGCCATCTCCAAAGTTGCTCAAACTCCATTCACGACTCCAGCTGTAAGAGGTAAGTTTTCAAACTTCCATCTCTTCATACAGGCATCATTTATTTCTGATTTGTGAAGATAAAATGTAGATATCATTGCTCTAAAACTGACCATGTTCATAGTTTTCATTTATATTGATTGTATGTAGAGAATTTTAGATTTGAACTTTCTGAAAAAATTAGGTTCCAATTTAGGGCCAGCAAAATTAATCTTCTTCTTTGATTGTTAGCTTACATGATTTATATGGTTGGATTCGTGAGAAAAAATGGAATAACTTTCATGTTCACATTTTCCATTTTGGTTGAGAGATGAGGAAGTTGCAGGTTGTCTGACTGGGGCGTGAGGTTAAAGATGAAGTTCAGGTCATGGACTTGATTTGTAACATGTATTTGTTGTTTCATTTTAATTAACGGATGTATAGCCACCCTAGTGGTAAGGCAGCGCGCTGGTGACCAAGAGGGCGTGGGTTCAACACCTAGCACGCTGCCTTTTGTCATTTTCATACTTTTTTCCACTTTTTTTTGTTCTTTACAGCGCCTGGGCCCAGTTTTGGGCTTTCCATCCTTTTTGCTTTCACTAACTCCCTGTTCTATTTTCACACTTCCCTGATTTTCTCTTCATATTTTATTTTATTTTTATTTTCTTTATTATCTTTATTATTATTATTAATATTATTAATAAATATTTTTTATAGTTATTAATGAAAATCCAAAAATATTTTTTATCTTTACATTTATTTAGTTTATTTTGTCTTATAAAATCAAAAGAAATAAAAAACTTTTCTTTAATAAATTAATTCCTTTTTTTATATACTTAGATAATAAATCTTGACTATTATGTATTATTTTATTATTTTCTTGAAAATTAAAATAAATTTAGAACCTAGGCTTATTTTAGTTAATTAACCTTTTTGTTTTTTAATTAAATTCACAAAAACCCTAAAAAATACTTTTCTAAATCAATTTTATTTCTTTTAAAAATTAGGTTTAGTTCCCTAAATTTAATTTGGACCAATTGATCATCACCCTTTTGTTTGATTAAGGCCAAAACATTTTCTTAACAAAAATCCAAAATAAATCAATTTCTTTTCCTTTTATACTTGTATATTATATTAATTTCATTCCTTGTATATTTATGCAATTCAATATGGTTGTAATAGATAAATAGATTTATTTTCTTGCAAATCCCCATTTGTAATTTGTACACCCCCTTCCCTAAATAATGTAATAGCGTAGTAATTTTAATTCCCGCAATTTATCGCTTTATATACAAATGCTAGTAATTAGGGTTTTGTATGGAAAGATTGAAACCAACCAAATAGAAAACCCTAATCAAAGACAAATCAATGCATGTAAATCAACACATTTGCACACATACACCCTTAGGGTAAATCCACTTTGTTGCCTTATAAAAATGGCCATATTACGCATGTGAGATATCTTAGCAAAATAAGCAAAATACAAGATCATAGTCCCTCGATGACGCTATCTAAGTTGCCTTACAAATGATCTTAGTCTCTCAAAAAGAATGCTAAGATACCTTGAAATATTGCTAATCATGGTTATACGATGACCCACGCCCGTCCCGTTTACATCCAAAGATAGGGTTGCTTACCAAATTAATGGTAAGACAACAATGTCAAAGGAAAAGAAAATGAACAAGAAAGACATTTGAGTAGGTAGATTGCTCCTAATTACTTGCTCCATTTCAAAACAAACATCCTTGCTATTTTAAAAACAAACACATAAACTTTCAAACATCTTACAAAATTGAAAACATTTTCAAAAGATCAAACATCTTTGTATACATTCTTACAAATAAGAATCGTTACAAATATTGCCTAAACAATGACCTCTTTACAAAATACTTTCAAAAACCACACAAAGAACAATTTCAAAAAAGCAAGTGATCTAGCAAGTAACTAAGAGCCCATGGAAAACCATGGATGAAATGGGGTGCTAATACCTTCCCTTTTCATAATCTACCCCCCAAACTCAAGAAACAATCTCAAAGGTCTTTCCTGTGCTTTTTCACCTATTCTTTTGGATAAAAGAAAATTCGGTGGCGACTCTTGCTAACCGCAACATTTGCGATCAAACACAAAACACCCAAGTCAGTTCTCCCACTGTATCACAGTAGGGTTACCTCGAAATGAATGACTGGGTAGTAGGGATATGAGAAGGAACCTGGATAGTAGGGTTACTTTGAAATGAAAGCCTGGATAATAGGGATGCTTCATTTGATCACGTAGATTAGTTGACCCGTTTGATTTCAGGAACTGATTTTCCATAAGTTGTCTGCATATGTGATATGTACAACTGCTGGAATTATTGGTGATAATTGTCTCTCCTGAAAGGATAATAAGGTTAATTATGTGTGATGCATGAAATGCATGGTGGGGCGATGTTCTCAAAATAATGAGATTGTGTTGTATGCGATATGTATGAGCATGTGATGCTATTGTGACATATCTGAGTCAGGGAAAATAAATCCCTGACTGCAGCCTGAGAGTATTGGAAATAGCCTTCCTGACTGTTGTGGAAAAACATGGTTCTTCAACTTTCGCTGGGGATGGTGAACGGAGATGATCATGCTAGAGATTTGCTCCTTGTTTATGGATATTCTGCCGGGGAGAAACTCTGCTTTGAGAATAACTTTACAGGGAAAAAAGAAACTTTGTTGGAGGATGAAATTCTGTAGCTGGAGGGATAAACTCTGTCAAGGATTGAGTTTCTGTATTCAGAGGAATGAAATTCTACTTGAGAGACAAATTTTATGACCCGCTCGCGATTATGAGATTCAGCTGGGGTATATAGATGTCAGATTCTTGAAAGACCCTGGCTGGGGAGATTACCTCCTGTTTTCAAGAAGTTGATGTCAATGCTTTGATTGCTTTCACTCTATGGGGGGTGTAGATGTCAATGAGGTCGTGGGTACTGATGATTATGTTTCAAAGCTGTCTATTCCTCGGTACCTGCTGGACAGAGTGATTATCAGGTTTTGGCATATCTTGTTTTTGCCCCGAGCAATTTGTCTTTTCTTTTCTTATGTAGACATTTGTGAGTAGTAATCATATTCAAATGCATATGTCAAGAATAAACCATTGGACGTTCTTGCAAGACAAAACAGAAAAAGGGAAAACACATAGTTTTTTTTTTGTAAAAATGATTTGCATTGATTTTCGAAGTTGGCCTAAAATAAGCATTTTTGTACAAAGAGGCAGACGCTCTAGTAAGAGAACGCTTCCATAAAAATAGAAACTATACAATATTGTGTAAAAGAAAACAGCTATGTACAACAATCCCATTGAGTTTCAATTCTGCTAATTTCGTTATGTCTTCGAGCGTCTCATCACTTCGCTGCTTATCCGAAGCTGATTAGATTGATGGGTGCCGTTTGAGTTTGACAGTCGATACTGAGGTCTGATTGCAAGGTGATCCAATGGGACATAGTGATACACTTTACATCCATAACTTTTGCCTGGACCGCCCTTTCGGGTTTTCAGTCAACCGGGATACCCTTTTTTTCCCAAGCCGCCTTTTCAGGTTTTCGACTTGCCGAGTGTACAATTTTTTTTATTTTCATCCCTTATTTTTGCCCTAACCCTTTTGGTTCGCCGAGAAGCCCTTATTTTTGCCTAGGCCAATCATCCTAGCGGGTCTTTTATTATGTATAGTATCTTTTCACTATGTCCGCATTGACAGGGTTAGGAAGATCATCACCGTCCATGGTGGTTAGAATCATGGCTCCACCCAAAAAATGTTTTTAATTACAAACGGCCCTTCGTAGGTGGGAGTCCATTTGCACCTGGGATCACCTTGCGGCAGTATGATGAGCTTGATCACTAGATCCTTGACTTGATACTCTTGGCATCTGACTTTTTTGTTGAAAGCCTTGATCATCCGTTTTTGATATGTTTGACCATGACAGATAGCAGTAAGTCTCTTCTTGTCGATCAAATTCAGTTGATCAAGTCGAGTTTGGATCCAGTCATCTTCGTCCAAACCCGCATCTTTCAAAATCCTTAGAGAAGGAATCTAGACCTCAATGGGTAGGGCTGCCTCCATGCCATATACCAGAGAGTAGGGGGTTGTCCCTGTCGATGTTCGTGCTGAGGTACGGTACCCATGAAGAGCAAATGGTAGCATCTCATGTCAATCTTTGTAGGTCACCGTCATCTTTTGTATAATCTTCTTGATGTTCTTGTTAGCTGCTTCAACAACGCCATTCATCTTCGGTCGGTAGGGAGAAGAGTTATGATGTTGTATCTTGAATTACTTCCAGAGTTTGGTGATCATCGTATTATTGAGATTCGTACCATTGTGTATGATGATTCTTTCTGGCACACCGTACCTACAGATCAGGTTATGCCTGATAAACCGCGCCACTATGTTCTTGGTCACGGTAGCAAAAGAGGAAGCTTCAACCCACTTTGTGAAGTAATCGATAGCTACCAGGATAAAGCGATGCCTATTGGAAGAGATAGGCCTGATTTCTTCGATCATGTCAATGCCCCACATTACAAAGGGCCATGGAGCTGTCAAGACATTCAAAGGAACCGGAGGCACATGCACCTTATCAGCATAGATTTGGCACTTATGACAGGTTCGGGAATGTTGATAACAATCTTCTTCCATAGTGGACCAGTAGTATCCTACCCGTAGGATCTTTTTAGCCATCGTATGTCCACTGGAATGGGTTCCGAAGGTACCTTCATGTAGATTGGTCATAATCCTCTCTGCTTCGCTCTTGTCTACACACCGCAATAAGGTAGAGTCATGGTTGCGCTTGTAGAGGATTCCATTACCGAGGAAAAATTTCGCAGCGAACCTTCTCAGAAACTTCTTATTATTGACAGATGCCCCTTCGGGGTACTCTTGAGTCTCGAGATACCTTTTGACTTCGTGAACCAAGGCTTATCTGCTACATCTTCAGTATCAATCTCGCAGTAGTGCGCTGGTTCATCCAACCTCTCAATGGTGATCCGGGAAGCTTCATTGTCCCACCTGACTTTAAACATAGAAGACATGGTAGCTAGCGTGTCCGCTAACTGATTATCCTCTCGTGGGAAATGTTCAAAGTTTACCTTCTCAAAGTGTGGGAGTAATGTTAATACATGCTCTTTGTATGGGATGAGGTTTGGATGTTTCGTATCCCATTCGCCTTTGATCTGACTTATCACTAAAGCTGAATCCCCAAAGACATTTAAGAACTTAATCCTGAGGTCGATAGCAGCTTTGAGACCCATGATGTAGGCTTCATACTCCGCCATATTGTTAGTATAGTTGAAACATAGTCAGGCAGTGAATGGAGTGTGGTAGCCCTCAGGAGATATGATTACGGTGCCAATTCCATTACCGAGTGCGTTTGAAGCTCCGTCAAAAACCATAGTCCATTGGGATCCCTCCTCGGGTCCTACATTCGGTCCAGGTTCTTCGTAATCAGTCACTAGCATGATATTCTCGTCCGGGAACTCAAAATTTATGGACTGGTAGTCATCCACGACCTGATGAGCCAAATGATCAGCCAATACACTTCCCTTGATTGCTTTTTGGGTTGTATATTGTATATCGTATTCAGTTAAGATCACCTGCCATCTCGCTATTCTTCCGGAGAGAGCGGGCTTCTCGAAGATGTATTTGATTTGATCCATCTAAGATATCAACAAAGTAGCGTGGGTCAACATATACTGTCTTAGCCGGCGAGCAGTCCATGCCAAAGCGCAATAAGTTTTCTCGAGCAGTGAGTATCTTGTCTCATAGTCGGTAATTTTTTTGCTAAGGTAGTATATTGCGTGCTCTTTTCGACCAGACTCGTCATGCTGCCCCAACACACACCCCATTGAATTGTCTAGCACTATTAAGTAAAATATCAAAGGTCTTCCTTCAACCCGAGGCATCCGAATTGGCGGTTCTTGAAGGTATTCCTTGATTCTTTCAAAAGCAGTCTGGCATTCGTCATTCCACTTTACCACTTGATCTTTCTTCAAAAGCTTGAAGATGGGCTCACAAGTAGCAGTTAGATGTGAGATGAACCTGGCGATATAATTTTGGCGTCCTAAGAAACCTATAACCTCCTTCTATGTGTGGGGAGCCGACATCTCTTGTATGGCCTTTACCTTTGTCGGGTCTACCTGAATACCCTTGTCACTGACGATGAACCCCCGAAGTTTACCAGACCTTACCCCGAAGGTGCACTTGTTCGGATTTAGCCTTAACTTGTATGTTTTCAACCTGTCAAACAACTTTTGTAGATGCTCAAGGTGTTCTTCCTCGGTTTTGGATATAGTTATCATGTCATCAACATAAACCTCTATCTCATGGTGAATCATATCGTGGAACAAAGCGACCATGGCTCACTGATAAGTTGCCCCAACATTCTTCAACCCAAAAAGAATCACCTTGTAATAGAAAGTGACCCACTGTATGACGAAGGTTGTCTTCTCCATGTCTTCAGGAGCCATCTTGATCTGGTTATAGCCAGAGAAACCATCCATGAAGGAGAAAATTTTGTGCTATGCGGTGTTGTCAACCAAAACATCAATGTGAGGAAGCGGGAAGTCATCCTTGGGGCTTGCCCTATTCAGGTCTCTGTAGTCTACACACATCCATACCTTACCTTCCTTTTTTAGCACCGGAGCGACATTAGCAACCTACTGCGGATAGGAGGGGACAACCAAGAACCCAACGTTGAACTGTTTCATAACCTCTGCTTTGATCTTCTCTGACATTTCAGGGTTTATACGACGGACCTTCTATTTAACCGGAGGACAATCCTCTTTAGTCGGCAGTCGGTGTACCACGATGTCAGTGTCTAGACCAGGCATGTCTTCATATGACCAGGCGAAGATCTCAACATATTCGTGCAATATCTGTATCAACTGCTGTTTGATCTTAGCTTCCAGATTTGCATCGATCTTGACTTCTTTTCTGTCCACCTTTGTGCCCAAGTTTATCGTCTCAATTGGCTCTTCATGAGGCTATATAACCCTCTCTTCCTGTTGCAACATTCTAGCCAGTTCTCCAGGCACTTCACAATCGTCCTCACCTTCATTCTCGGCTTGGTTGATCGGATTTTCAAAATCATAACTGGCAGTAGCAGAATTGTTATCAATGGGATCTAGAGTGGATATGGATCTGTAGTTTGATACGTGAGTGTGTGTAAGAGCATAGCTGTATTGATAAAGTAAAAATAGAAAAGAAAAATAGAAAACGCAAAATTTGTATGCAAGGAACGTCCAATGCTTTATTGATGACATATGAAATGACATATAAGAACCCTCGCAAATGGAACCATTGTGCCTCGGGTAAGGCACAAGGCCAAAAAGTTAAAAATTGTTCATTACAAATTCAGAACACAGGTAAGACAATTACTGTGAAATAAAAGAAACTGGTATAAAATCCATAGCCGTTCAGTTACTAGGTCCACCATTAGTAGTCGGGTAGATCTAGCTGTCAATGTCAGAGTCTTCCTCACTGTCTTCAATAGCATTGACCCCACGATTGCTGATGCGTAGGGGAGGTCCTCCAGCCCGAGCGTGTCGAACAACCCTTTGAGCCCCTGAAGTAAAGCCCAAACCAAAATTTTCAGTTTTGTGAGTAAAATCAGGGAGCTGTCCCCAATTGGTACACCCACCTTCTTCGACCATTACTCTGGCATCCTTGAGAGAAGCCATCTTCAGAGGAGGTTTGGTGCTGGCGGTAGTCTCGGTTGACGCCAAAATATGGGGAACCTCTTCAAAGTTTTGACAAGGAGTCTCTATGAATTCTCCGTCCATCTCTACATACCTGAAGGAGTTCAGGTGACTCACCATATACTCCTCTTCGCCATGCACAGTGACAATCTTCCCCTTTACCGGATATTTCAGCATTTGGTGTAGTGTAGAAGTAACAACCCTAGCGACATGGATCCAAGGACGACCTAACAAACAGAAGTACAATGGCCTGATGTCCATCACATAGAAGGTGGACTCAAAGGTCTGAGAGCCTACCTTGACAGGGATGTCTACCTCCCCATGCACCATTCTCTTCGACCCGTCAAAAGCCCTTACCACAATGTTACTGGGCTTTAGGGTCAAGCCTTCACAATCTAGTCGATCGAGAGCCTTCTTAGGCAGGACATTCAGTGAAGACCCTGTATCCACCAGCACATGAGCCATAATGGTGCCCCTGCATTCGATCGAGACATGTAAAGCATCATTATGCTTCCTCCCTTTCAGTGTCAAGTCGGCATTTGAAAAACCCAGCCCATTGTCAGCAGTCAAGCTGGCCACACAGTCTTTGAATTGATCGGTTGAGGTTTCTTACGGCACATGTGCAGTCTTGAGGAATGCAATCAAAGCCTTCGCATGGGCCTCAGAACATAACAGCAAAGACAACATCGATATCTTCGAAGGGGTCTGCCCCAGCTGCTCGACCATATTGTAGTCGCTCTTTCTGATTATTTTTAAGATTTCCTCTATCTCTTGCTTAGAGGATTCCACAACAACTTTTCTAGATGCCTACGTCCGGGCAGGCTCACCTACAGCTTCTTTGCCTCGAGTCCCAAATGACTCATCGGCAGGGGTAACAAATGGAGTAAGAACGGGAGCAGTAGCTGAAGTATTAGCAGGAACATCAGATGGAATAACAACAGGCTTATTGACAGTATTTGGGGAAATCTCAGGAGAGAAAACCCTTCCACTTCTGGTAATCTTGCTGGTCTCGACAATGTTACTAACATCGGGATCAGCCTCTGTATTATTCAAATCCCGTTTAACGCCATGATAGTAAATCTCGGCACCATAATGCCAAGGGACAACTTTGTCTGAGGCATATGGGACAGGACCAAGACAAGTGATTATTAATGGAGCAACTCTCGGAGCGGGTGTAATCCTAACAGGTCTTCTCGGGGAGGCCTTGGAAGGATTGGCAGAAATGGTTATAATAGCAATATCTTCACACGAAACAATTGGAATCAAAGTCTTTTCGAACAAAATTTCTCTGCTGTCCATCAGGCGCTGGACACCTGTTTTCAACAAATAGCAACCAAAATGCAGAGATGAAAGCATTTGGTAACCTTCGCCACAACCCGGAAATAAACCGTCCAATAACAAATTCTTCTTAACAGTTATAAGAGGAGTAGAAACTTCATCAACTGAGGTCACAAACATATCGGTATCAACGATGTTAACTCTATGGTTGTGCTTAGGCATGGGAGAAGTTATGACATTGGGCTTCTCCGGAGCATCAAACTCAATCTCCCTGGCTTCAATCAGATCTTGTACTTTGTTTCTTAGAGCCCAACAATCATTTGTATCGTGACCAGGACTCTCAAAATGATAGGCACACCAAATGTTTGGATTGTACTGAGGAGATGTGGTATTAGGATTCTTAGGAGCCTCTTTCAAGGTTGCCAAGTTGGATCTTAGCAGATGGGGTAGAATCTCAGTCAATGTCATATTAATCTGGGTAAATTGCCTTTGCGGTCTTTCTACCCTTTTCTGATTGTTTCGTTGTGGGGTAGCCGCAGGCCTAGGTATCATCATAGCACCTACTATTGAACGATAGTCAGTTCGGCTTTGACCTCTTGGGCTATAAACGACACTGACCTCCTTCTTATCCGTGAAGGGCTTCTTTTCCGAACTTGACGAGGTATCTTTCTGTATTTTACCGCTCTAGATCCCAGCTTCTACCCTCTCTCCAGTTAATATCAACTCAGTAAAACCAGCCGATGAGCTACCGATCAAATGGTTGAAGAATGGACCAGACAGCGTCCCAAGAAACATGTCGACCAACTCCCTATCAGACAAAGGGGGTTGGACTCTTCCAACCAAATTTCTCCACTTCTGCACATAGTCCTTAAAGCCTTCACCTGCACCCATGGACATACTCTGAAGTTGAGTACGGGTAGGGGCAAGGTCGGCGTTGTATTGATACTGCTTATAAAAACCAGCGGCCAAATCCTCCTAGTTTCGGACATTGGTTCCCTCCAATTGGTAGAACCATTCAAGCTGAGTCCCTGACAGACTGTCTTGAAAGAAATGAACCCACAAGTTCCTATCAGCAGTGTGAGGCTGGATCTTCCTCACATAGGAACGGAGATGAAGCTTAGGACAAGACACCCCATCATACTTTGCAAAAACCGGAGCTTTAAATTTTTATGGGATGACTACCCCGGACACCAATCCTAGCTCTTCAAAATCCAGCCCAGGTATTCTCTAGATCTCCATAACGCTTAACCGATCCTCTAACTACTTGTACCTATCCTCAGTGGGAGGATACTGCTCATCATTATAGTATGTATCATTGTCAGAGACTTCAGGACTAGGGTTCTCCTCCCTTTTTTATCTCTCTTGATTTTCCCCTCCTTTCGATAAGGAGGTCAGATCGACTGGTTGCTTTAGCGGCCCCCCAAATCTTCTGCCCATATTGAGGGCACCAACGAGCTTCTTCTTCTTCTTCTTCTTCTTCTTCTTCTTCTTCTTCTTCTTCTTCTTCTCTTTCAGGATGAGGGCCTTCAGATCCTCCTGCCCTTTCGCTAGAGTTATGAACATCTGTTGAAATTGGGCATTTTGTGCATGAAGATCTTTGATGCTTTGTCCAGAAGACATTTTTGCTGAAATAAACAGCGAAGGAGAAGAGAAACCTATAATGGTACCTGCTTATGCAATGCTATGGATGATATGCGTATGCAATGATTTCAAGGAAATTAGAGATTCAAATTTTCTTTAGACAAAAAGGAAACACACATTATATTAATAAATCAAATCTTGAGTACATTATGCCTCTTTGGGCTTACAAAGAAATACAAAAACTCTAAGATGAAAAGGTTGTACGCATCCTCTTTGGTGCAATGTAGGCGTTTAGAGTCCGCTCCTCATGAAGCTGTTTGGTGAGCTCCAGATTCTTCTTCTCACTGGCGTAGAATTGGGCCTTGAAAGTGTCTCGTTCCCCCTTAAGCTGTATCCAATCCCTTTGTAAGTCTTCAAGAGAGGTGGGCATGTCAGGATGCAGGATAGTGTATGGAACATCTCCTTCATAGGTAAGTACCCTCTTGAAGTTTAGTTGGCTTAAACCTGTCCTAGCAATAGTAACCGGGTTCTAAGGAGCTCAATATCACTGGTTTGTTTCTTTGGTCATTGTTTTAGTGCAAGCCTCTTTAATAGCGACCGAAATATCCCAAAAAACCAAACCTTAATGAGTGTAGTATCGAGTATCTACCAACTTCGGACTGCACCAAAGTTGGTCATCTCACTACGTCCTAATGGCCAAGTTGGTTAAGTAAAGGTTCTAAAAGTCAATTAGTGCTTCATGACATCACTCAGCGGCCCCGTATTCTCCTTGACTACTCAAGGGCTACCAGTACCCAAAAATATGTCGCACTAACGTAGCTATTGCTTAGACCGTGTCGATATACCCTGCACAGTTTCCACAATGTATTGTTACTTACCTATAAGGTATCCCAAATCCAGGTGGAGGATTCTAACCCAAACAAAGAACCAAAATACAAAGCATACAAGTCAAACAAATGAAAGCAAACAAATGTGATCTAGCCCTAAGGTAACCCCAGTTTAAGAATTTCCCCAGCAGAGTCGCCAGTTCTATGATACAGCGGGCGAACTGACTCTGGTCATTTGCGTTTGATCGCAATTGTGCGGATTAGCAAGAGTCGCCACCGACTTTTTTTTTATCCCAAAGGAAAGGTAAAAAAGAACAAGAAAGACCTTTCGAGATTACTTCTCGGGTTCGGGGGGTAGATTATGAAAAGGGAAGGTATTAGCACCCTTTTCATCCGTAGTTATCTACGGGCTCTTAGTTACTCGCTAGATCACTTGCTTTTGTTTGACAATGTGCTTGTGGTGTGGTTCTTGAAAGTATTTTGAGAATGTCTTTGTAATGGTTCTCGTTTCTATAAGAACGCGTACAAAGTGTTGTTTCGAAAAATAGTTCAAAGAAGTGTTTGTGTAGTGTGTTTTTGAAAGTGATTTTGAAAAGATGTTTTTGTAATGGTTCTCGTCTCTATAAGAACGTATACAAAGTGTTTTGTCTTTTGAAAATGTTTCAAGATGAAAGTGTTGGTGTAAAAAATGTTTTTGTTGTGAGCAAGCGAGCAACTAGGAGCGAATTTACCTACTTGAAAGGTCTTAAATATTCTTTTCCTTCTTTAGATGTTGCTATCTTACCATTTATTTGGTAAGAAGCCCCATCGTTGGATGTGAAGGGACAAGCGCGGATCAATCGTACAGTCATAGAAGGCAACTTGTAAGACGCTTTAGCAATTTCTCGTAAGGGACTAGATCTTTTTACCGAAGGCAACGTCGAGGGACATCGAGGGACTACGATCTTTTTTATCGAAGGGTCTTTGCTAAAGTGTCTCATATTCGAGGGACATGACTGTGTTTCCGAGGCAACAAGCAAGGTTACCCTAGAGGTGCGCGTCTTCAAAAGTGTGTTTGATTCAAGTTATTTTCTCTTTGAAATTAGGTTATCTAGCGATTGATTTTGAATCTTGCCATGCACGCCTAATTACTAGACAGTATAAGGAAAACAGTAAATTGCGGAAATTGGAATTCTACGCTATTAGAGTTTTTGGGAATGGGGGTACAAATTCACAAATGGGGATGAGTCAAATGCGATTAAAAGTCTGAATAGGCAATCAATACAACCAAATTGAATCGAACAATTAATTAAAATTATAACAGTCTATGAAATAAAATAAATTGCCAAAGTATAGAAATTCTTGGTATTTTTGTTTGAAAAAGAGTTTTAAAAGAAAAATAGAAAAATCTATTCTATTAATTAGCTAAAGAATTAAATCAAATGCATGTATTTTTTTGTCTTTTTAGGGTTTTTGTTATTAAAAAAATAAATAAACAAATTAAGACTAAAATACAAAAATTAATTAGTAAAAATATTTACAAAGTTTTTTTCCTAAATTAAATTAGAACTAAGAACTAAACTTAATTAAGAAAATTAATTAACAAAATTCAAGATTTATTAAATTAATAGAAATAAGTAAATATTAAAACAAAACAAAATGGAGGGGTGGTGTTAAATTGAAAAAATCGGGTGATGCTGTCTCAATTCGTTGTTGGGATGAATTTGGGATGCAAGGTCCAAACATTATTGTTTGTTCTGTTAAAAAGAAGAAAAAAAACAAAACTTAAAAATCTGGGCCACAAATGGACCGGGTTGGGTCAGACCCGGGTCCATCCCCTTTTCAAACAAAAAAATAGCATGGGTTGAAGCAACCCTAGCTCATTACCAGCGACTCTCTTCACTGCTTCAATTTTTTTTTCTCTCAAAGAAACTCTTCCTCACTCTCATCTCTCTCTCTCTCTCTCTCTCTCTCTCTCTCTCTCTCTCTCTCTCTCTCTCTCTCTCTCTCTCTCTCTCTCTCTCTCTCTCTCTCTCTCTCTCTCTCTCTCTCTCTCTATCTCTCCCTCTCGCTTCTGTGTTTGCAACAAAACAACAATAACAAAACTATTTCTACCTCTCTCGCAGATACTCTCAACATCAATTCATTATTTTGTTCCATTTTATCTTTTGTTCTTTTAGCTCAGTACAACATTGACACTCACATAGAGATTTACCAACAAAATAGCAAGTATCGCCTACATGTGATTCCGATACGGTGATGTGCTTCCGAGGCGATCTGTATGTGTGAACGGTGTTGAGGGAGACGCCCACAGTGGACTCCGTCGTGATGGTGTGCAGTGGTCGACCGAACTGAATCAGGGGAGTTAACTTCTCGTTTTTCTTTTCCTCTGTTTTGAATAAAAGTTGTTGTGTTTCTGAAGGGTTTGTTTAGGGAAAATAATGAGGTAAACTAGGGTTTTGGGACTGATGTTTGTATGCTTGCTGCGGTTTTTTTTTTGGTTTGTGCTGACAGTGATTGAAAAAATGATGAACACTGTTGTGGTTTCTGTATATTTTTTGATGTTATTGTTGGCTGTGTTTTTATGCTTGTTGGTTTTGTATTGGGGGCTAACTATTTTGAGGTTGATGATGGAATCAGTTTACTGGTTATTTCCTTTTGGTTCATGCTAAAGCTTCTCTTTAGAACAAATGGGATTTGCTTGTATTATGTTTGAACCAAAATTGGAGATTTTGGTTTTTTTGTGATTTGCTAATATCTTTGCTGGTTTGGCTTTATTCTTGGTTGTTTTTGCTGCTTGGTTTGAATCTTGCTGGTTTTGTTTTGGTTTATGTTTTCTGGTGTGTTCTCTCCCTTTATTGGCCCATGTGTTGGTTTTTTATATGCTGGTTTGGCTCTTTGTTGGCTTGTATATCCTTGCTCCTTTTTGCTGCTTGGTTGTTTTTTGTATTATAGCAGCTGAGAAGTGGGAATTGGAGGGAAGGTTTTGGCAATATTGAATAAAATTGGTTTTATAACTTTGGCCTTTTGAGCTCAGGTTTTAAGTTTCCTATTTTGGTGCAAGTTTTTGGCCTGCCTTGCAGATGTTATTATGTGCAGGATGGATAGAGTTTTTGGCAGTAAAGTGAAGAGCTGACTTTTGTCTGGTTTTGTCTGTCTTTATAGAAGGTTCCTGGACTGTTATTTGCTAGGTGATATCTCTTTCATCTTTCCTCTTTCATCTTTCACTAGAATAAAGCAATTCTGCTTATTTATTTGAAATTCTGAAGGGTTTGTATAGCTTAGGAAAATGTTGATGTGTTTGGTTTGATGAGCAAGTTAACTTTCTGTTTTGCCTTGTTCCATTTTGTTTTACTCATTGCTGCTTTCTCCTGTCATCTTGGTAGCCTATGCTGCCTTGCTTGCTATGTTTTGTTTGTTTGCATATTGTTGTTGCTTGCTGCACTTGTTTTTACTTTGTGCTGCTTGTATAGCAGCCTGCTGTTGCTGTTACATTAGCTGCTGTTTGGCAGCCTTGCCTTGTTTCTATGCTTGCTTTGTTTGCTAGTTTTGCATTGCAGCCTATTTTGTGTAGCAGTTTGCTGCTGCTTGTTACAGCTTGCATATTTTGGCAGTTTTGGGCTTGCTGTATATTTTCTTTTCCTTCTTGTGAACCAATGTCCGACCTAGTGATTTGCAAGAATGGGAGAAGAGGGATTATGATAAAACCAAACAACTTAAATTCCGATTCCTATATATAAACCCTAGTGATGAAATTTCTCTTTTAACAAATACTCTTTTGCTTGATTTCTTTCTAACTTTCTTTTCTTTATTTCATGAACATGAGGCGTGGATGGCAAGAGAGGATTGGATGGATTGCTTGAAGATGAAACAAAGAAGACTTGAAGAAGTAGAATAAAATTTCTTTCTTTATAAACATTTTTTTTGTAATTCTTTGTAAACAAGACAAAAATTTGTAATTCATTTCATTTGTAATGAAATAAACACAAAGCCTTGAATAAATTTGTAAATGACGAAATTTATTGTATAAAACTTGAATTTTAATTTAAACTTTGCAGTTCTCAATTGAATGCTTTGAATAAAACACCTTGGTTTGGTAACTTGAACTTCAAGTAATCGCAAAATGATCAAATAAAACATGCGCCTTGTACTCCAATAAAATTCCTAAACAAAATAAATGTTTAAGAATTCAATTCCAACATGGTTAACTCAAACCTAAAACCCTGGTCACCTAAATGACAGTCTTAATCTTCACCTCTTGTCCAAATCAAATTTAAATTCAAAATGAACTTGCACGCCATGCTCGATTAAATAGGAACTTCATTGCCAAAACAAAACATGATTTAAGAACATTTGTCAATCCTGTAGAATTAACAAACTTCAACAAATTATGGTTAAGAACATTCGAAATCAAACAAATGACTTGCGATGATTCGATAACTTTGAAAGTCTTCCAAACACCATTTTCTTTTGATCTTTGAAGATAAACTCGTGAGCGACATCACTTGTGATCATATGCAGAAATAATCGTCTCAAAACCTTGTAATTTGAAGAAATCACAATTCTTAGAAATCATACGACAATTATTTAAGATTAGGTCAAAATCCATGAAGCGACTTCTAACATATTCGAATTTTGGTGATCTTCTACACGTAATCAGCTCTTGATTTGTGAAGAGGAATTGGAGATGACATCAAGTAGAATCATACGTAAGGAAAACCGCTCAAAAATATTGAATAATGAAGAAGTTACAATCGTTTGGACTTGTTCTCGCAAAAGGTCAATTTTTGGGTCAATGTAGTCGTTTTCAGTTATCTGAACCATTGATTGAGCAAACTTGCAATGCGAGGTTTGAAAACTGGCTTGAACAACCTTGAGGAGACATGAAGATCTATGAAGACCATTTGAAACCTTGAAGACTCAATTTTCTTTGGGAAATAGCAAACCATAATTGTGGACTTGCTGTCTAGGGAGAATCTGTCTGACCAACTTCTGAGCCAAATTGAATATTCGAGAAACCCTAGGATAGTATCTTGTATGAAAAATGGGAAGGCAAATTTTGGGGTATAACACCTGTTCTCCACCAATTATTACCAGCTTTCCATTCCTCACAAACTTTAATCTTTGATGGAGCATGGAAGTGACTGCTCATGCATCATGGATTCATGGGCGACCCAATAGGAAACTGTAGGCAACATGAATATCCATTACTTGGAAAATAATTTGAAAGGTATGAGGACCAATTTTCATGGGGAGATCCACTTCATCGATGACAGGTTTCCTACAACCATCAAACGTTTTGACAATTACCCCACTAGGTCTCATAGGAGCACCTTGATGTGATAGTCGAGATAGTGTAATTTTGGGCAGTACATTTAATGATGAACCTGTATCTACCAGCACACTTGACAAAGTATCATTTCCATAATTTATTGAGATATGCAAGGCCATATTATGTTTCCTTCCCTCTTCCGGAAGTTCTTCATCGCTAAAACCAAGATTATTACATGAGGTAATGTTTCCCACAATTCCATCGAATTGGTCTACCGTCACATCATAAACTATGAACGCCTGGTCCAAAACCTTCATTAAAGCTTCCCTATGGGCACTGGAATCTCTTAGTAAAGAGAGCACAAAAATCTTGGAAGGAGTTTGCAATATTTGGTCCACGATCTTGTATTCACTTCTCTTAATGAGTTTCCAAATCTCATCATCATTAGGATGTGGGTTAAGAACACTGGATCGGCCTGCCTCGACCCTTGGTTCAACATTCATCATCAAAACTTCCACTGGTATAGGTTTTCTAACTTGAACCTCAGGCCTTTTCGATGGTATAGCTGCAAAGATACACCCTCTCCTTGTGACTCTACTCACATCAACAATATTGACAAAAGATGGCATTGGTGGTATGGGGACTTCTACTCCATTCTCAATCATTATGGAATCATATTTGTATGGTATGGCTTTGTACGAGTTATAAGGCACGGGACCAGGCAGACAGATAATCAAAGGAGTAGCAGATGAAGTCAGACTATCATAAGCAATCTCCAATGGTTCAGGCATGTTGAACTGTGGCACTATAACATTCACCTCATCATTTGGATCTCTGTCATATGTGATGGTAATGACCCCTTGATCTAACAACTTATGAATATCTTCTTTCACAACAGGGAAATCAACTTCTCTTGAGCAAAATTCGCAAACGTCATAATTATGTCGATGTTTCAAGAAGGAAAGTTTACTTAAACTTTGTTGCATTCTGATTAGTGAGTCCCTTATATGCTCAACCTGGTAGACTCAAAACTTTCCAAGACATCCATGCACCATATTTACCGACACTGCCCCATGTTGAGGAAATGTATTAGCTTGAACATTTGGGTTAACATCTTTGAAAGACAAAATACCACTCTTGATTAACCTCTGGACATCTGCCTTCAAAGCAAAGCAATTTTCAATATTATGTCCTTGCGAACCTTGGTTATATGCATAAAATTGATCAGCCTTGTACCAAGTGGAAGTATTATTTGGTGCAATAGGAGGAGGTTTCGTTGTTATGAGATTCTCCCGGATCAAAGTGGGAAACAACTTAGTGTAAGTCATTGGGCTTGCATCAAACTGTGGTTTTCTCGGCGAACGATTCTGATTGTTGGATTGAGGATCCTGTTTTCGAGGCTGTTGCTGAAACTGTCATTGTTGAATTGGAGAGGCTTGATAGGTTGGAGCTACCATTGTTGGGTGGATAGCAGGAGTGACTGCTGCAATGTGTGAATATCTTCTTCTCGGCTTTCCAGGAAAAACTGCACTAACATCTTGTTACCTCCTCTTGGGGAAGACACTCCCAAATTTCTTAACATCACTAGATGTACCACCTTCCTTGGCTAGTCACCCTTCAAGGATTCCCTCTTCAAGTCGCATGCCCATGTTCACCATTTCAGTGAAGTCGCTAGGCGCACTTGCGATCATTCTCTCATAGTAGAAGGGACCTAATGTTTTCAGAAAAATCTTCGTCATTTCTTTTTCTTCGAGGGGAGGATATACTTGAGCAACAATCTCACGCCACCTTTGGGCATAATCTTTAAAATATTCTCTATCCTTCTGGTACATAGCTCTGAGTTGATCTCAATCCGGGGCCATGTCAACATTATACTTGTATTGATGAACAAAAGCCTCACTGAGGTCATTGAAGTTGCAGATTCAGGTGCTATCCAAACCCATGTACAATTTCAGGGCGACACCAGTTAAGCTGTCTTGGAAGTAATGAATTAATAGATTATGATCATCAGAGTAGGTGGACATATTCCTCACATACATAGTCATGTGACTTTGTGAACACGAGTCACCTTTTTATTTTTCAAAGTCCGACACTTTGAACTTAGTTGGGATTTTCACGTTTGGGACCAAACACAAGTCGTGAGCATTTTTCCCGATCAAGTCTTTCCCTTTAAGTGCTCTAATTTCCCTCTTCATTTCTTGAAATTGGTCTTGGAACTCATCCATCCTATCGAAGATGCCTAAACTTTCAATGGGTTCAATATGATAAATGGGTTCATTTGTATATGGAATAGTGTGAACCATGGGAGCAACGATAGTCATTACAGGTTGAGGTAAAGATACCATAGGTTGGATCACGGGTTGCACAATAGTCATCTCAGGTTGAGGAAAAGATACAATAGGTTGGATCACGGGCTGCACAGTAGGCTGGTACCCTTCTGGCGTGAAATTGCAAGGCATACCCCATGGAAAACTTTTCGGCATTTGATGTTGCGGAGGGTTAACTTGAGCCAAAGAGGCTGGAGCAGTGACGATCTCAGAAACCGCAGTAGTTTGAGCTTGAGCTTCAATGGCCAAAGTCAATGGCTGATTCTGAGAAGTCATCAAGCTTTACGCCAAGGCAGTCAATTTTTCCATTCTAGTACGAAGAGTAGTAACCTCCTCGCGAAGCTCATGATTTTCTTGTTCTAGATCTTCCATTCTCTTTCAACAATTGGCTCGAGTATTATATTGGTGAAACAACTTGATGATCTATCGGAGTGGAAAAAGAAGCAAGAATAAGACTCTAGAAAACATGTAAGATTCAATGTTGAATGATGCATGATATGCGATGCAACTGATTATTTATTTTTGATAGTTTTTTCAAGGAACTTTAAAACTTTGATAACTTCCAAACATCAATGGTAAATAAATTTGGAACAACAAAACTTATTTCATTAATAAAAGGCGGAAAATTAAAAATTTGGAACATAAAAGCCCTTTAAATAGTTTTACAAAATGGCATAAGTAATAAAAGCTATGGACTATGATCATTCAGAATCATCATCGGACGAAGGACCGAATGCTACTTGTAACTTAAGCTTCCTAATCTTCTTTTCATTAAAGTCTTCCATCTCTGTCTTCTCGGCTATCAGCTGATCAACAACTTTCCTCCATGGATTAGGAACGTTTATCAAATCTTCCTTCTTCCTCTTCTTTTCCTTAGCATATATCTTGAGCAATGCATCTTTATGACGAAGCGTCTCATCACTATCAATGAACCAACCATCTTGAATAAATAGCATATCCTCCTTCTCCTTCAGCTGTCTAGTCAGGACCCTGTTTTCATATTCTGATATACTATATTTTTCCTTCCAAGCATCTCTTTCAGACTCCATTCTAGCCAAACTTTCCTGATACTCTTTCATGTTCTCAATAGGAATGGCAGTAGATGATGGTGTAGCAACATGGAATAAGGGTTTCTGTTGGAAGCGGTGTAGCCGCAAGCAACACAAGTTTTGGAAATATTTATCCGGGAATTTATCGTGTCCATAGAGATTGGTTATTGAATTTCCGTTCGACAAATCTCTCGTTAATGAGTTTGGGGATAAATGGGTTTCTAAAGAAAATGTTATTAACAGAAAATAAATGTAAACAAAAGTAAAAATTAAGGAAGAACTTATCAAGCCTGCATATAATCTACTCATCATAGACTTAAATCTATTGACCAGTTAAATTCAACCTAACAATACTCATCAATTTCACTACGTATCACTCACAACCTAAGTCATTTCTAACCTAAATTGAGAGACCGACTGTATCATCAAGGAAATGATATCCCTACCTCATAAACAACACATAAGACAATTATGTAATCACACTGACGATCTCTCAGCACAGCACAACAACACAGAGGCATTAAGCTCTCATACCCAAGTAGACGTCAGCTCTAAATCTATCTCTAGAGTTCAAAAACTAACAGATAATAATCCTAGATAAGAATCTAAGCAGTATATGTCTATTACAACTCAAATCCCTAGCACAAAGCAAAAATCCAGGACAATGACCCACAAAGATTTGTAAAGAAAGTTTTATATAACGCCATGGGCGACAAATATACATAAGTTCCGAGTAAAATATATGTACAAACCCAACAAAAGAGAAATACATAGAGAGGAGAAGAGATAAACCACAAATATTCCGGTTTGTCAGTGTCGGTCAATGAGAATCCACCTCCAATCATCCATAAGCAAAGCCCTAGTGTTGTTATCTAAGCTAATCCACTACAAAAATGAGGTGGACGGAGTTGAGAGAACAAAAATCTCTCCCAAAACCAACACCTAACAAATGAAACAAAAAGGAAAATATAAAGAAAATCTGATCCATGAGAATCGCCCGACGAAAGCTCTTATTCACTTGGCCCAGAATAAACCACGTCCTCAACTGATCAAAAATATCCTCCATCGCCCGGCGACCATAATTCATCGCCCGATGACATTCCTTATTTTTTCCTGGCGACGGAGCAGCGAAGCAAGGCAGGGACTTCAACAAAATTGTCTTCAAATTTTCTCCCAACGACGCTCCCCTTTCGCCCGACGATCCATGACAGGAAAGCAACTTTTGTTGCTTTTTCTGCATAACTTATTATGGCTCAAATCTTGGCCTTATTCCTTTATTGATCCAAAAATTTCATCTTGGAGCTTTATTCCTATTGCTTCAACAATGCTCAAATACCTACAAAATAAATACAAAACTATCAACCGATACACTATATACAATAAAACACATTATACACAAACTAAACGTATTTACACAAAAGTCAATATTATTCAACTATATTAACAAACAAAAAGTCGATAAGTGCAACAAATATATACAAAAATAGCTACAATTTGCACTTATCAAACTCTCCCCAACTTGAACTATTGTTTGTCCTCAAACAAAGTCAAATAACATAAAGAACAAAGAATGATAAATCAAAGAATCACGAATCAATAGGTTTTGAAAACGGAAAACAAATGCAATGGTTAAAATGAAAAACGGTACACACGAAGAAACATACATACCACTAAACTACGACGATAACATAAACATGAAACAAATGCTAAATACAAAGAATATGCCAAACATTCTAAAACAATACTTGGTCACAGATGAATCACACCTAGCAAAAATAATCATAGGTAGATGAAAAAACACATAAAAATGGGGTATTTTCACTCATCCAACAATCTTACAAACAATAGACTAAATTATGCATTCATCCAAAAAATTACATTGAAAATATAAAAGCAAGAATCTCAAGGGCTTTTCAAGGTTGTAATGTGGCTTGGTTAACAAACAAGTGATAAGTCCTAAAGCTAATCGAAACAAAAACTTGCCTAAACCTAATGGAGTAATTACTTCCACAAAGTTTCAAACAATAGAATTTAAATCAAACTTCTTCTTCATCCCAAATTTCAAACCATCGGACATCACTTATTCAACACAACAATATTCTATACTCTTTTTGTTTTTGTTTTTAAAAGTTTTTCTATTTTTTTCCTTTCTTTTTCTATCACTTTTTTTTCATTTATTTTTTCACTTTTTTTTTTCTTTTTCTTTTCAACCTCATAGAAATAAACCAATAAATGCACAATCATTTTTCTCCCCAACTTGAATTCAACCATACATTAAAGTGAATACTCCCTAGTTTCTAAGGCAAGGTAAAAATTCAAACCAAAACAATGGTTAAGGGTTAAAGAAAACAATGAATCAACATCCATGAAAAAAGGGAAACTAAACAATCATAGACAAGCATTTAGCAAATACAACAAGGGTATCGACAAAAAAGATCAAAGGGGTTACTAATAATCACACACTCACAAGGTGAATTGACTTATTTGGCCAAAGTAGTTATGCTCAAAATGAAACAAAAAATGCCTTAATCATGTTCAAGCTTTCATACAATCAACACAAACAAAAGATTAAGCATAATAAAATCCAGTTAAAACAAGAATTGTGGTCTCTAGGATATATGAACAATGGAAAGCTACCTCACAAAAAGGGTAGGAACTAAAGTGATTCACAAATGAACAAGTATACAAAAGAATGAATTGCATAAAAATTGTAAAAAGTTTAAGTATCATGAATATGCTAAAGTATAAAAAGCGGTAAACACATACCTTGAACGTGTACAAAACTTTAACAAAATCATTACCATGCATTTGCAAGTCGAAACGATCAAACTTGACAAATCACCCCAATATCCTCAAGCTATCGAACCAAAATTCGAGTCCAAAAAACATCAACAAAAACAAACAAATGAAAGTGAAATAAACAAGTTGAAAAGTGAAGATATAAGAATTTAGAACAAGTCCTATTTCAACTTGTTTATACAACAATCAACACACTAACTAAACTAATAAAATGGAAAACAATAAAACATGCTTGTTTTACGTCGTAAGCTCGACGCCTGTTATTTAAGAATGTTCCTCTAAGTTGCTTCCACTTAGTTATTCCTAACCAACACACAAGCAAACGTGAAAGGAAACAAACAATGATATAACAAATTTATAAGTATAGTAAACATATAAAAGTATCAATATACATAAGTAAAAATAGACAATATATACAATATCTACAAAACTCAAAAACAAAAGAATTATCGCACTGCGAAATCAATAGAACCAATCACCGGCAACGACGCCATTTTGTTGAAATCGGTGTAGCGGCAAGAAACAAAAGTTTTGGAAATATTTATCCGGGAATTTATCGTATCCACAGAGATTGGTTATTGAATTTTCTTTCGGCAAATCTCTCATTAATGAGTTTGGGGATAAATGGGTTTGTAAAGAAAATGTTATTAACAGAAAATAAATGTAAAAAAAAGTAAAAACTAAGGAAGAAATTATCAAGCCTGCATATAATCTACTCATCACAAACTTAAATTTATCGACCAGTTACATTCAACCTAACAATACTCATTAATGTCACTACGTATCACTCACAACCTAAGTCATTTCTAACCCAAATTGAGAGACCGACTGTATCACCAAGGAAATGATCTCTCTACCTCCTCAACAACACATAAGACAACTATGTAATCACACTGAAGATCTCTCAGCACATCAAAACCGCATAGAGGCATTAAGCTCTGATACTCAAGTAGATGTCAGCTCTAAATCTATCTCTAGAGTTCAGAAACTAACAGATAATCATCCTAGATAAGAATCTAAGCAGTATATGTCTATAACAACTCAAATCCCTAGCAGAGAGCAAAAATCCAGGACAACGATCCACAAAGATTTGTAAAGAAAGTTTTATATAACGCCATGGGCGACAAATATACATAAGTTCAGAGTAAAATACATGTACAAACCCAACAAAAGAGAAATACATAGAGAGGAGAAGAGATAAACCATAAATCTTCCAGTTTGTCAGTGCCGGTCAATGAGAAATCCACCTCTAATTATCCATAAGCAAAGCCCTAGTGTTGTTATCTAAGCTAATACACTAAAAAAATGAGGTGGATGGAGTTGAGAGAACAAAAATCTCTCCCAAAACCAACACCTAACAAATGAAACAAAAAGGAAAATATAAATAAAATCTGATCCGTGAGAGTCGCCTGGCGAAATAAAGCATCGCCCAACGAAAGCTCTTATTCACTTGGCCCAGAATAAGCCACGTCCTATACTGATAAAAAATATCCTCCATCGCCCGACGACCATAATTCATCGCCCGAAGACACTCCTTATTTTTTCCTGGCGATGCAGCAACGAAGCAAGGCAGGGATTTCAACAAAATTGTCTTTAAATTTTCGCCCGACAACGCTCCCCTTTTTCCCGACGATCCATGATAGGAAACAACTTTTGTTGCTTTTTATGCATAACTTATTATGGCTCAAATCTTGGCCTTATTCCTTTATTGATCCAAAAATTGCATCTTGGATCTTTATTCCTATTGCTTCAACAATGCTCAAATACCTACAAAATAAATTCAAAACTATCAATCGATACACTATATACAATAAAATGCATTATACACAAACTAAACGTATTTACACAAAAGTCAGGATTATTCAACAATATTAACAAACAAAAAGTCGATAAGTGCAACAAAACTTATATACAAAAATAGCTACAATTTGCACTTATCAGTTTCTCGGGATAATAACGCATCTTGAGAGCACAAGCCCTAGCACGAAACCATTAAAGGCAAGCTCCAAAGAACAACACCTCTCTACCTTAACATGTCTCTTCCCTTTCTATGGACATGGCACAAAGCCCTTTCAATCTCCTCCTTAGATGCTTTGTGATCTTTTCCTTCTTGGAGAAAGAAACCACTCAGATGAATATTGTTTTGCTTGTATTTCATTGGGTATCCAAACTGGCGGCACACAAGAACATGATTGTAGTTAATTCCTCCCTTCGTACCAAGAACAGGCGCACTGGGAAAAACGCCACAACTATCAATGATATTCACATCATAATAAGCTTGATTATACCAATCAATATCAGAATGAGTAAGAGCCATAATTTTTTGCGCCCATCGTGACTCCTTCTTGAGATACCAAAAAACATCAAACCCAGGTAAATGGGAAACATATCACTGGTATAAAAATGGTGTACAACAGATAATCATCCCACCTTGGTAGGAATTCCAAAGATGGATGGAATAGAAGGTATCTCCTAGCAGTGTATGGACTAGATTTTCAATAAAAAAGATTCTAATGGAATTGACATCCACGAACTTATCGATGTTAGGGAACAAGAACAACTCATAAGCAAGCAAAGCAAATACAGCTTCACAGGCGACAATATCTTTTATCTCGGCGAATTAACGAGCTTTCTTCAAAAAAAATTGTGCAGGTAAGCCTTAGATTCCTCCCTTGGTAGTCATGTTATCTTCTATCTCAGAATTCTTCAAGTGGGTGACTGCTACTATCTCATGAGACTTGGGTTCCCCTTCTAAACCGGAGAAAGGAACACAATCGGTGATTGGTAAACCTAGTATGTAGGAATACTCTTCCAAAGTGGGCATCAACTGTTAATCAAGAAAAGTGAATCATCGATTTAACATATCATAGAACTGGAACAACATAGTAAGGATACCCTCATTCATCTTTCTCTTCATAAGAGGAATAATAGATCCATACTTCTTTCATAAATCCGTAAGGTTCTCAATCTTGGGAATCAAACTCTTCAACTCTTCAATCTCAGGATCCTTGAAACTGTAACTCTGAGTGTTCCATTTTCCAAAATCCATGGTAAAAAGTACCGGAGTTGTCTGCAAAAATCATTCTTAAGTTCCTCGAAAAACATGTTTAAATAATGCTTATGGGTGCATGAATGAATGATAATGCAATAATTACACATAAGCTCATAAACATGGGGGTTCAAAGGTTGAACGCTACGAGCATGGAGTCAAAGGTAAAGTCCACCCCCCAAGGTATGTACTAAATGTTTAATCACACATGTAAAACAAGGTTCTAAAAGTTCCCAGAGCCTACGATACTCCTTGGGATATTATCAACGTCCTGATTACTTGGTAATTAATAATATTCTCAAGAGAAAATCTTCTGAGTGCAGCATCGCATGACAACTACTTCTGGATTACTCCGTTATAGTCTCCGCACTACACCTAAGAGGCCAAGATGGGTTAAGGATTCTACGATTCTCAACTTCTCTGGCTCCCAGGTCGAAAGCAGTAACATCTTCCCGATTACTCGGTAAACAAATATTACAGTCAAAGGGGCTTCCAATGAGTGGGGGATTTTATGTCTCCTTCTTCGGGATTACTCCCTCAAAGTTAACATGACTATACCGCCCGTCCTATTCTTAAGTTTAACTTAGTCTGGATATAGGACTTGTCCTTTGTAAGTATCATCAACACCCAAATAACCATAATATATAACATATGTTCAAACAAACAAATAATAATAAAATAGATATGATAAATTAGGCTTAACCCACTTAGGGATGAACCAATAAGAGGTCAATTTGTCCCCAGCAGATTCGCCAATTCTGTAGCAATAAAAAATGTAGCGGTGTAAATCGGAGATCAAGCTATTAATTAACTCGACTCGCAAAAGCAAGAGTCGCCACCACACTTTATTATTTCCAAGGGAAAAAGGAAAAGAGTGAAATAAAACCCTTAAATATGCAATGTAAAGTAGTACTTAAAAGTAATGAAAATACAATGTGCTTTTTGAAAGAGATTGAAAGTTCAGGGGTTGGTTATACAAAGGGAAGGTACTGACACCTATTGCATTTGTGGTACTCCGCAGGAACCTTTTGAAATATCTGTTTTTTGGTTATAATTGTTTGTTTGGTTAAAATGGGTGTGAATGAGATTTTGAAGATCTGACGATCTAGTGTCGAAGTTTTGACTTAAAAGGTGTGAGTTTTAAAATTGAGTCTTTTAGGAAAATTAACTTAAGTTTAACAAAAACTAAAATGTATGAAGGGGTTTCGCATAAACGTATAAGATATATTTGATGACATGAAGTCAACAAAGTTAAAACATTTCCCTTGGAATTTAAATGAACAAAAGATATGAAGATTAAATGATGAGAATAAAGTTAAATAACAAAAATTAAATAGAAGACTAATTTATACTAGCATGTATTTTGAATAACTAAATAAAAAAAATTAAATAAAAGTCTAATTTATAATAACATGTATTTTTATATTTATGATAAGCGATAAATAATAAAAATCTAAACTAATATTTTTATGCATATTAAATGAATTAGGGTAAGAATACTAAGCTTGAAAAAAGGGTAAGAATAAGGCATCGAACCCAGGTCTCTTGGGTTGCAACGGATATGCCTTGGCACTGAACTACAGGTTTTATCTGTTATATCCATGCTTTAATTGAAATAAAAGGCGATGATGATAATGCGATTGAGCCAATAGGCCCATTGGTCCGACCCGGTTTGGGAAGAGAAAAGGAAGGGTTTTTGAAAACCCTAAACAAGAGAAAGGCGCCGAATTTGTGATTATTGGGAAGGGAAAAATACATATTTAATTCGATTCCCAATACACCCTATTTTCTATGTTTACCGTGAAAAAACAAAATTAAAACTCTCTCTTCCCTATTCAAAATTCTTCATCTCTCTATCCTTGTTCTTTCCACGACTTTCTCTATCTTTTTTTCTATCTTACATATCAACTTTTAGAAACCATGAAGTTTGTCATGGGGAAAAAAGAGGCGGATATTGATTGGTTCAGGTCTGAAACTGAGAGAGAGGGTTTTGACGCGCTGTGTTGGTCACTATTGAGATGGAGTATCAGAAGTTAGTGTGGAGTTGGGGGGAGTATGGTACTGTGTTGAAAGATAAGGGTGGTTCAGAGTGAGGTAAAGTTGGTGGTAAGGTGAAACGCGACGGAGGGAGGTTAATTCGCGAGCAGAAAAATGGAGTTGCTTGAACGGGTTGACGACATAGTGCGAGAGCGAAGGAGGGACTGATGGTGTCCATGGGTAGAAGGTGTAATGAAATTAATTAGCAGGTTCGGAAATGAGGCTGAGTTATCTGAACGGCAGAGGGAATGACCGTTTGGAATTTGTGAGTTGGAGTATGAAGACGGTAAGGGTTAGCGTGAGATGAATCAATTGGGTCGTGGTAATGGATGAAAGGATTGTGTTCGGACAAAGAGGGTATGAAGACGGAGGGAGTAATCGCAGGTAGCTAATGATGGTGACATCGCTGGCTCACTGTCCGGAGGTTATGGGTTTACTGTTATGTGATGAAAGGTAACAAACGGAGGGTGTTCGAAAAACAGACTGAAGAATGGGGATACGGTTGGTGAACCTTCTAGGAAATTTGTCGGGTGGTCAGCGGAGATGCTGGTTGACGATTTGGGGTGATGGAAGTATTGATGTTTACAGGAAATAGTTGGAATTTAAAGATAGGATGGAATGAAGAAGGCTGTTTGAAGCAGGTTTGTTGAGTTTTTGTTTTTTCCTGTGTAATTTTTATGGTTTTTTCACTAACATTTTATAACATTTACCAGTTACAGCAATTTTTAGAATATATATATATATATATATATATATATATATATAAAAGGTTGCGATAAATAAAGCATTCATATGGCATAAAGAAAATGATGCAAAGAGAATAATCAACTATGTAGTGAGGGTAGCATGCAAGCGGGGCAAAACAGATACTGATGTGCGAAAGAAGATTATTAGAAGATTATACAGAATATAATGGAGAGGAATATACATATTGGAGTCTCTTCGATGGAGCTTCAAAAACAGTAAGTTCTCCCTCTCTTTGTTGATACTCAAACTTCTTTAACTCTAATTATTGCTGTGATTCTTGAAGCAATTTTCTCCTTTTTCTCTCTACCCCAAACATGCTGTCTTTAGTCTCCTTTTATAAGCATAGTGGAGTGGATTTGAGAGGTAAAATTGTAGAGATTTTGAACAAATATGAATTCCCTGTTTTGATTATTTTTCATAAAGTTTTGAGTTGCCTTTTTGGTTTAACCTCTTGCCCTGTTTTCATACAAGTTTGCTCAGTTAATAACTCAGATGCTTGAAAATCAACTGTATTGATCAAAAAGTCAAATATGGTCAACATACATTCAAACTTCAATATTTTTGGTCAACATCAACATTTTGAAGTGATATTCATCATTTGATCAAGGCTTGATCATGATTCCTCAAGGAAAGTTCTCAAATCATCAAAAGTCAAGAATTGCAAAACTAGGGTTTCCTTAGGAGAAGTCAACAGAACTTTGACCAGGCATAACTTTTATATACTTCATCAACTTCTCCCTAACCAAATCTCATTTTGAAGAAAATTCAATTCTCTACAACTTTTCCTTTATTCTCAAGTCCAAAAGATGCTTCATTTGGAAGATATGATCTCATACATTATAGGTCATTTTCAAAAGTCAACAAAAGACACTTTTTGTAAAGACAACTTACATCAAGATAATGTCTTCAAAAGCAAAAATTACCAACATAGAGTTTGTAGAGGACATCTTGGGATTTCCAAAAAAGTCCAATATCATCTTCAAAAAATCAAAATTGAGCATGTTATGAGTTGCACAAGTTGGGGTATTTTAAAGAAATTCAAGAAGTACAAATTGAGCAAAATTGCATTTTTAGACCAATGAGCCTACTTTTTGGACTTCAAACATGTCCATAATATCTTAGAGGACCTCTAAGTCCAATGTAATAAATTAGATAAAAATACAATAAAACATGGGCTAATGCATTTGGTCTTAACTTGATCCATTATGAAGCCCAAGATTCATGCAAGATACATAGAAATTGTCTAGGTTCATGCAAAATTCGAAAAGGGCAAGAATCAAACAAAAATGGCAAGGGATCATAAAGTTTGGAAACTTTTCAAATTTTGATTTTTTGTTTTAAGGCCATGGTTAATGGCTTGATTATTTCCTTGTTGGTTTACACTCCTCTATTTCCTCTATAAATACACAACATTTCAAGCCAAAAGGAGCACGAAATTCCTACATGGAAAAGTTCTCCAAAAGTCTCCAAAAGCTTTCCCTAATTCTTCACATTTTTCAAAGAAATTTGCATAGCAATTTCCAGCCATATTCGAGTAATTTCAATCCTCGTACCATCTTCCCGAGGTTTCCATAAGTAATTACCAAGCCTCACTCATCGTGAATCAACCCCCGAATCCTCCTTTGCACTAGCTCTGATCGGTAAGTTGGTAAGTTTCAGTTTATAAATTTCAGCATAGTTTCAATCATTGCAAGCATGCCAGCATGATTCATATCCATGATTTAAGTTGTCCTAATGTTTTTTATTTGAGTTTTAATGCAGAAACAACATCGTGTCATTGTTAGGGCACAAAGCTTTTGAAGTTTTAGATCTTGCAGTACAAACATTATTAGATCAAACTAACCGCACCATGGGATTTGTGATACGGTGGCAGAACCGACTATTAATACTGGTTTGCATTTTGCGTTTGTAAAATGTCACGGTAAGCAAGAGTCGCCACCGACTTTTATTTTATCCAATCATGGAAAAGGAAAAAGAACAGAAAAAACCTTTTTTCGAGATATTCTGAGTACGGGGGGTAGATTATAGAAAGGGAAGGTGTTAGCACCCTTTCTATCCGTAGTTATCTACGGGCTCTTAGGTACTTGCTCATTTTTAAAATTACTTGTGTGTGTTTGTCTTGAAAATGTTTTAACTTCGTGATAACCCTTGTATCAGTCCTCAAGGATGTGACAAAGTTGTTTTGAAAATTTGTTTTGAAAGGTGTTTGTGTGAAAAGTTTTTATTGAGAAAGTACCTACTAGCATCTACCTACTCGAAAAAAAGATTATTTCTGTTCTATTTCCTATAGACAACACTATCCCACTATTAAGGAGTAGGTAGCCCCGTCGTTGGAGTTTGTAAGGGAAGTTCGAAAGGGACAAGTATAATCACTAAACCAATAGTTATAAAACCTTAGTAATAACCCTAAAGTCTTAAGATCCTTTCGAGGCAACGTTTCCGAGGCAACATTTCCGAGGCAGCATTTTGATCTTTTAGACTGGAGGGCAACCACTAAAATCTCCTATGCTTAATGATTGTTTACCAGAGGAAACCTAAGTGAGGTAAACCCTAGGAGTGAACATGTGCGAGTGATTTATTTCAGTTATTTTAATCTTTGCACATTAGGGTTTTCTAACTGTTTTAATTTTTCATGCATTTTTTCCATACAATCCTATTAATATATCTAACAGTTAATAATTTACTGAAAGTAAAAGAGGAAATAAACCTAGCTATTACATGGCTTTGACAATTACATAATTGCCTTGACGGGAAATAAAAGTACGAAATTTAAAACTCTAATTAAAACTATTACAACCTTGAAACAGTTACGAAATGATGGCAAAAACAATAACAAGTGCGCATCAAATTAAGTGCGAGGACGATTGGGATAATTTAAAACCCTAATTTGAGAGAAAAAGTATTTTTGGATTTTATGTGAGAAAATATTTAATTACAAATTAATTAAACCTATCTTCTAATTGTTTTTAAATTATGAAAGGAAATAAATTAATCTAATTTTCTAATTAACCTAATTAATTAAATAAATAAATATTTACGAAAAATGATTTTTGATGTATTTTTTAGAGAAAATTAATTAAATCGTGCAAAATCTCAAACCCTAATTCTACTTGTTTTAAATTATGAAAGAAATTAAAGTTACCCTAAATTAATTAAACTAAATTAATTTAAAAAATTATTTATTAAGAAAATAAATCTTTTTGTGATTTTTGATTGGTTAATTTAATAAAATAATTTTGTATTAAAAAAACAAAATAATTGAAAAAAAGAAATTAAAGAAAAAAATAGTAAAAATAACCAAGTGGGCCTGCTGTTTAGCAATTCTGGGGGGTGTTGAACTAAAATCCTTGGCCCATTAAGCCTTTAAGCCTAGTCAACCTTTGGATCTGGTGTAGCATTGCCTTGCATGTGTACCATGGACCTTCAAGGGAGAAGCGTGAGATTTGGCCAGCTGGGCATCCATTGGATGGGCGTTGATGGTACCTGATAGGCGTGGGATGATGTATTGCATTGGATTAGCCTGGAATTATTAAGAAAATAACAAAATGCACACGCCTGGGATCAAACCCAGGACGTGTGCATCAAAGGCGCACCTTCCAACCATCTGCGCTGGACTTGTTAGTTGTAAACATAATAAATAAATAAAATCAAAAGCCAAGTCAAGTATTCTGCCAGTAAAACGCGCGAAATTTTGAATGGACCAACCACGTCTTGCCACGCCATTTCCTTCTTCGTTGGGAATGTTGTTGTAGGTTCAAACTTTTACTTACGGACGTTTGTTTGTAGCTATAACCCTGTTCATCTCAAAAATTGCATACAAGCAAGATAAATAAAATTGGTGACCATGAATCAACTGGGCTTGAAGCCCTGATCATCATGGTACCCAATATGAGAGCCAATTGTTCATGCATTGAAAACCCCTAAAACAAACTCGTAAACCCAAGCAATGGCATTACACGATTCCTGTGCAGAAACTTAAATCAAAGCATTCAAAAACGTTGCAAGCATGACAATAAACATGGATATGTGATTAAAATAGATTTATGATGCGTAAATCAATGGATTCAAACTTTAAAAAAATGCAAACCGTGATATCTCTAGGGGAGATTTCTGGATGCTTTAAGGCTAGCAAATGATGCTATTAGCTTCCTGAGATGTCCAGGTATGGATTAGAAGCCTTGGAATGGTTTGAATTGGCCTGTAGACAAAGATAGGTCTCACACTATTCTTGCAAAATTTTGATTTCTCTCTTGCTGTTTCACGCCTCCAATCCTTATCCTCTTGATCTGGAATTGTTATGCACTTATAGTAGACTGAATTAGGTCAACAAAATTGACATGAATCTTGAGAAATAATAGATATTTGCTTTGATTTGCTTAATGTATGATTTCTTTCCAAAACTTGCTTCAATCCAATCTTTTTCAACCCTAATGAGTCTTGCATGAATTGGCTGGCATGCTAGCTGTACATGGACTCAAAATGTGCACAAGAATTCCAAGATTTGATTTGTTTTCATTATTTTAGCATTTACTTTGATTTAATTAGATATAAATGAATAAAAAATCAAAATAAATGATAAAAGTAATAAAATAATAGGTGGAAAAGCTCAGGGGTCGTGGGTCCTATTAGAAACATGTTCCAAGCAAGAAAACATTGGGCCCTTCGGAAAAAAATGCAAATTCGATCAATGTTGACTTTTGACAATTTTCCAAAAATTGCCAACTTTGACAATGCACAACTCTCTCAATTTTGAGCCTAGGGAGATGTTCTAGGACTTTTTAGAAAGCTTAGGATGTCCCCTAAGCAACCCTTTTGGTCTCATCTCAATTTAATCTTCCATGTTCATGTATGAAGCTTTGACCCAAAAGGTGTTTTTGTTGACTTTTCAAAAGGACCTATAATGTCAAAATTCGTATCTTTTTGTGAGTACATACTTTGAACTTGTGAGATGAAGATGAATTGTAGGGAATTTCATCCTATTCAAAATGAGCTTTGGATGGAAAATTTATGATAAAGTATGAAGAAGTTATGCCTGGTCAAAGTTGGGTTGACTTTTATTGAGAAACTCTAATTTAGCAACTTTTGAATTTTGATGAATTTGGAGCATTCCTTGAGGAATAATGATCAACCCTTGATCAAATGATGGATATAACTTCAAAATGTTGATGTTGACCAAAAATCTTGAGGTTTGACTGTATGTGGGCCACAATTGACTTTTGACCTAGTATCGTCGATTCTCAAGCATCTGAGCAGTTGACTGAGCAAAATTTTTGTGCAAGGAATGAAACTTGACATGTAGGGTCTTGAGAACATATTAAGACCATGGAGAGCATATGATACCTTTGGAGTCCACCTATCTTAAGGAAAATGGAAACCCTAATTTTGAGGTGCACTGCCTTAGGAGAGAGTTTGTCTGGTCAATTCTTGGACTTCCTTGAGAAACTTGGGGACCTCAATTGACATTTGTTAAATAAAATGGGAGGGAAAATTTTGGGGTACAACAACTGCCCCTGTTCAATCTTCTTAAACCTGAGGATGTAGATTGGTTGTGCTGCCTTTCGTGATCTGAAGGTGGAAGATGATTGAACACTAGAGTGCCCAGAAATTTGCACTCGCATGAAGTGGCACTTGATTTATGATATCAAGAATGGGCTTACAGATGCCATTTGGAGGTTGAGGATTGAATATTGTCGAAGATGGGCTTAAAGATGCCATCCTAGATGCGACGGAGAATTGTAGGAGACGGGCTTAAAGATGCCATCTAGGGGATGTTGATTTCATGTCTTGGGAAAAATACAGTTTTAGGAGCTTCAGTTGTCCGTTACTCTACTGGGGAATAACTCCGGATTGAGGAAGCGAAAGTGTACTGCGTATCTGGTTGGGGTATATGTTGCACCGCGACTTACTGGGGAAAGGTGAAACCGATCGTGTTTGATCAGGTCTAGGTCTTACAGTGTTTTGGACTATCATTTGGAGATAAGAGAGGAGGAACCTGGATAGTAAGGTTATGAGAAGGAACCTGGATAGTAGGGTTGCTTCGATATGAAAGCCTGGATAGTAGGGTTGTGAGAAGGAACCTGGATAGTAGGGTTGCTTCGATATGAAAGCCTGGATATTAGGGCTATTGGAAGGAACCTGGGTAGTAGGGTTACTTCGATATGAAAGCCTGGATAGTAGGGCTGTGAGAAGGAACCTGGGTAGTAGGTTTACTTTGATATGAAAGCCTGGATAGTAGGGATGTGAGAAAGAACCTGGATAGTAGGGTTACTTCGATATGAAAGCCTGTATAGTAGGGCTGTGAAAAGGAACCTGGATAGTAGGGTTACTTAATATGAAAGCCTGGATAGTAGGATTGTGAGAAGGAACCTGGATAGTAGGGCTATAAGAAGGAACCTGGGTAAGGTTGCTTTGTGAGGAGTTTGGGTAAAAGTGTATCTGGACCGAGAAGGAACCTGGGTAAGGTTACTTTGGGATATTGTAGATTAGTTGACCCGTTTGATTTCGGGAACTGAGTTTCCATTAGTTGTCTGTAGATGTGATCTGTATAATTGCTGGATTCATTGCAGCTAATCGTCTTTTCCTGAAAAAATATCAAGGTTAGTTATATGCGATGCATGAAATGCAGGGCGAGATGATGTTCTCAATATAAATGAGATTATGCAGTATATGATATGTATGCGTCTGTCATGATGCATGTTGAAATGTTGTCGGGGTATGCTCGTGTTTGGGGAGATAAATCTCTGACGGTTACTGGAGATTTGCGAATATTCTCCCGGGAAGAGATGCTGGAGAATAACTCTGCGGGGCCAGACTTAGGGGAAGAGATACTTCGTTGGTAGACCCGCTGATCTGGAGGAATAAACTCAGCTGGGGATGTAGTTTCGTTGCTGGAGATGACGAGCTCTGTTGGAGAAATAAACTCTACTTGGGGAATGAGATTTATTGACTCGCCCATTATTATGAACCTCGGTTGGGGATAGTTACGTCCTGTTTTGGGGAAACTGACATCAATGCCTTTGGGTACTTTTACTCTATGGGGAGTGTATGTACTGATAATTGTGTTCCAAAGCATGAATCTATCCCGATACCTGCTGGGCAGAAGAACCGTCGGGTTTGGTACTCCTTATTTTTCCCTGTTTCTGGAATTACGAGTAATTGTCTTTGTTTCTTATGCAAATATTTATGAGCAGCAATCAATTTCAAATGCACATATAAAAAATAAATCATTGGTCGTTCTTGCAAAACAAAACAGAAAAAGAAAAACAAATTGAAGTTTTGTAAACACAACTTGTATTGATTTTTGAAGTTGGCTTGCAATAGGCATTTTGTACAAAGATGCTGACGTCCTAGTAAGAGAATGCCGCCGAAAGATAGAAATTATACAATTTGTGTAAAGGAAAGAAAAACAGCTATGTGAAACGACCCTGTTGGGTTCCAAATCTGCTATTGCCTTTATATCTTCAAGCGTCTCATCACTTTGCTACTTGGCCGAAGGTTGATCAGATTGATTGGCGCCGTTTGAGTTTGATAGTCGATACCGAAGTCTGGTCGCAAGATGATCTAATGAGACATAGTGATATGCTTCAACTCCTAACTTTTCCCTGGATTTACCTTTCGGGTTTTCAATCCACCGGGATACCCTTTTTTGCCCAAGTCGCCCTTTCGGGTTTTCGACTTACCGGGTGCACAGATTTTTTCATTTTCATCCCTTACTTTTTCCCGAACCCTTTTGGTTCGTCAGGAAGCCCTTATTTTTGCCTAGGCCAGTCGACCTAGAGGGTCTTTGATTATGCGTAGTATCTTTTCACTATGTCTGCATTGACAGGGTGAGGAAGGTTGTCACCATCCATGGTAGTTAGAATCATAGCTCCTCCCGAGAAAATATTCTTAACCATAAATGACCCTTCGTACATGGGAGTCCATTTGCCCCTGGGATCACCTTGCGGCAATATGATGCGTTTGATCACCAGATCCCCGAATTGATATTCTTGACGCCTGACTTTCTTGTTAAAAGCCTTGATCATTCACTTTTGGTACGTCTGACCATGGCAGATAGCAGTAAGTCTCTTTTCATCGATTAAATTTAGCTGATCAAGCCGGGTTTGGATCCCGTCGTCTTCGTTCAAACCCGCATCCTTCATAATCCTGAGAGAAGGTATTTGGACTTCTATGGGTAGAACTGCCTCCATTCCATATACCAGAGAGTAGGGTGTTTCCCTTGTCGACCTCTATGCTGAGGTACAGTACCCATGAAGAGCGAATGGTAACATCTCGTGCCAGTCTTTATATGTCACCGTCATCTTCTGTACAATCTTCTTGATGTTCTTGTTAGCTGCTTCAACAACGCCATTCATCTTCGGCTGGTAGGGAGAAGAGTTATGATGTTGTATCTTGAACTGTTTACAGAGCTCGATGATTATTGTGTTGTTGAGATTTGTACCATTGTCAGTTATAATCCTCTCTGGTACACCATATCGACAGATCAGATTATGTTAGATAAACTGCGCCACGACGTTCTTAGTAAATGTAGCAAAGGAAGCTGCCTCGACCCACTTCGTGAAGTAATCAATGGCTACCAGAATGAAATGATGGCCGTTAGACGCAGTAGGTCTGATCCCTCCGATTATGTCGATGCCCCACATCGCAAAGGGCCAAGGAGCTATCAGGATAATTAAGGGGACCGGAGGCACATACACCTTATCAGCATAGATTTGACACTTATGACAAGTTCGAGAGTGCTGATAACAATCGGCTTCCATAGTGGACTAGTAGTATCCTGCTCCGAGGATCTTTTTAGCCATGGTATGTCCACTAGAATGGGTTCCGAAAGTGCCTTCATGTAAATCTGTCATGATCCTCTCTGCTTCGCTCTTGTTTACACACCGCAGTAGTGCGGAGTCATGGTTGCATTTATAGAGGATCCCACTACTAAGGAAGAACTTTGCAGCGAACCTTCTCAAAAACATATTATCATTGACAGATGCCCCTTCGAGATACTCCTGAACCTCGAGATACCTTTTGACTTCGTGAAACCAGGGTTTGTCTGCCACTTATTAGGTATCGATCTCATAGCAGTGTGCTGGTTCATCAAACCTCTCAATGGTAATTTGGGGAGCTTTATTGTCCCACCTAACCTTGAACATAGAAGACATGGTATCTAGCGCGTCCGCCAACTGGTTCTCCTCTCGTGGGAAATCTTCAAAAGTTACCTCCTCGAAGTGTGGGAGAAATGTCAGTACATACTCTCTGTAAGGAATGAGATTCGGGTGCTTCGTATCCCACTCGCCTTTGATCTGACTTATCACCAAAGAAGAATCCGCGAATACACTCAAGAACTTAATCCTTAGGTCGATAGCAGCTCGAAGATCCATGATGCACGCTTCATACTCTGCCACGTTGTTGGTGCAGTTGAAGCATAATCGGGTGGTGAATGGAGTATGACAGCCCTCGGGAGATATAATTACAGCGCCAATGCCGTTACCCAGTGCGTTTGAGGCTCCATAAAAATACATAGACCATCGGGATCCCTCTTCGGGTCCTTCATCCGGTCTAGGTTCTTTGTAGTCAGTCACTAACATGATATTCTCATTCGGGAACTCGAAATTTATAGGCTGGTAGTCATCCACGGCCTGATGAGCAAAATGATCAGCCAATACACTCCCCTTTATAGCTTTTTGGGTTGTATATTGTATGTCGTACTCGGTTAAGATCATTTGCCACCTTGCTATCCTTCCGGAGAGAGCGGGCTTCTCGAAAATATACTTGATCGGATCCACCTTTGATATCAACAAGGTAGTGTGAGTAAGCATATACTGTCTCAGCCTGCGAGCAACCCATGCCAAAGTGCAACAAGTTTTCTCGAGCAATGAGTATCGAGTCTCACACTCGGTAAACTTTTTGCTAAGGTAGTAAATGGCGTGCTCTTTTCGCCCGGACTCGTCATGCTGCCCCAACACACACCCCATTGAATTGTCTAGCACTATTAAGTACAATATCAAAGGTCTTCCTTCAACTGGAGGCATCATAATTGGTGGTTCTTGAAGGTATTCCTTGATTCTTTCGAAAGCGGTCTATCATTCATCATTCCACTTTACCACTTGATCCTCACAAGTAGCAGTCAGATGTGAAATGAACCTGGCGATGTAATTCAGACGTCCCAAGAAACCTCTAACTTCCTTCTCTGTACGGGGAACCGACATCTCTTGTATGGCTTTTACCTTCATAGGGTCTACATGAATACCCTTGTCACTGACGACAAAACCCAGAAGCTTGCTAGACCTTACTCCGAAGGTACACTTGTTCGGATTCAACCTCAACTTATATGTCTTTAATCTGCCAAACAATTTCTGGAGATGATCAAGATGCTCCTCCTCAGTATGAGACCTGGCTATCATATCATCAACATAAACTTCAATCTCATGGTGAATCATGTCGTGGAACAAAGCGAACATAGCGCGCTGATATGTTGCCCCAGCATTCTTCAAACCAAAAGGCATCACCTTGCAACAGAAGGTGCCCCACTGTGTGACGAAAGTTGTCTTCTCCATGTCTTCAGGAGCCATCTTGATCTGGTTGTAGCCCGAGAAACCATCCATGAAGGAGAAGATTTTATGCTGCACGGTGTTGTCAATCAGAACATCAATGTGAGGAAGTGGGAAGTCATCCTTGGGGCTCACCCTATTCAGATCTCTGTAATCAACACACATCCGTACCTTACCTTCCTTCTTAGGTACCGGAACAACGTTAGCAACTCACTGTGGATATGAAGTGACAACTAAGAATCCTGCATCGAACTGTTTCATGACCTTTGCCTTGATTTTCTTTGACATTTCAGGATGCATATGGCGGACCTTCTGCTTAACCGGAGGACAATCATCTTTAGTTGGCAGACGATGTACCACCATATCAGTGTCCAAACCAGGCATGTCTTCATAGGACCAGACGAATATCTCAACGTAGTCGCGCAACATCTGTATCAACCGTTGTTTGACGCCAAACTCCAGATTTGCACCTATTTTAACCTCCTTTCTGTCTTCCCAGTACCCAAATTCACTATCTCAACCGGCTCTTCATGAGGCTGTATGGCCCTTTCTTCCCGCTGTAATAGTCTAGCAAGTTCTCCAGGCACCTCACAATCATCCTCACTTTCGTCCTCGACTTGGTTGATCAGATTTTTGAAGTCATAACTGGCAATAGAAGAGCTGTTATCAATGGGATCATAGTGGATATGGATCTGCATTATGATATGTGAGTGTGTGTAAGCGAATAGCTGTTTTGGTAAAGTGAAAGACAGAAAAGGAAAATAGAGAGCGTAAAATTCGTATGCAAGAAACGTTCAATGCTTTATTAATGATTATGAAATGACAAATAATAGCCCTCACAAGCAAAGCCAAGGTGCCTCGGGCAAGGCACCAGGCCGTAAATTTTTACATTGTTTATTACAAATCTTAGAACAAATAAGTCAATTACTGCGGAATAAAAGAAATAGGTATGAAGTCCCTAGCCGTCCAGTTACTCGGTCCACCGTTGGTAGTCGGGTAGATCCAGCTGTCAATGTCTGATTCCTCTTCACTGTCTTCAATGGCGTTTATTCGATGATTGCTGATGCGTAGGGGAGGTGCTCCTGCCCGAGTGCGTCTAACAGCCCTTTGAGCCCCTGTAGTAAAGCCCAAACCAAATTTGTCAGTTTTATGAGTGAAATCAGGGAGCCGACCCCAATTGGCACACCCACCTTCTTCAACCACAACCCTGGCGTCCTTGAGAGAAGCCTTCTTCAAAGGAGGTTTGTTGCTAGTAGTTTCAGTTGAAGCCAAGATCTGAGGGACTTCTTTAAAATTCTGACAAGGAGTTTTGATGAATTCCCCGTCCATCTCTATGTAGCGAAAGGAGTTGAGGTGACTCACCATATATTCTTCTTCACCCTGCACTGTGACAATCTTTCCTTTCTCCGGATACTTCACCATTTGGTGGAGTGTGGAGGTGACTGCCCCAACCTCGTGGATCCAAGGACGACCCAACAAAGAAGAATACGATGGCCTTATATCCATCACATAGAAAGTGGACCCAAAAGTATGAGAACCTACTTTGACAGGGATGTCCACTTCCCCGTGCACCGTTCTCTTCGATCCGTCAAAAGCCCTTACCACAATGTTACTAGGCTTTAGAGTTAAACCCTTGCAATCCAAATGGTCCAACGCCTTCTTCGGAAGAACATTCAGTGAAGACCCAGTATCTACCAACACATGAGCCATAGTGGTGCCCCTACATTCAATCGAGACATGCAGAGCATCATTATGCTTTCTTCCTTTTGGGGTCAAATCCGCATCTGAAAAACCCAGCCCATTATCAGCAGTCATGCTGGCCACACAATCTTTGAGCTGATCAGCTGAAGTTTCCTGCGGCACATGTGCAGTCTTGAGAAATGCAATCAAATCCTTTGCATGGGCTTCAGACCACAATAGCAGAGACAACATGGATATCTTTGATGGGGTCTTCCCCAGCTGCCCAACCATATTGTAGTCGCTCTTCTTAATGATTTTCAGTATTTACTCTATTTCTTGTTTAAAGGCTTCCACAAAAATTTTCTTAGGCGCCTCCGTCCGGACAGGCTCACCTACAACCTCTTTGCCGTGGGTATCAGATGATTCGCCGACTAGGGTAACGATCAGAATAAGAATAGGAACAGTAGCAGATGTACTATCAGGAACGACAGATGGAATAATAATAGGCTTGTTGACAGTCTTAGGGGAAATCTCGGGAGAGAAAACCTTTCCACTTCGGGTAACTTTGCTGGTTCCGACAATGTTACCAATATCAGGATCAACCTCCTCGTCTTTCAAGTCTTGTTTGATGCCATGATAGTACACATCGACACCATAATTCCGTGGGACGGCTTTATCCGAGACATACAGGACGGGACGAGGAACAGTAATTATCAGCGGAGAAATTCTTGGAGCGGATGTAATCCTAACAGGTCTTCTTGAAGAAACCTTGGAAGGATTGGCGGAGATGGTTATAATGGTAACATATTCAATTGGAACAAAAGGAATCATAGTTTTCTCAAACAAAATCTCTTTGCTATCTATCAGGCATTGAACACCTAACTTCAGCAAACGACAACCAGAAGGTAGAAGCGAACATATGTGGAAACCTTCAGCACAACCCGAAACTAAACCGACCAACAACTAATTCTTCTTGACAATCATGAGAGGAGTAGAAACTTCATCGACAGAGGTAACAAACAAATAAGTATCAATAGCATTAACTCCACGACCATGTTTAGGCATCAGAGTAATTATGAAATTTGGCTTCTCCAGAGCATCAAAATCTATCTCCTTAGCTTCGATAAAGTCTTGTATTTTGTTTCTCAGAGCCCAACAGTCATTTGTATCGTGGCCAGGACTCTCAGAATGATAGGCACACTGGGAATTCAGATTATATTGAGGAGATGTAGTATTTGGATTCTTAGGAGCCTCTCTCAAGGTTGCCAAGTTGGATCTCAGCAGGTGAGGTAGAACTTCAGCCAATGTCATGTTGATGCGGGTAAACTTCCATTGTGGTCTTTCCACCCTTTGTTGATTATTGCATTGTGGAGCAGCTGCAGGTCTAGGTATCATCACGACACTTACTGTCTGACATTGTTCAACCCTGTTCTGGCCCCTCGGGCTATAGACGACATTGGCTTCCTTCTTACCAGCAAAAGGCTTCTTTAATGAACTTGAAGAGACATCCTTCTGTATTTTGCCGCTTCGAATTCCAGCTTCTACTCTTTCCCCAGTTAGGATTATCTCGGTGAAACCAGCTGACGAGCTGCCGATCAAATGATTGAAAAAATGGACCAGATAGCATCCCGAGAAACATATCAACCAACTCCCTGTCAGACAATGGGGGTTGAACTCTCCCAGCCAAGTCTCTCCATTTTTTTGCATAATCTTTAAAACCTTCACCTGCACCCATGGACATACTCTGGAGTTGAGTACGAGTGGGAGCAAGGTCGGCATTATACTGATACTGCTTGTAGAAAGCAGCAGCCAGATCTTCTCAGTTTCGGATATTTGCTCTCTCTAGCTGGTAGAACCATTCAAGTTGAGTCCTGAAAAACTATCTTGAAAGAAGTGAACCCACAAATTTCTATCAGCTGTGTGGGGCTGGATCTTCCTGACATAAGAACGAAGATGGAGCTTTGGGCAAGACACCCCATCATACTTGGCTAAAACTAGAGCTTTGAACTTCTGCGGGATGACCACTCTCGACACCAAACCCAATTCTTCAAAATCCAGTCCAGGTATCTTTTGAACTTCCATGGAACTCAGACGGCCTTCTAGCTGTTTGTATCTATCCTTAGCATGAGGATACTGTTCATCATTATAATCAGTATCATTGTCAGAGACTGCAGGACTAGGGTCTTTCTCTTCTTCCTGATTCTCCCCTTCCTCTGATGAAGAGGTCAGATCAGTTTGTCACTCCAACCGCTCTCCAAACCTTTTGCCCATATTCAGAATACGAACAACCATCTTCTTCTTCTTCTTCTTCTCTTTCAGAATGAGGGCTTTCAGATCCTCCTACCCTTTTTCCAGACTGATAAACATTTGTTGGAACTGGGCTTTCTGTGCTTGAAGGTCCTTGATGCTTTGTTCAGAAGACATTTCTACTGAAATAAACAACGAAGAAGGCGAGAAACCTGTAATGGTACCTGTTTATGCAATGTCATGGATGATATGCGTATGCAATAATTTCAAGGATTCTTAAAGGCTCAGATTCGTTTAACCAAAAGAAACACACGTTAATTGCATTGATAAGTTCGAATTGTTACAAAGAATGCCGTTTAGGCTTACTAATAAACAAAACAAAACTGAAAGCAAAAAGAAACTAGGTCTCCCAAGAGCGCATCCTCTTTGGTGCGATGTAGGCATTTATGTTCCTTTCTTCGTGAAGTAGCCTAGTGAGCTCCAGGACCTTCTTCTTACTGGCATAGATCTGAGCTTCAAACGTGTCCCGCTCTTCTTTGAGTTGAGCCCAAGACTTCTGTAATTCTTCATGATTAGTTGGCATGTCAGGGTGATGAACAAAAGAAGCAATGTCTCCTTCAGCAACTGGTTCTATAATTATTGGTAGGACAGCAGGGTAGGGCATCATCAGACTTTCGCGAGCTCATACCCATCAGAGATAAGGCTCAAGAGGAATGGAATTATTGTGCCCTAGCATCTCGCTATCAATTATATGTACCATGCCCCAAGCTTTTATGAACCTTCTACGATAGCCTTGAACGTCGTTCTCATAGTTGAAGTCGATTCCTTGGATAAGCGTATCATGAGGACCATCTCTTCTCACGTAACCAAACTGACGCAGTGCCAAAAAAGGGTTGTAAGTGATTCCTCCCCTAATGCCTAAGAGGGGGACATTAGGGAATTCACCACAGTGATCGATGATGGTAACATCTTCCGAGAACCGTGAACACCAATGAATGTCTGAATGCTTAAGGGACATCAGCCTGCGAGACCATTTTAAACCCTGCTCATTCTTCAAAACAGATCTGGGTAGGTGCGAAATAAACCACCTAGCCAATAGAGGAGTGCAACATAAAAGGATTCCCCTTCTCTTTAGAGTGCGAGCATGCAAAGAGTGTAGAATATCCCCGAGTAATGTAGGTACTGGATTATGAGATAGGAAAACCTTGATAGTGCTCACATCTACGAGTTGATCAGCATTAGGGAAAAGTATCGTCCCATAAACTAGAAGTGCCAACACCTCTTTGAAAGCTTGTAAATCTAAGCTATCCCAAAAATGATAGGCCTTCTCAAACAGAAACTTAACAGGAATTCCCTGGACACTCCCTCTAGTCTCCCAATTTGCCACTAAGTCAGACCTTTGTAAAGACAGAGCTCTAGCAATTTCTTCAAGCTTTGGATGTTCTTCCGTAACATTGAAAGGCAACTGGTCAAGAATAGGTACCCCTAGCAACTGAGAAAACTCCTCCATAGTAGGTACTAGCTGGTAATCCGGGAAGGTGAAACAATGGTGCACCGGATCGAAGAACTGAAACAACACTTTTAACAACTCTTCATCAGGTTTTGTGATGACCAGATTGAGCAACTGACCATGCTTTCTAGTGAAATGAGAACCTTCAAAAACCCTTAATGCCAGATCCTTTAGTTGGAGAGACACTTTCACAAGGTTGATTTGTACAATGTTCCTACGGGAAGATGCCATTTCCTACAAAACAGAACAAAAATGAGCCCCAGGGAATCCTTGAAATGGTTAGTCATGATATGCTATGCTTATGATGTCATGATTAGGTTAGAAAATTACAGGTATAGAAAACAACAAACAAGTCACACCAAGTCCTTAGGTTTAAGGCTTGCATGAATTTTAAGGTCATACCCTCTTGAAGTTGGATTGGTTTAACCTGTCCTATAAATAGTAACCGGGTTCTAAAAGGGATCTCAATATCACTGGTATTTCTCCCAACTTCGTTCAATAGGAGATGGACTCGAAACTAAACAAAACTCAAGAGTCAAACCTCAATGAGTGTAGCATCGAGTATCTGTCGACCTTGGGCATACACCAAAGCCGGCCATCTCGCTATGTCCTACTGGCCAAGTTGTGCAATTAAAGGTTCTAAGGTCAATTGATGCTTCACGACACCGTGCAACAGCCCCGTACTCTCCCTAATTGACTCAAGGGTTACAGGTACCAACCAAAGTGCCACATCAACGTAGCTACTGCTTCAACCGTGCCGGTATACCCCAGCATAGTTCCCTCACAGTTTATTACTACTTACCTAAAAGGTGTTTCCCCGATCCGGGTGTAGGATCAAATAACCCAAACAGTTCCCATAAATATAAAGCAGGCAAGAAAATCAAGAGAAAGAAATTAAATATGATCTAGATCCTAAGGTGTACCCCACTTTATATTTTTTCCCCAGCAGAGTCGCCAGTTCTGTGATACGGTGGCAGAACCTACTGCTAATACTGGTTTGTGTTTTGCGTTTTGTGTTTGCAAAATGTCGTGTTAAGCAAGAGTCGCCACCGACTTTTATTTTATCCAATCATGGAAAAGGAAAAAGAATAGAAAAACCTTTTTTCGAGATATTCTGAGTACGGGGGGTAGATTATAGAAAGGGAAGGTGTTAGCACCCTTTATATCCGTAGTTATCTACAGGCTCTTAGGTACTTGCTCATTTTTCAAATTGCTTGTGTGTGTTTGTCTTGAAAATGTTTTTTACTTCGTGATAACCCTTGTATCTGTCCTCAAGGATGTGACGAAGTTGTTTTGAAAATTTGTTTTGAAAGGTGTTTGTGTGAAAAAAATTTATTGAGCAAGTACCTACTAGCATCTACCTACTCGAAAAAAAGATTGTTTTTGTTCTATTTCCTTTAGACAACACTATCCCACTATTAAGGAGTAGGTAGCACCGTCGTTGGAGTTTGTAAGGGACGTTCGAAAGGGACAAGTACAATCACTAAAGCAATAGTTATAAAATCTTAGTAATAACCCTAAAGTCTTAAGATCCTTTCGAGGCAACGTTTCTGAGGCAACATTTCCAAGGCAGCATTTTGATCTTTTAGACTGTAGGGCAACCACTAAAATCTCCTATGCTTAATGATTATTTACCGGAGGCAACCGAAGTGAGGTAAACCCTAGGAGTGAACATGTGCGAGTGATTTATTTCAGTTATTTTAATCTTTGCACATTAGGTTTTTCTAACTGTTTTAATTTTTCATGCATTCTTGCCATACAATCCTATTAATATATCTAACATTTAATAATTTTCTGAAAGTAAAAGCGGAAATAAACCTAACTATTACATGGCTTTGACAGTTACATAATTGCCTTGACGGGAAATAAAAGTACAGAATTTAAAACCCTAATTAAAACTATTACAACCTTGAAACAGTTACAAAATGATGGTAAAAACAATAACAAGTGCGCGGCAAATTAAGTGCGAGGACGATTGGGATAATTTAAAACCCTAATTTGAGAGAAAAAGTATTTTTGGATTTTATCTGAGAAAATATTTATTTACAAATTAGAAATTACAAATTATTAAACCTAACTTCTAATTGTTTTAAAATTATGAAAGGAAATAAATTAATCTAATTTTCTAATTAACCTAATTAATTAAAGAAATAAATATTTACGAAAAAATGATTTTTGATGTATTTTTTAGAGAAAATTAATTAAATCGTGCAAAATCTCAAACCCTAATTCTACTTGTTTTAAATTATGAAAGAAATTAAAGGTACCCTAAATTAATTAAACTAAATTAATTTAAAAAATATTTATTAAGAAAATAAATCTTTTTGTGATTTTTGATTGGTTAATTTAATAAAATAATTTTGTATTAGAAAAACAAAATAATTGAAAGAAAAGAAATTAAAGAAAAAAATAGTAAAAATAACCAAGTGGGCCTGCTGTTTAGCAATTCTGAGGGGTGTTGAACTGAAATCCTTGGCCCATTAAGCCTTTAAGCCCAGTCAACCTTTGGATTTGGTGTAACATTGCCTTGTATGTGTACCATGGACCTTCAAGGGAGAAGCGTGATATTTGGCCAGCTGGGCATCCATTGGATGGGCGTTGATGGTACATGATAGGCGTGGGATGATGTATTGCATTGGATTGGCCTGAAATTATTAAGAAAATAACAAAATGCACACGCCTGGGATCGAACCCAGGACGTGTGTGTTGTATCCCAAAATTTTCCCTCTCATTTCATCAACATTTTCTCATCACAAGACTCTTGGAGCTCAGGATCAAGTTGGGGTTTGCTCTGTTCAAAACTCCTCCTTGCACTGTTGACCCAAATTAGGGTTTGAGTTTGCACAAAGATGTTTTGACCTAAAATGCCCAAAGTGACTTTCATGCTTCATGTTGGACTCACAAGTTTATCCATACCAAGTTTCAAGCCTTGATTCCAATCTTTGTCCAGTCAATTGGACAGTTGACCTAGAAATCAACTATATTGGGGAAAAAGTCAACTGTGGCCAATTGACAGTCAAACTTCATAATTTTTGACCCACATCAACATAATGAACTCATATGAACCATTTGGTCAAGTTTGGATCACAGTCCCACAAGAAATTTGATCAGATCAGCAAAAGGGCAAAATGGTCATTTTTAGGGTTTTGACTGCACAAAGGCAATTTTTGACTGTTTGACCTAACTAATGGCAGACCAAGTTCACATATGGACTCAAGGACTCAATGGCATTGTCTTGACACATTCAACAAGTTCAAAAGATCCCAAATGCATAAGATTGACAGATGAATTTTCTAGTCAACTGATCAAAATTTGACTGTATATTGAAAAGTCAAACTTTGACTTTTTGGTCAAAACCAAGTGTCAAGATTCATTTTTCATCAAGACATGTCAAATTATGAAACTTGTTCATCAAGAAACCCAAAATTGCAAATTAGGGTTTAGAATGAGAAAATTTCATAACTTAGAATTTTTCTAAGTTATGAAACTTCCTTATTTTTGCCTAACTTTGTCCCATTTTTTCATCAAGATACAATTGGATTCAAACAAAACTCAAAACATGAAAGTTGTAGTCCATTGCAAAATCTATAACTTGGATTCACAAAGTTTCCTCAAAAGAAGCTTGTAGCTCAAGTTATGATTTTTGGAACCAGGGTGCAAAACATTCTTAACTTAGAAAATTTTTGACCTATTCTAGGCAGGATTTTTGTCCAACTTCATGGCCACTTTTCACATAGTTCCACTTGGAATTTCAATTTGCATTACAAATATGGATTTTAGTACACATTCCAAGCTTTCCAAATTGTCCAAGAACTTCTCAAACACCCTTGTGGTTAGGGAGAATCGAATTGGCAAAGTTGGGAAAAGTCACTTTTGTTCATAACCAAATACATGTTCATACATTGGCATTTTTTCAAGTCATCTTGTACAAGCTAGCTTGCAGGCCTCAAAACCAGTCTCACACACCATAATTAAATGCCTAACCATTGTGCTAAGATGTTATTTTGTTCATTTGGTCATTACATGCAAGATTAATCTTTAAATGGAAAAAGCATATTTGCCATTTTTGAAAAGATGCACTTTATGTCAAATTCAAAATCCAAGAGGCATGGGCCAGATCTTTGAGGCTATCATTTGTACAAAAATCCCTCTGATCAAGAAGAAGATATGCAGCATGTTTTAGGGCATTGGACAGGCCTGTATTGAAACTTGCATTTTCTTACTTAAAAAACAAGCAAGATTGCAAAACAACTCGAATCTCTCATTCCTGAAAACACCAGCCTAAGCAAACTTTGTTCTCGTCCTTCACACTCCCTAACTGACCTAAAGCACGATTCCTTCACCCTCAATCCATCCTCATATCCAAAAGCACAGTTTTTCTGCAAAACAGAGTCCCTGCTGCAGATTGACTTCCACAATCCATTCCACTCGTGCACTTTGGCCAAAACGAGTTCAAACATGTTCCATATCACCCACTGAAGCTATCCCAAGCATTGAATCCAAGTTGTAACATCCTTAACATCGTTTGCCATTTTTGCTTTCAAGCTGTGCAGGTGGACTTCCATAGCACGATACAGGCAGTTTCAGAGCAAGCCAAGCATAGGAGAAGCATCCTTGGACTTCAGGCAAGCTGTACCAAAGCTCAAACTCCATTGAAGATACCTCCATTGCTGTACACGACTCAAGCTGAAACAGGTAAAAATATGAACTTCTATCTCTCTATCCAGGCATGATTAGGCTTAGGTTTGTGAATGAAACATGTTCTTCTCATAGCCCTGAAGCCATCCATATACTTACTTTTCATTTATATTGAGTATGCTGTGAGAATTTTGGCCATGAACATTGGAGAAAATTTAGGTCAGAAATTGGGGATGAAGAAATTCTCCCTCGTTTCTTAGAGTTAGATCAAGTTTTTTATATGTATGAACTCGTCTCTCCATGCTCTATAATGTTTGTGTTATGAGTTTTTGTTAAAAGTCAAAGAATCAGGAATTTGAATGAAGCATAGAGGGCGCACGTTTTTGAGACAGAAGCTGGAGGTTGAAGAAGGGTGACCTGGGCTGGGCCTGAGTTGTTTTTGCTTTTTGCACACTTTTTCCATTTTTACACCCCCTGGCCCATTGTGTGATATATTTACCATTTTTGATTTTTTCTTTTTGATTCTGATTTTATATTTTTATTCAAACATGAAAAAACACTAAAATCGTTTTTCCACATATTTTTGCATATTATTTGGAATTTATTTGTTTTATTTAAACTTATACATGTAAAATAATATATATACTTTTATTTAAAACACTAAAAAAATAATACAAAAATATATTTATTTTCAGTTATTATTTTTATTTTACATTTTGAAAACATTTTCTAAAAAAATTACATTTTGTAAATAATTAATATTTTATTTTGGTATATATATATATATATATATATATATATATATATATATATATATATATATATATATATATATATATATATATATATATATATATATATATATATATATATATATATATATATATATATATATATATATATATATATATATATATATATATATATATATATATATATATATATATATATATATATATATATATATATATATATATATATATATATATATATATATATATATATATATATATATATATATATATATATATATATATATATATATATATATTTAGTATATTTAATATATAACATAAATACTTGTATATTTTATTAGATATTTAGGATAACAATATGAAAATAATACATTTTTATTTTTATTAATATATGACACTAAAAAATACCTTTTTTACAATATACTTCTTTTTTTATTTTTTGTATATAATTAACAAATATTGTATATAATTAATAAATGAATATTATTTATTTAGAAAACTAGGGTTTTGCCCTAGACCATAAAAATATCAAAAATTGACCTTTTTATTTTTATTTATATTTTACATTGAAAAATACTTTTACATACATAAAAAACCATTTTTGTGCATAATACATTTTGCATATTTATTGTATTTATTTAATTATTGTACAATTAAATAATTTGTATATTCAATATGGATGTAATAGTTTTAGATTTAATTTCTTGCTAAATATCCCCCATTCAAACATTTGTACCCCCATCCCCATAATTATGTTGTAATAATTTAGGACTTTAAATTTCCGCATTTAAAAGCTTTCAAATTATGCCATGATAGACCTAGGGTTTGTATGCAAAAATCAAATAACAAATAGCTTGACCTAATTCAAAGATAAACAAGCATGAAAATGGACAACACAATGCACACTTGCACCCTTAGGGTTCCTCCACTTGTTGCCTTCAAAAATGGGCCATGTTGCATGTTGAGTGTCTTTGGCAAAACAAATCAAATGATCATAGTCCCTCGATGACGCTTTCTCAAGTTGCCTAAAAATGATCAAGTCCCTTAAAGGAAAAATTGCCAAAGACACTTGGCACTATTGCATTCATGGTCTAAACGATGACCCGCGCCCGTCCCGTTAACATCCTAACACAAGATTGTCCACCAAATACAATGGTGGAACAATACTGTTAAAAGGGTTAAAACATAAGAAAGATCTTTGAGAAATTTAGGGTAGATAGCTCTTGGTTACTTGATCAAACTTGCAAAACAAATCCTTGCCATTTTTCAAAACACACATCACAACACAATTTCAAAACAAACTTTCAAAACATTGAAAACTTTTCAAAAGACAAATACACCTTTGTATACATTTAAACATGGATCATTACAAAGGTTGCCACAAATAAAATGGCCTCTTTTCAAAACCTCTTTCAAAATCACACACAAAGCACTATTTCAAACAATTGAAAGCACCATTTCAAACAATTGAAAATGCAAGGCAAGTGATCTAAGCAAGTAACTAAGAGCCCATGGATAACCATGGATAGAAAGGGTGCTAATACTTTCCCTTTCTATAATCTACTCCCCGAACCCAAGAAAACATCTCAAAGGTTTTTGCTGTGCTTTTTAACCTTTCCTTAGGATAAAATAAAAAGTCGGTGGCGACTCTTGCTAAACCGAAACATTTGCGAAAACAAACGCAAAACCTCAAGTCAGTTCTCCCACCGTATCACAGTGTGCATCAAAGGTGCTCCTTCCAACCATCTGCACTGGACTTGTTAGTTGTAAACGTAATAAATAAATAAAATCAAAAGCCAAATCAAGTATTCTGCCAGCAAAACGCCCGAAATTTTGAATGGACCAACCACGTCTTGCCACGCCATTGCCTTCTTCGCTGGGACTGTTGTTTTAGGTTCAAACTTTTACCTACGGATGTTTGTTCGTTGCTATAACCCTGTTCATCTCAAAAATTGCATACAAGAAAGATAAATGAAATTGGTGACCATGAATCAACTGGGCTTGAAGCCCTGATCATCATGGTACCCAATATGAGAGCCAATTGTTCCTGCATTGAAAACCCCTAAAACAAACTCGTAAACCCAAGCAATAGCATTACGCGATTCCTGTGCAGAAACTCAAATCAAAGCATTCAAAAACGTTACAAGCATGATAATAAACATGGATATGTGATTAAAATAGATTTATGACGCATAAATCAATGGATTCAAACTTTAAAAAAATGCAAACTGTGATATCTCTAGGGGCGATTTCTGGATGCTTTGAGGCTAGCAAATGATGCTGTTAGCTTCCTGAGATGTCCAGGGATGGATTAGAAGCCTTGGAATGGTTTGAACTGGCCTGTAGACAAAGATAGGTCTCACACTTTTCTTGCAAAATTTTGATTTCTCTCTTGCTGTTTCACGCCTCCAATCCTTATCCTCTTGATCTGGAATTGTTATGCACTTATAGTAGACTGAATTAGGTCAATAAAATGGACATGAATCTTGAGAAATAATGGAGATTTCATTTGATTTGCTTCATGTATGATTTCTTTCCAAAACTTGCTACAATCCAATCTTTTTCAACCCTAATGAGTCTTGCACGAATTGGCTGGCATGCTAGCTGCACATGGACTCAAAATGTGCACAAAAATTCCAAGATTTGATTTGTTTTCATTATTTTATCATTTAATTTGATTTATTTAGATTTAAATGAATAAAAAATCAAAATAAATGATAAAAGTAATAAAATAATAGGTGGAAAAGCTCAGGGGTCGTGGGTCCTATTAGAAACATGTTCCAAGCAAGAAAACATGGGCCCCTTTGGAAAAAAAATGCAAATTTGATCAATGTTGACTTTTGACAATTTTCCAAAATTTGCCAACTTTGACAATGCACAACTCTCTCAATTTTGACCCTAGGGAGATGTTCTTTGACTTTTTATAAAGCTTAGGATGTCCCCTAAGAAACCCTTTTAGTCTCATCTCAATTGAGTCTTCCAAGTTCATGTATGAAGCTTTGACCCAAAAGGTGTTTTTGTTGACTTTTCAAAAGGACCTATAATGTCAAAATTCATATCTTTTTGTGAGTGAATATTTTGAACTTGTGAGATGAAGATGAATTGTAGGGAATTGCATCCTCTTCAAAATGAGATTTGGATGGAAAATTCCTGATAAAGTATGAAGAAGTTATGCCTGGTCAAAGTTAGGTTGACTTTTACTAAGAAACCCTAATTTAGCAACTTTTGGATTTTAATGAATTTGGAGCATTCCTTGAGGAATCATGATAAACCCTTGATTAATTGATGGATATAACTTCAAAATGTTGATGTTGACCAAAAATATTGAGGCTTGACTGTATGTGGGCCACAATTGACTTTTGACCTAGTATAGTCGATAATCAAGCATCTGAGCAGTTGACTGAGCAAACTTTTTGTGCAAGACATGAAACTTGACATGTAGGGTCTTGAGAACATATTAAGACCATGGAGAGCATATGAGACCTTTGGAGTCCACCTATATTGAGGAAAATGGAAACCCTAATTTTGAGGTGCACTGCCTTAGGAGAGAGTTTGTCTGGTCAATTCTTGGACTTCCTTGAGCAACTTGGGGACCTCAATTGACATTTGTTGAATAAAATGGGAGGGAAAATTTTGGGGTAAAACAGCTTCCCCTGTTCATACTTCTTAAACCTATGGATGTAGATTGGCTGCGCTGCCTTTCGTGATCTGAAGGTGGAAGATGATTGAACGCTAGAGTGCCCAAAAATATGAAATGGAACTTGATTTATGATATCAGGAATGGGCTTACAGATGCCATTTGGAGGTTGAGGATTGAAGATTATCGGAGATGGGCTTAAAGATGCCATCCTGGATGCGACGGACAATTGTAGGAGACGGGCTTAAAGATGCCATCTAGGGGATGTTGATTTCCTGTGTTGGGAAAAATAGAGTTTTAGGAGCTTCAGTTGTCCGTTACTATACTGGGGAATAACTCCAGCTTGAGGAAGCGGAAGTGTACTGCGTATCTGGTTGGGGTATATGCTGCACCGCGACTTACTGGGGAAAGGTGAAACCAATCGTGTTTGATCAGATCCAGGTCTTACAGTGTTGTGGACTGCCGTCTGGAGATAAGAGAGGAGGAACCTGGATAGTAAGGTTATGAGAAGGAACCTATATAGTAGGGTTGCTTCAATATGAAAGCCTGGATAGTAGGGTTGTGAGAAGGAACCTGGATAGTAGGGTTGCTTCTATATGAAAGCCTGGATAGTAGGGCTATGAGAAGGATCCTGGGTAGTAGGGTTACTTCGATATGAAAGCCTGGATAGTAGGGATGTGAGAAGGAACCTGGGTAGTAGGGTTACTTCGATATGAAAGTCTGGATAGTAGGGATGTGAGAAGGAACCTGGATAGTAGGGTTACTTCGATATGAAAGCCTGAATAGTAGGGCTATGAAAAGGAACCTGGATAGTAGGGTTACTTCGATATGAAAGCCTGGATAGTAGGGCTATGAGAAGGAACCTGGATAGTAGGGTTACTTCGATATGAAAGCCTGGATAGTAGGACTGTGAGAAGGAACCTGGATAGTAGGGTTACTTCGATATGAAAGCTTGGATAATAGGGCTATGAGACGGAACCTGGGTAAGGTTGCTTTGTGAGGAGTTTGGGTAAAAGTGTATCTAGACCAAGAAGGAACCTGGGTAAGGTTACTTTGGGATAATGTAGATTAGTTGAATCATTTGATTTCGGGAACTGAGTTTCCATTAGTTGTCTGTAGATGTGATTTGTATAATTGTTGGATTCATTGAAGCTAATCGTCTTTTCTTGAAAAAATATCAGGGTTAGTTATATGAGATGCATGAAATGCAGGGCGAGATGATATTCTCAATATAAATGAGATTATGCAATATATGATATGTATGCGTCTGTCATGATGCATTTTGAAATTCTGTCGGGGTATGCATGGTCTGGGAAGATAAATCCCTGACGGTTACTGGAGATTTGCGAATATTCTCCCGGGAAGAGATGCTGGAGAATAACTCTGCGGGGCCAGACTTAGGGGAAGAGATACTTCGTTGGTAGACCGACTGATCTGGAGGAATAAACTCAGCTGGGGATGAAGTTTCGTTGCTGGAGATGACGATCTCTTTTGGAGAAATAAACTCTGCTTGGGGAATGAGATTTATTGACTCGCCCACGATTATGAACCTCGGTTGGGGATAGTTGTGTCCTGTTTTGGGGAAACTGACATCAATGCCTTTGGGTACTTTTACTCTGTGGGGAGTGTATGTACTGATAATTGTGTTCCAAAGCATGAATCTATCCTGATACCTGCTGGGCAGAGGAACCATCAGGTTTGGTACTCCTTATTTTTCCCTGTTTTTGGAATTACGAGTAATTGTCTTTGTTTCTTATGCAAATATTTATGAGTAGCAATCATTTTCAAATGCACATATAAAAAATAAATCATTGGACGTTCTTGCAAAACAAAACAGAAAAAGAAAAACAAATTGAAGTTTGTAAAAACGACTTGTATTGATTTTTGAAGTTGGCCTGCAATAGGCATTTTGTACAAAGATGCTGACGTCCTAGTAATAGAATGCCGCCGAAAGATAGAAATTATAAAATTTGTGTAAAGGAAAGAAAAACAGCTATTTGAAACGACCCTGTTGGGTTCCAACTCTGCTATTGCCTTTATATCTTCAAGCGTCTCATCACTTTGCTACTTGGCCGAAGGTTGATCAGATTGATTGGCGCCGTCTGAGCTTGATAGTCTATACCGAAGTCTGGTCGCAAGATGATCCAATGAGACATAGTGGTACGCTTCAATCCCTAACTTTTTCCTGGATTTCCCTTTCGGGTTTTCAATCCACCGGGATACCTTTTTTTTCCCAAGTCGCCCTTTCGGGTTTTCGACTTGCCGAGTGCACAAATTTTTTCATTTTCATCCCTTACTTTTTCCCGAACCCTTTTGGTTCGCCGGGAAGCCCATACTTTTGCCTAGGCCAGTCAACCTAGCGGGTCTTTGATTATGCGTAGTATCTTTTCACTATGTCTGCATTGACAAGGTGAGGAAGGTCGTCACCATCCATGGTAGTTAGAATCATAGCTCCTCCCGAGAAAATATTCTTAACCATAAATGGCCCTTCGTACGTGGGAGTTCATTTTCCCCTGGGATAACCTTGCGGCAGTATGATGCATTTGATCACCAGATACCCGACTTGATATTCTTGATGCCTGACTTTCTTGTTAAAAGCCTTGATCATTCGCTTTTGGTACGTCTGACCATGGAAGATAGCAGTAAGTCTCTTTTCATCGATTAAATTTAGCTGATCAAGCCAGGTTTGGATCCAGTCGTCTTTGTTCAAACCCGCATCCTTCATAATCCTGAGAAAAGGTATTTGGACTTCTATGGGTAGAACTGCCTCCATGCCATATACCAGAGAGTAGGGTGTTGCCCCTGTCGACTTCCGTGCTGAGGTACGGTACCCATGAAGAGCGAATGGTAACATCTCGTGCCAGTCTTTATATGTCACTGTCATCTTCTGTACAATCTTCTTGATGTTCTTATTAGCTCCTTCAACAACGCCATTCATCTTCGGCCGGTAGGAAGAAGAGTTATGATGCTGTATCTTGAACTGTTTACAGAGCTCGGTGATCATTGTGTTGTTGAGATTCATACCATGGTCAGTTATAATCCTCTCTGGTACACCATATCGACAGATTAGATTGTGTCAGATAAACCGCGCCGCGATGTTCTTAGTAACTGTAGCAAAGGAAGCTGCCTCGACCCACTTCGTGAAGTAATCAATGGCTACCAGAATGAAATGATTCCCGTTAGATGTAGTAGGTCTGATCTCTCCAATCATGTCGATGCCCCACATCACAAAGGGCCAAGGAGATGTTAGGACATTTAAGGGGACCAGAGGCACATGCACCTTATCAGCGTAGATTTGGCACTTATGAGAAGTTCGAGAGTGCTGATAACAATCGGCTTCCATAGTGGACCAACAGTATCCTTCTCGTAGGATCTTTTTTGCCATGGTATGTCCACTAGAATGGGTTTCGAAAGTGCCTTCATGTAAATCTGTCATGATCCTCTCTACTTTGCTCTTGTCTACACACCGTAGTAGTGCAGAGTCATGGTTGTGTTTATAGAGGATCCCATTACTAAGGAAGAACTTTGCAGCGAACCTTCTCAGAAACTTCTTATCGTTGACAGATGCCCCTTCGGGATACTCCTTAACCTCGAGATACCTTATGACTTTGTGAAACCAGGGTTTGTCTGCCACTTCTTCGATATCGATCTCATAGCAGTGTGCTGGTTCATCCAACCTCTCAATGGTAATTTGGGGAGCTTCATTGTCCCACCTAACCTTGAACATAGAAGACATGGTAGCTAGCGCGTCTGCCATCTGGTTCTCCTCTCGTGGGAAATGTTCAAAAGTTACCTCCTCTACGTGTGGGAGAAATGTCAGTACATACTCTCTATAAGGAATGAGATTCAGGTGCTTCGTATCCCACTCGCCTTTGATCTGACTTATCACCAGAGCAGAATCCCCAAATACACTAAAGAACTTAATCCTTAGGTCGATAGCAGCTCGAAGACCCATGATGCACGCTTCATACTCCACCATGTTGTTGGTGCAGTTGAAGCATAATCGGGCGGTGAATGGACTATGACAGCCCTCGGGAGATATAATTACAGCGCCAATGCCGTTACCCAGTGCGTTTGAGGCTCCATCAAAATACATAGACCATCGGGATCCCTCTTCGGGTCCTTCATCCGGTCCAGATTCTTCGTAGTCAGTCACTAACATGATATTCTCATTCGAGAATTCAAAATTTATAGGCTGGTAGTCAGCCACGGCCTGATGAGCCAAATGATCAGCCAATACACTCCCCTTTATAGCTTTTTGGGTTGTATATTGTATGGCGTACTCGGTTAAGATCATTTGCCACCTTGTTATCCTTCCGGAGAGAGCGGGCTTCTAAAAAATATACTTGATCAGATCCATCTTTGATATCAACAAGGTAGTGTGAGTAAGCATATACTGTCTCAGCCGGCGAGCAGCCCATGCCAAAGCGCAACAAGTTTTCTCAGAAATGAGTATCGGGTCTCACAGTCGGTAAATTTTTTGCTAAGGTAGTAAATGGCGTGCTCTTTTCGGCCAGACTTGTCATGCTGCCCCAACACACACCCCATTGAATTGTCTAGCACTGTCAAGTACAATATCAAAGGTCTTCTGTGATACGGTGGCAGAACCGACTATTTAAATACTGGTTTGCGTTTTGCGTTTTTTGTTCGCAAAATGTCGCGGTAAGCAAGAGTCGCCACCGACTTTTATTTTATCCAACTGGAAAGGAAAAAAGCACAGAAAAATTCCTTTTTCGAGATTTTGAGTACGGGGGGTAGATTATAGAAAGGGAAGGTATTAGCACCCTTTCTATCCGTAGTTTTCTACGGGCTCTTAAGTACTTGCTCATCATTTTAAAAATTGCTTCCGTGTTTGTGTGTTTGAAAAGCTTTTGTTTTACTTCGATTTAACCCTTGCTTCTGTCTTCAAGAGTGTTGCAAAGTCATTTTGAAAACTTTGTTTGAAAAGGGTGTAAGTGTGGAGAAAAGTTTGTTTTGAGCAAGTATCTACTAGCATCTACCTACTCCAAAAAGAGAATGTTTCTGTTCTTGTTTCCTTTAGACAACGCTATCCCACTATTAATGAGTCTGTAGCACCGTCGTTGGAGTTTTAAGGGTCAATTCGAAAGGGACATACGGTCACCAAAGCAATGTTAGGACGTCATAGTAATAACCCTAATGTCTTAAGATCAATATTCGAGGAAACATTTCCGAGGCAACATTTCCGAACGGGACGTTTTATCTTTGTTTAGACAAGAGAGCGACCACTAAAATACCCTATACTTAATGATCGTTTACCGAAGGCAACCGAAGTGAGAGTATACCCTAGGAGTGTGCGTGTGCGAGTGATTCAGTTTCAAGTTATTATCTTTGCACATTAAGGGTTTGCTAACCGTTTTAAAATTTACATACAGTCTTGTCATGCAACCCTAATATCATACATCTAACATTTTATGTTTGCGAGAATTAAAGTGCGAGAAAATAAAGCTACGCTATTACAAGGCTTCGGGTATTAATTACATAGCCAAAAAACCCGCCAAAACGATAAATAAACGAAAAAGTTCTAATTAATCTATTACATCCCATGAGCAATTACATAGATATTGTAAAAATAATAAAGCGTGCGCGATGAATCGAGGACGATTGAAAATTAGGGTTTTGACCCCGTATAACCTAATTACAAGAAAAATCATCATTTTTTGGTTGTTTTTGAATATTTTAAGAAAATAAGATTTTAAATTAAATATGTATAAACCTAATTATTAATTAAATTAAATTAAACTAATTAAATTTGACCTATTTTTGTATTTTGAGAAAAAAGAATTTAATCAAACAAAACACTAATTGTTCTAATTGATTTTGATTTATTTATAAAAAGAATTAAAGTTACCTAATAAATTAAATTAACTAACTAAATTAATTTTTATAAAAATAAAACCTAAATCTACTTTTGATGAAAAATTGATTTTATGATTTTATAGAAAAGAATTAATTTTTGTTAGTAAAAGTAATTAAAATAAATTAAATAAAAGAAATTATAAAAGAATAGAGAAAAAGAGTAATGGGCCTGTTTGTAAGTAATTTGGAGGGCTGTGAATAACAGCCTCTGGGCCCAAACAATCTGACCCACATTTGACCTCCATGTTCCCATGTTTGCACGTTGACTAGGGCCTTTGGTAGACCCTCTCATGCCCAGCGTTGGATTGGAATTGCCTTAGATCCAGTGGATGCTAGCTAATGGCCTATGGTAAGCGTCTTGGGAATCTGCACATGGAATCAAGTATAGAAAAAATGCATTGAAGAAACAAGGGGACCTGGGGATCGAACCCAGGTCCTATGGACTTTTCTCTCTCCCACTGAACAACTGAGCTGAACGCGCGTGTTGTATACAAAGGACAAAACAAAGATTATATGAAAAAACATAATACATTAACCCCATCGCGCGAATTTTTCAAATGGGCTAATGGGATGGTGCCACACCATCGTCCTCAACCTCTCTCCGTTGGTAAAAGTCAGAGACTTTTACCTACGTACAAACGTCTGTCGCTATAACCCCTGCTTGTTTCAAAACCTCACACCGGCATGATAAACGAAATCTAATGATGTAGATCCAATCGTCCTGACCTTGTGATTATCATGGCACCCTTTTTATGGACCAATTTTGCCTGTACAGTAAAAACCAAAAACACACAAAGAAAGCCTGGCAATGGTGGATTCCAATATAGCCAACGAAAATGCAATTAAATGGTACTGTTAGCTTGAAAACATGATCATGATTACAAATATGCTATTGAAACATGATAAAGATGCAAGAATAAAGGAATACGATTTTAAAAAAGATGCCAAACCGTGAGGGTCGTGAAGATGAATTCTGGGCACGAGAATGCCTGTTTCTGATTGGTATAGGTTCCTTGCACTCCCAAGAAGCGAATGAGATGGCTTGGGAGTCTTGAAAATTCTTGGAAGTATCAAGTCAGATCACCACTTTCTTTGAGTTTTTTCAAGTTTGGTTCTTCCTTCCCACGTCTCCAAACCTTTTTCTTTTTATCTGCCTTTGTCCACTATATACCAAGGAACGAATTAGGGTTGCAAATGTGTCCTCAATCTTTGGAAATTATGGTCTTTGATCATGATTTTATCTTCATGAAAATCCTTCCAAAAATAGGCCAAAACCAATCTTTTTATGCACACTCATGCCTTACACGATTTGATTCACTTGTTAGCTGTATAAGGGACCTGGAACATTCATCAAATCTTAAGACTTGAATGATTTGGATATTTTCATGATTAATTTTGATTTAAATTGATTTAATTGAAATAAAAAATCAAAATAAATGGTAAAAACAAAATAAAGGAAAGTGGGAAGAGATAGGGCTCTTGGACCATGTTACAAACTTAAGCCAAGTACAAAAAGTTGGGCCCATTTGACAATAATTGCAATTTGAGGCACTTTTGACTTTTGGCAATTTCACAAAAAAGGTCAACTTCACCAATGCATAACTTCTTCAATTTTGACTCTTTGAAGGTATTCTTGGACTTTCTAGAAAGCTCAAGATGTCCTCTAAGCAACCCGTTTTTTTCATCTCAATTGAGTCTTCCATGTTCATGTATGAAGCTTTGACAAAAAAGGTGTTTTTGTTGACTTTTCAAAATGACCTATAATGTCCAAATTCATAACTTCTTGTGAGTGCATATTTTGAACTTGGGAGATGAAGATTAATTGTAAGGCATTGCATACTCTTCAAAATGAGCTTTGGATGGGTCATTTCTCATAAAGTATGAGAAAGTTATGCTTGGTCAAAGTTGAGTTGACTTTTCCTACAAAACCCTAATTTAGCAACTTTTGGGTTTTGATGAATTATGAGAAATACTTGATGAATCATACTTAAAAATGAGGATGTTGACCAAAAATCTTAAAGTTTGACTGTATGTGGGCCACAATTGACTTTTGCCCTAGCATAGTCAATCTCCAGACCTTTGAGCAATTGACTGAGCAAATTTCCTCTGCAAGGATTGAAACTTGACATAGATGATCTTGAGAACATATTAGGACAATGGTGAGCATTTGAGACCCTTTGGACTCAAGTATCTTGATGCAACATGAAACCCTAATTTGAGGTAGAATGCCTTAGGAGAGAGTTTGTCTGGTCAACTCTTGGACTTCCTTGGGCAATTTGAAGATCTTTCTTGAAATGTTTTGAGAAATATGGGAGGGAAAATTTTGGGGTACAACAACTTCCCATGTTCAATCTTCTTAAACTTGAGGATGTAGATTGGCTTGCTTGCCTTTCGTGGTCCGAAGGTGGAAGATGATTGAACACTAGAGTGCCCAGAAATTTGCACTCGCATGAAGTGGTATTTGTCTTGTGATGTTGGGAATGGGCTTACAGATGCCATTTGGAGATTGATAACGGAAGATGGGCTTAAAGATGCCATTCGAAGATTGATCACGGGAGATGGGCTTAAAGATGCCATCTAAAAGAGTGTCGATCGCCTAAGAGATTCCTTAGTGAGAACCAATATACCTGTTGTTGAGGAAGACTACGCTGGGGAATGCTGGTCTCTGTCTTGGTAAAAAGTTGAATTTTAGGAGCTTCGTTCATCCGTTATTTTACTGGGGAATCGTCTCTTAGCCGAAGAGGTGAAAATGAACTACTATCTGGTCGTAATCCAGGCTTCATAGTGATAAGACCGACTGCTATCTTGTCATAATCCAGGATTTACAGTGACTTACTGGGGAGATGAGATTAAACTTGCTATCCGGTCGTGATCCAGGATTCGCAATTTCTCGATTCTTATCTGGTCGTAATCCAGGCTTCAGAAGGAATTAAGTTGTTATCCGGTCGCATCCGGGCTTCAACTTGAATTTAGGGCACACTAATATCCGTTCGACTCCAGGCTTCTTAGTATTTGTCTAGGTAAACTGCTATTTGGTCGAAATACAAACTTCGCAGTGTCTTGTACTGTTATCTGGTCGTAATCCAGGCTTTAGTCCTTTTATCATTATCTGGTCGTAATTTAGGCTTCACGATGCTTCATACTATTATCTGGTCGAATCCAGGCTTCATGGTGTCTTGTATTGCTATCTGGTCATAACCCAGGCTTCATAATACCTCACTTCTTATCTGGTCATAATCCAGGCTTCAGAAGAAATCAAGTGGTTATCCGGTCGCCTCCGGGCTTCCCTTTGATTTTTAGGCCTACTAATATCCGGTCGAATCCGGGCTTCATAGTAATTGGCCGGGTAAACTGCTATTTAGTTGTAATCCAAGCTTCACAGTGTCCCTCACTGTTATCTGGTCGTAATCCAGGCTTCAGTGTCTTTTACCGCTATCTGGTCATAATCCAGGCTTCACGATGCTTTATACCATTATCTGGTCGAATCCAGGCTTCACGGTGTTCGGAGAAATCAAGATACTATCCGGTGGAATCTGGGCTTCATAACTTGTATTAAAGATATACCATTATCTGGTCGTAATCCAAGCTTCGCGGTGTCTTTGGCTACTATCTGGTCATAATCCAAGCTTCACAGTAACTTGTATTGCTATCTGGTCGTAATCCAGGCTTCACAATAACTTGCTGAGCTGTTATCCAGTCGTAATTCGGGCTTCACGGCTTGTGTTTATGATATACCACTATCTGGTCGAATCCAGGCTTCATGGTGTCTCGTACTGCTATCTGGTCATAATCCAGGCTTCACAGTAACTTGCTGAGCTGTTATCCGGTTATAATCCGGGATTCACGACTTGCTGGGGATTAAACTATTATCCGGTTGAATCTGAGCTTCATAGCTTAAAGATAAACCACTATCTGGTCGGTTCCAGGCTTCGTGGTATTTGATATTGTTATCCGGTCATTCTCCGGGCTTCACAATATGATGTACAAATCAAGGTACTATCTGGTCGGATTCGGGCTTCGTAGCTTGAGCTTTGTGAGAATTTTATTGTATTTTTCCTGAAAGGTAAAGGGTTAGTCGTATGTAATGCATGACATGTATCAAATAATGATGTTCTCAAAATAAATGAGACTGCGCTATATGATGCGTATGCACATGTCATGATGTATGGATATGCAATGTTTTTATGATATTCTCTAACTGGGGAAAATAAATCCCAGACTGCTGCTGGAGAGTGCAAGGAGTTGAATTCTTCGTTCTCGCTGGAGGTAACGACCGAAGGTGATTGTGAGAATAATCCTGCTGGAGAATAAACTGACGAGAAAATGACTCTGTGGGGAAGAGATACTCTGTCTGAAGATCCGCTGATTTGGAGAAATAACCTTGGCTGGGGATGAATTACCGTTGCTGGCAATAATGAAACTTTGTTGGGGATTGAGTTTCTGCTTGTGGAAGAAATAAACTCCATTGGGGATAATCTTCTAGTGCTGGTGATAGATAAACTCTGCTTGGGGAGAATCAATGCTTTTTGGATACATTTTGCTCTGCGGGGAGTGAAAGTACCTTTGGTCGTATTCTCCAGCTAGGTCTATTCCTATACCTGGTGGACAAAGCAACTGTAAGGTTTGGGAATTTCTTGTTCGCCCCTGTTTCTGATATTACGAGTAATCTTCTTGGTTTCACATGTAAATATTTATGAGTAGCAATTATTGTCAAATGCATATATCAAAAATGAAACATTGGACGTTCTTGCAAAACAAAACAGAAAAAAGAAAAAAAAATTGAAATTTCTTTGTGAAAATGAATTGTATTGATTTTGAAGTTGCCCTGTAAATAGGAGTTTTTTGTACAAGAGGCTGACGTCCTAGTAAGAGAACGCCGCCGAAAGATAGAATATATATAATTCGTGAAAAACAAAGAAAAACAGCTATGTGAACAATCCCACTGGGTTCCAACTCTTCTATTGCCCTTATGTCTTCGAGCGTCTCATCACTTTTCTACTTGGTTGAAGGTAGATCAGATTGATCAGCACCGTCCGAGCTTGATAGTCGACACTGAAGTCTGGTTGCAAGATGATCCAATGAGGCATAGTGTTACGCTTTGATCCCTAATTTTTGCCTGGACCGCCCTTTCAGGTTTTCAGTCCACCGGGATACCCTTTTTTGCCCAAGCCGCCTTTTCAGGTTTTTGACTTGCCGGGTATATAGTTTTATTTTATTTTCATCCCTTACTTTTGCCCGAACCCTTTTGGTTCGCCGGGAAGCCCTTATTTTTTCCTAGGCCAGTCAACCTAGCGGGTCTTTGATTAGGCGTAGTATTTTTTCACTATGTCTGCAATGACGGGGTGAGGGAGGTCGTCACCGTCCATGGTGGTTAGAATCATAGCTCCTCCCGAGAAAATGTTCTTAACCACAAATGGCCCTTCGTATATAGGAGTCCATTTTCCCCTGGGATCACCTTGCGGCAGTATGATGCATTTTATCACCAAATCCCCAACTTGATATTCTTGTCGCCTGACTTTCTTGTTAAATGCCTTGATCATTCGCTTTTGATACGTCTGACCATGACAAATAGCAGTAAGTCTCTTTTCATTAATTAAGTTCAGCTGATCAATCCGGGTTTGGATCCAGTCGTCCTCACTTAAACCAGCATCCTTCATAATCCGAAGAGAGGGTATCTAAACTTCAATGGGCAGGACTTCCTCCATGACATATACCAAAGAGTAGGGTGTTTCCCCTGTTGATGTCCGTGCTGAGGTACTGTACCCATGAAGAGCAAATGGTAACATCTCGTGCCAATCTTTGTATGTCACCGTCATCTTCTGCACAATCTTCTTGATGTTCTTATTAGCCGCTTCAACAGCCCCATTCATCTTCGGCCGGTAAGGAGAAGAGTTGTGATGCTGTATCTTAAACTGCTTGCAGAGTTCGGTGATCATCGTATTGTTGAGATTTATACCATTTTCCGTAATGATCCTCTCTGGTACACCATATCGACAGATCAGATTGTGTCGGATAAACCGCGCCATGACATTCTTGGTTACTGTAGCAAAGGAAACTGCCTCAACCCACTTTGTAAAGTAATCAATTGCTACCATAATGAAACAGTGCCCGTTGGACACAGTAGGTCTGATCTCGCCAATCATATCAATGCCTCACATTGCAAAAGGCCAAGAAGCTGTCAAGATGTTCAGAGGAACCGGAGGTACATGCACCTTATCATCATAGACTTAGCACTTGTAACAGGTCCGAGAGTGTTGATAACAATCAACTTCCATAGTGGACCAATAATATCCTACCCGTAGGATTTTCTTTGCCATGGTATGTCCACTAGAATGAGTTCCGAAAGTACCTTCATGTAATTCTGTCATGATCCTTTCTGCCTCGTTCTTGTCCACACATCGCAGTAAGGTTGAGTCATGGTTTCGCTTGTAAAGAATCCCATTGCTAATGAAGAACTTCGCAGCAAATCTCCTCATAAACTTCTTATCATTAACAGATGCACCCTCGGGGTACTCTTGAGCCTCAAGATACCTTTTTACCTCGTGAAACCAAGGTTTATCTGCTACCTCTTCAGTCTCAATGTCACAGCAATGTGCGGGTTCGTCCAACCTCTCGATGGTAATATGGGGAGCTTCATTGTCCCACCTGACCTTAAACATAGAAGACATGGTAGCTAGTGCGTCCTCCAGCTGATTCTCCTCTCTTGGGAAGTGTTCAAAGGTTATCTCCTCAAAGTGTGGGAGCAATGTCAGTAAATACTCCTTGTAAGGAATAAGATTTGGGTGCTTCTTATCCCACTCGCCTTTGATATGACTGATCACTAGAGAGGAATCTCGGAATACACTCATGAACTTAATCCTTAAGTCAATAGCTGCTCGAAGACCCATGATGCATGCTTCATACTCTGCCATGTTGTTGGTGCAGTTAAAACATAATCGGGCGATGAACGGAGTATGACAGCCTTTAGGAGATATGATCATGGTGCCAATGCCATTACCCAACGCGTTTGAAGCTTCGTCAAAATACATAGACCATCGGGATCCTTCCTCAGGTCCTTCATCCGGTCCAGGTTTTTCACAGTCAGTCACCAACATGATGTTCTCATCCGGAAACTCGAAATTCATAGACTGGTAATCATCCACGACCTGATGTGCTAAATGATCTGCCAACACACTTCCCTTGATTGCTTTTTGGGTTGTGTATTGGATGTCATACTCGGTTAAGATCATCTGCCATCTTGCTATTCTTACGGACAAGGCAGGCTTCTCGAAGATATACTTGATTGGATCCATCTTTGATATCAATAGGGTAGTGTGAGTCAGCATATACTGTCTCAGCCGGCGAGCAGCCCATGCCAAAGCGCAGCAAGTTTTCTCAAGCAGTGAGTATCGGGTCTCACATTCGGTAAACTTTTTGCTAAGGTAGTAAATAGCATGCTCTTTTCGGCCAGACTCATCATGCTGCCCCAACACACACCCCATCGAGTTGTCGAGTACTGTCAAGCATAAGATCAAAGGTCTTCCTTCAACTGGAGGCATCAGGATAGGTGGCTCTTGGAGGTATTCCTTGATCCTTTCGAAAGCGGTCTGACATTCATCATTCCATCTTACTACTTGATCTTTCTTCAGAAGTTTGAAGATTGGCTCACAAGTAGCAGTCAGGTGTGAAATGAATTGGGCAATGTAATTCAGACGTCCCAGAAAGCCTCTGACTTCTTTTTCCATTCGGGGAGCTGGAATTTCCTGTATAGCCTTCACTTTTGCGGGATCCACTTGAATACCTTTATCACTAATGAAGAAACCCAGCAGCTTACCAAATCTTACCCCGAAGATGCACTTGTTCGGGTTTAACCTCAACTTGTACATCTTCAACCAGTCAAATAGCTTCTGGAGATGGTCAAGGTGTTCTTCTTCAGTCTAGGACCTTGCAATCATGTCATCAACGTACACCTCGATATCATGGTGAATCATGTCATGGAACAAAGCGACCATGGCGCACTGATACGTTGCCCCGACATTGTTCAATCCAAACGACATGACCTTGTAGCAAAAGGTGCCCCATTGTGTAACGAAAGTCGTCTTCTCCATATCTTCCGGAGCCATCTTAATCTGATTGTAACCAGAAAAACCATCCATAAAGGAGAAGATCTTATGCTGCACGGTGTTGTCGACCAGAACATGGATGTGAGGGAGTGGGAAATCATCCTTGGGGCTTGCCCTATTCAGATCCCTATAGTCCACACACATTCGTACCTTACCATATTTCTTCGGCACCGGAACCACGTTGGCAACCCACTGCGGGTAAGAAGTGACAACTAGAAAACCGGCATCAAACTGTTTCATGACCTCAGCTTTTATTTTCTCAGACATCTCAGGGCGCATACGGTGAACCTTCTGCTTTACCGGAGGACAATCTTCTTTGGTTGGCAGGTGGTGTACCACAATATCAGTATCCAACCCAGGCATTCCTTCATAAGACCAAGCGAAGATCTCAACATAATCGCGTAGCATCTGTATCAACCGTGTCTTGACACTAGGCTCCAGATTTGCACCGATCTTAACCTCTTTCTTGTCTTCCTTTGTACACAAATTCACGGATTCCACTGGCTCTTCATGGGGTTGTATAGATCTCTCTTCCTGTAGTAACAGTCTAGCAAGTTCCCCAGGCACTTCACAATCATCCTCACCTTCGTACTTGGCTTGGTTGATCGGATTTTCAAAGTCATAACTGGAAGTAGCAGAGTCGTTATCAATGGGATCCAGAGTGGTTGTGGATCTGCATTATGATACGTGAGTGTGTGTAAGACAATAGCTGTTTTGATAAAGTGCAAGATAGAAAAGAAAACAAGGAGCGCAACATTTGTAATGCAAGAAAACGTCTAATGCTTTATTGATGATATATGAAAATGACAAATAGTAAGCCCTCACAAATAAAGCCAAAGTGCCTCGGGAAAGGCACCAGGCCGTAAAGTTTTAAACTGTCTGTTACAAATCTTAAAATAAAAGTCTATTACTGTGTAATAAAAGAAACGGGCACGAAGTCCTTTGCCGTCCAACTGTTCAATCCACCGTTGGTAGTCGGGTAAATCCAGCTATCAATATCTGACTCTTCTTCATCATCCTTAATTGCATTCACTCCCTGATTACTGATGTGCAGGGGAGGTCTTCCAATCCGTGCATGCTGAACAGCCCTTTGAGCCTCTGCAGTAAAGCCCAAACCAAACTTATCAGTCTTGTGTGCAAAGTCAGGGAGTTGACCCCAATTTGCACAACCACCTTTTTCAATTACAGCCCTGGCATCCTTGAGGGAAGCCATCTTCATCAGAGGTTCTTCAACAGCAACTTCAGTTGACGCCAGAGTCTAGGGGACCTCTTGAAAGTTCTGACACGGGGGTTCGATGAACTCCCCATTCATCTCCACATAGCGAAATGAATTAAGATAACTTACCATGTACTCCTCCTCACCTTGCACCGTAATAATCTTCCCCTTCACTGGATATTTCAACATATGATGGAGCATAGAAGTCACTGCCCCAGCCTTATGAATCCACGGGAGACACAGCAAACAGGAATAGGATGGTCGGATATCCATCACATAGAACGTAGATGCGAAAGTCTGAGAGCCAACTTTAACAGGGACGTCCACCTCCCCGTGCACCATCCTTTTGGACCCGTCAAAGGCCCTAACCACAATATTACTTGGCTTCAGAACCAAACCTTCATAGTCCAGCCAGTCTAATGCTTTCTTGGGTAAAACATTCAATGAGGACCCAGTATCCACCAGTACATGGGCCAGAGTAGTGCCTCTGCACTCGATCGAGACGTGCAGAGCATCATTGTGATTTCTTCCTTTGGCAGTCAGATCTGCGTCGGAGAAACCCAACCTGTTGTCAACGGTCAAACTAGCCACACAATCTTTGAATTGATCAGCAGAAGTTTCCTGCGGCACATACGCAGTTTTGAGGAAAGCAATTAAAGCCTTTGCATGGGCTTCCGAACACAACAACAAGGATAACATGGATATTTTTGACGAGGTCTGCCCCAGCTGCTCGACTATGTTATAGTCGCTTTTCTTGATAATCTTCAGAATTTCCTCTATCTCCTGCCTAGAGGTTTCTACAATGATCTTCTTAGGCGCCTCCATCCAAGAAGGCTCACCTGTCATCTCTTTGCCCCGAGCGTCAGATGACTCAGCGATAGGGGTGATAATTGGAATATGTACTGGGACAGTAGCCAATGTACTGGCAGACGGAATGGCGACAAGCTTTTGAATGGTCGGAGGGGAAATCTCAGGAGAGAAGAGTCTTCCACTTCGGGTGACCTTGCTAGCCCTGACAATATTGCTGACATCAGTATCAGCTTCTTCAACCTTCAAATCTTGTTTGATCCCATGATAATACACATCGGCCCCATAGTTCCACTGGACAGCCTTATCCGAAGTGTACGGGATAGGACCAGGAACAATAATGATTAATGGAGAAACTCTCGGAACGGATGTAATCCTAACAGGCTTTCTCGAGGAAACCTTGGAAGGATTGGCGGAAATGGTTATGATGGAAACATCTTCAACATGAATCAACAGAATCAAAGTTTTCTCAAACATGATCTCTTTGTTATCCATCAGGCATTGAACACATGATTTCAATAAATGGCAACCAGCAGGAAGGATTGAACATAGGTGGAAACCTTTTCCACAACCCGGAAATAAACCGACTGATAATAAGTTCTTCTTTACTGTCATCAACGAGGTAGAAATGTCTTCCACAGAGGTCACAAATGAATCATCGTCCACAACATTCACTCCATGACCATGTTTGGGCATATGAGTAGTCATGACATTGGGCTTCTCCGGAGCGTCAAACTCGATTTCTTTAGCTTCAATCAAATCTTGCACCTTATTCCTCAAGGCCCAGCATTGTTCATATCATGCCGTGGGCTATCCGAGTGATAGGCGCAACGGGCGTTCAGATTATATAACGGAGAGGTGGTGCTAAGATTCTACAGGGCTTCCCTTAGAGTTACCAGGTTAGTTTCCAACAATTGCGGTAGAATTTGAGATAAGGTCATACTGAGCCGAGTGTATTGTCTTTGCAGTCTCTTTATTCTTTGCTGATTGTTGCATTGTAGGGAAACGATGGGTCTTAATATTACTACCACATTTACTGCTTGGCGACGTTCAGGTCGGTTTTGGCTCCTCGAGCTGTAAACTGCACTAGCTTCTTTCTTACCGGAGAAAGGCCTCTTTTTTGCACTTGATGAAGCACCTTTCTGTATCTTACCACTTCTGATACCAGCTTCTACTCTCTCCCCAGTCAAAATCAATTCAGTGAACCCAGACGATGAACCACCGATCAAATGATTGAAAAATGGACCAGACAACGTCCCAAGAAACATATCAACCAACTCCCTATCAGACAGAGGGGGTTGGACTCTTCCAGCCAGATCTCTCCACTTCTGAGCATAGTCCTTAAAACCTTCGCCTGCACCCATATACATACCCTGAAGCTGAGTACGCGTGAGAGCCAGGTCGGTGTTATACTAGTATTGCTTGTAAAAAGCAGCAGCAAGGTACTCCTAGTTGCGGACGTTAACTCCTTCCAATTGATAAAACCATTCAAGTTGAGTCCCTGACAGACTATCTTGAAAGAAATGAACCCACAAGTTTCTATCAGCAGTGTATGGTTGGATTTTTCTGACGTACGAGCGAAGGTGGAGCTTTGGACAGGATACCCCATCGTACTTAGCAAAAACCGGAGCTTTGAATTTATGAGGGATCACCACCCCAGATGCTAGTCCCAGATCTCCGAAGTCCAAACCAGGTATCTTCTGAATCTCCATGGCACTCAGACGGTCTTTAAGTTGTTTGTACCTATCCTCAGCAGGAGGATACTGTTCTTCATCAAAGTCGGTGTCATTATCAGAGATTACAGGACTAGGACCCTTTTCTTCTTCTTGATTCTCTCCTCCTTTAGATGAATGAGACAAATCAGCTTCCTGTCGCAACCTATTCCCAAATCTGTGACCCATATTCAGAAGAACCACCTTCTTCTTTTTCTTCTTTTTCTTCTCCTTCATGATGAGAGTCTTCAAATCTTCCTTCCCTTTAGCCAAGTTCAGGAACATCTCTTTGAATTGAGCATTATGTGCTTGAAGAGCTTTGATGGCTTGATCGGTAGGTATTTCAGAAGACATTCTGTGCTGAAATAAACAACGAAGAAGATGAGAAACCTGTAATGATACCTATAATGAGGTGCATGATAATGGAATGCGCATGAAATGATTTCAAAGACTTTGGGAGATTTAAATTTGCAAACCAAGGAATAACAAACTTTATTAGATTAAACTTGTAATAATGTTTAACAATGCCTTTCAGGCGTTACAAAAGAAATAGACTAAAAACAAATCTAAACTAGAAAAAGCAACAAAATCAGAAATTCCATGGTCGCTTCCCCTTCATGCTGACGTAGTCATTGATCGTCCTTTCATTCTCAAGTTGCCTCGTGAGCTTCATGATCTTCCTCTCTTGCTCATGATACTTCTCCCTGTAAGTATCCCTCACCTCTTTTAGCTGAATCCAGGATCTCTTCAATTCCCCCAGATCAGTAGGCATGTAGGGATAAAGGACTGTATAAGGAACCCCTTCTTCATTAGTATGCTCCACAATCACTGGCAACACAACTTCATAAGGCATCCCAAGCTTCTGAGCCCGAGCTCGGACCCACTGGAGGTAAGGTTGCATGGGGAGAGAAGTCTTTGGTCCTGGCTCTTGCTGGTCAGACCTGTTCACCATGCCCCAAGCTCGTATAAACCTTCGGCGATGCACTTCAACGTCCTCCTTATAGTCAAAGACAATATCTGTAAGAAGTAGCTCGTGAGGACCGTCTCTCCGAGCGCGAACAAACTGTTGTAAAGCCAAACAAGGACTGTAGGTTATTCCCCCTCTAATTCCAAGCAACGGGACATTAGGGTATTCCCCACATCGATCAATGACAGCCACACCTTCCATATCCTTAGAACTCCAAAGAATATCCGTATGGGCGAGGGAAATTATCCTGTAAGACCATCATAAACCTTCCTCATTCTTCAACACGGACTTGGGGAGGTGCGAAATAAACCACCTCGCCAGCAAAGGCATGCAACACATGAGGGTCCCTCTTCTACGTGCCGTACGAGTATAGAGGGCATGCAAGATATCACCCAGGAGAGTAGGCACAGGATTGCGAGACAGGAAAATCTTGACCGCATTCACATCTATGAAGGAATCTGGATTTGGGAAAAGAACCAAATCATAGATAAGGAGATCCAAGTTGTCTTCAAAAGCTTGAAAGTCCAAGTTATCCCAGAACAGTTGAGCTTGATCCATTAGAAACTTGACTAAGAAACCTTTAACCCCGCTTCGTGTCTCCCAATTAGATACTACATCAGCCTTTTTCAAGTGTAAATCTGAAGCAATGTCTTCTGGCCTAGAAGTCTCTTCTAAACCTGTGAAGGGCATCTGCTCGAGGATGGATATACCCAATAAATGAGAAAACTCTTCCAAAGTGGGAACTAGCTGATAATCCTGGAAAGTGAAGCAATGATGCACTGGATCGAAGAACTGGAATAGCACACTCATCATTTTCTCATCAAACCTGGAGGTAACCAAACTAAGAAGCTGACCTTGTCTTCTAATGAATGAGGAAGTATCAGAAACTCTCGAGGCTAAATCTTTGAGTTGAGCAGGTATTTGCATAAAGTTAACTCGGATGGTGTTTCTGCGCATGGAAGCCATAATCTACAAAACAAGACAAAGATAAATCCCCTCAGTCTTTGAAATGGTTAGTATAATGAAGTATGAATGCGATGTTATGATGCATGATGTCATGATAAAACACACAACAGGTATAGCAGATAGCAGACATGGTAAAGGCAAACAAGTCACACAATAGCCCTTGAGTTTAAGGCTTGCATGGGGTCTAGGTACTACCCTCTTGAAGTTCAGTTGGTTTTAACCTATCCTAATAATAGTAACCGGGTTATAGAGGTTCTCAATATCACTGACCATCCTCCATCAGTCATGGTTTCAGCTCACGTAATCTTTTCTTACGGCCATAACTATCTCGAGAGTATGGTCTCAATGAGTGTAGTATCGAGTATCAACCAGTTCCCAGCTTTACACCGAGACCGGCTATCCCACTACTTCCTATGGCCAAGTTGGTCAATTATAGGTTCTAAGGTCAGTTGATGCTTAACGATCCATATAGCAGCCCCGTATTCTCCTCGTTTCTCCACAAGGGATACCGATACCAACCAATGTGCCACATCAACATAGCTACTGCTTCAACCGTATCGGTCTACGCCGTACAGTTCCCTCAAAGTTTATTGCTACTTACCTAAAAGGTGTCCCCCAGATCTGGGTTAGGATCTATAGTAACTCCTGATACAAAGCCCTCAAAGGTAAAGCAAACAAATCAAACAATAGAAGCAATTTATGATGAACTAATCCTAAGGTATACCCCACTTATAAGATCCCCAGCAGAGTCGCCAGTTCTGTGATACGGTGGCAGAACCGACTATTTAAATACTGGTTTGCGTTTTGAGTTTTTTGTTTGCAAAATGTCGCGGTAAGGAAGAGTCGCCACCGACTTTTATTTTATCCAACTGGAAAGGAAAAAAGCACAGAAAAATTCCTTTTTCGAGATTTTGAGTACGGGGGTAGATTATAGAAAGGGAAGGTATTAGCACCCTTTCTATCCGTAGTTTTCTACGGGCTCTTAAGTACTTGCTCATCATTTTAAAAATTTCTTCTGTGTTTGTGTGTTTGAAAAGATTTTGTTTTACTTCAATTTAACCTTTGCTTCTGTCTTCAAGAGTGTTACGAAGTCGTTTTGAAAACTTTGTTTGAAAAGGGTGTAAGTGTGGAAAAAAGTTTGTTTTGAGTAAGTATCTACTAACATCTACCTACTCGAAAAAGAGAATACTTCTGTTATTGTTTCCTTTAGACAACGCTATTCCACTATTAATGAGTAGGTAGCACCGTCATTGGAGTTTTAAGGATCAATTCGAAAGGGACATACGGTCACCAAAGCAATGTTAGGACGTCTTAGTAATAACCCTAATGTCTTAAGATCAATATTCGAGGCAACATTTCTGAGGCAACCTTTCCGAGGCAACATTTCCGAACGGGACATTTGATCTTTGTTTAGACAAGAGAGCGACCACTAAAATACCCTATACTTAATGATCGTTTACCGAAGGCAACTGAAGTGAGAGTATACCCTAGGAGTGCGCATGTGCGAGTGATTCAGTTTCAAGTTATTATCTTTGCACATTTAGGGTTTGCTAACCATTTTAAAATTTACATACAGTCTTGTCATGCAACCCTAATATCATACATCTAACAGTTTATGTTTGCGAGAATTAAAGTGCGAGAAAATAAAGCTACGCTATTACAAGGCTTCGGGTATTAATTACATAGCCAAAAAACCCTCCAAAACGATAAATAAACGAAAAAAAGTCCTAATTAATCTATTACATCACATGAGCAATTACATCAATATTGTAAAAATAATAAAGCGCGCGCGATGAATCAAGGACGAGAGAAAATTAGGGTTTTGACGCCGTCTAACCTAATTACAAGAAAAATCATCGTTTTTTGGTTGTTTTTGAATATTTTAAGAAAATAAGATTTTAAATTAAATATGTATAAACCTAATTATTAATTAAATTAAATTAAATAAAACTAATAAATTTTACCTATTTTTGTATTTTGAGAAAAAAGAATTAAATCAAACAAAACACTAATTGTTCTAATTGATTTTGATTTATTTATAAAAAGAATTAACTTTACCTAATAAATTAAATTAACTAACTAAATTAATTTTTATAAAAATAAAACCTAAATCTACTTTTGATGAAAAATTGATTTTATGATTTTATAGAAAAAAAATTAATTTTTGTTAGTAAAAATAATTAAAATAAATTAAATAAAAGAAATTATAAAAGAATAGAGAAAAAGAGTAATGGGCTTGTTTGTAAGTAATTTGGAGGGGTGTGAATATCAGCCTCTGGGCCCAAACAATCTGACCCACATTTGACCTCCATGTTCCCATGTTTGCACGTTGACTGGGACCTTTGGTAGACCCTCTCATGCCCAGCGTTGGACTGGAATTGCCTTAGATACAGTGGATGCTAGCTGATGGCCTATGGTAAGCGTCTTGGGAATCTGCACATGGAATCAAGTATAGAAAAATGCATTGAAGAAACAAGGGGATCTGGGGATCGAACCCAGGTCCTATGGACTTTTCTCTCTCCCACCTTAATCATCTGTTTTTGATACATTTGACCATGGCAAACAACAATAAGTCTCTTCTCATCAATAAATTTCAGTTGATCAAGTCGAGTCTGGATCCAATCGTCTTCGTTCAGCCCTGCATACTTCATAATCCTCAGAGAGGGGATCTGGACCTCGATAGGCAAGACAACTTCCATGCCGTAAACCAGAGAATAAGGTATTTCCCCGGTTGATGTGTGAGCCTTGGTACGATACCCATGGAGAGCGAATGGTAACATCTCATGCCAGTCTTTGTATGTGACTGTCATTTTATGTATGATCTTTTTAATGTTTTTATTTGCAGCTTCGAAATCACCATTCATCTTTGGCTGATAGGGAGAAGAATTGTGATGCTGAATCTTGAATTTCTCACACATTGCGGTGATCATAGTGTTGTTGATATTTGTACCATTGTCAGTGATGATCCTTTCCAGGATATCGTACCGACAAATGAGATTTTGCTTGATGAAACGGGAAACAACATTCTTGGTTACAGAAGCGGAGGAAGTTGCCTCCACCCACTTTGTAAAATAATCAATGGCCACTAAGATGAAGCGGTGTCCATTGGAGGCCGTCGGCTTGATTTCCCCAATCATATCAATTCCCCACATAGAAAAGGGCCAAGGAGCCGTCAAGACATTCAGAGGAACTGTAGGTACTTGCACCTTGTCATCATAAATTTGGCATTTATGGCAGGTTCGAGAGTTTCGATAACAATCTGCTTTCATCGTAGACTAGTAGTAGCATGCCCGTAGGATTTTCTTCGCCATCGTATGCCCACTGGAATGGGTGCCAAAAGTGCCTTCATGCAATTCAGCCATGACCCTTTCAGCTTCAACCTTATCTATGCACCAAAGTAACACATAGTCATGATTGCGTTTGTACAGGATGCCATTACTAAGGAAATATTTAGCAGAGAATCTCCTTAAGAACTTTTTGTCATTGATTGAAGCTCCTTCTGGATATTCTTGAGTCTCGAGATACTTCTTGACTTTGTGAAACCAAGGTTGGTCCACTACTTCTTCAGTGTTAATCTCGTGACAGTGCACTGGTTCTTCCATTCGTTCGATGGTGATCTAGGGAGCCTCGTTATCCCAATTAAGTTTAAACATAGATGACATTGTGGCTAGAGCGTCTACTATCTGATTTTCTTCTTGCGGGAAATGCTTGAAGGTAATCTTCTCAAAATATAGTAGCAATGTCAAAACATGTTCTTTATAAGGGATAAGGTTAGGGTGTTTGGTGTCCCATTCCCTTTTGATCTGACTGATAACCAAAGCTGAATCTCCGAATACATCCAAGGATTTAATCCCTAGGTCTATGGCAGCTTTGAGACCAAAGATGCATGCTTCATATTCCGCCATGTTGTTTGTACAATTGAAGCAAAGTTTGGCAGTAAAGGGAGTATGACACCCTTCCGGAGATACGAGTACAACACCGATACCATTGACAAGTGCATTGGATGCCCCATCAAAGAACAGGGTCCATCGGGATCCTTGTTCAGGTCCGTCATATGGCCTGAATTCTTCACAGGTGTCTAACGTCATGATGTCTTCATCCGGAAATTCGAATTTCATGGACTGGTAGTCTTCTACAGCTTGGTGAGCAAGGTGATCGGCTAATACACTGCCCTTTATTTCTTTCTGGGTAGTATATTGTATGTCATATTCTGTCAAGATCATCTGCCATCTCATTATTCTCCCAGAAAGGGCAGGTTTCTCGAAGATGTATTTTATCGGATCCATTTTAGATATCAAAAAAGTAGTATGAGTCAACATGTTTTTTCGAGCAGTGAATATCTGGTTTCACAGTCGGTAAACTTTTTGCTCATGTAATAAATAGCATGCTCTTTTTGGCCAGACTCGCCATGCTGCCCCAATGCACACCCCATTGAGTTTTCTAAAACAGTCAGATACATGATCAATGGTCTTCCCTCGACTGGTGGCATGAACACAAGAGGCTCTTGTAAGTATTCCTTGATTTTTTCAAAAGCAATTTGGCACTCGTCATTCCATTTGACTACCTGATCTTTCTTCAACAATTTGAAGATTGGTTCACAAGTAGCTGTCAGTTGAGAGATAAATCTGGCAATGTAGTTCAAACGTCCCAAGAACCCTCTGACTTCCTTCTCAGTACGAGGAGCATGCATCTCTTGTATTGCTTTTACCTTGGCAGGGTCTACCTCAATACCTTTGTTGCTGACGATAAAACCTAGGAGTTTACCAGATCGTACCCCAAATGTGCACTTGTTTGGATTCAACCTCAATTTATACTTCTTCAGTCTCTCAAACAGTTTTTGTAAGTGATCAAGATGCTCTTCTTCTGTTTGAGATTTGGATATCATGTCGTCCATATAGACCTCTATTTCGTGATGTATCATGTCGTGAAATAGAGATACCACGACACGTTGATAGGTCTCCCCAACATTCTTTAGTCCGAATGGCATCACCTTATAGCAGAAAGTGCCCCACTGCGTGACAAAGGTTGTTTTCTCCATGTCCTCAGGCTCCATTTTGATTTAGTTGTAACCTGAGAATCCGTCCATGAAGGAGAACACTTTGTGTTGTGCTGTATTGTCAACTAGAATATCTATGTGGGGGAGTGGAAAATCATCCTTAGGGCTTACCCTATTCAAATCTCTGTAGTCCACACACATTCTCACCTTGCCGTCCTTTTTGGGCACTGGAACAACATTGGCAACCCATTGGGGATAAGAGGTGACAGCCAAGAATCCAGTGTTGAATTGCTTCATGACTTCTTCTTTAATCTTTTCTGACATATCCGGCCTCATGCGATGAACCTTTTGCTTTACTGGGGATAATCCTATCTTGTAGGCAGACGATGTACCACAATTCTGCATCAAGCCCTGGCATGTCTTCATACGACCAGGAAAAGACTTTAACATAATCGTGTAATAACTGAATCAGGTGCTCCTTGACACTGGGTTCCAGATTGGCACCCACCTTAACCTCTTTTTTGTCTTCTTTGGTTCCTAAGTTGATTGTATCCACGGGTTCCTCGTGAAGCTGAATGGCTCTCTCTTCTTGTTGTAGTAGTCTGGCAAGTTCTCCTTGTACTTCACAATCTTTATCACCTTTGTCTTCGGCTTGGTAGATTAGATTCTCAGAGTCACAAAAGGCCATAGAAGTATTGTTACCCCTGGGATCCCGAATGGATGTATACCTACATTTTGAGTGTGAGTGTGTGTAAGGGTATAACTATCTTTGAAAGAAAATAGAATGTAAAAGAAAAACAATGAGCACAAAAGTTTGTATGCGAAAACGTCCATGATTCATTGATGTCATATGAAAATGAGATAATAACCCTTACAAATGGACCATTGTGCCTCAGGTAAGACACAAGGTTTTATGAGTACGAATTGTTTTAATATTACAGATCCAACAAAATGTAAAGACAAATTACTGTGGGATAAAAGTGATCGGGACAAAATCTCTAGCCTCCCAATTGTTGAGCCATCCACTTACAGTCGGGAATATCCAGTCTTCCAAGTCACAACTATCTTCATCATCTTCTATGGCGTTGACCTCACAGTTGTTGATCTTCAGGGACGGTCTTCTGGCACGAGCGCAGCGTACAGAATTCTGAGCACTTGAAGTGAAACCTAGGCCAAACTTGTCAGACTTGTACGGGATATCCGAGAGTTATCCCCAGATAGTGCACCCACCTTCTTCTACCACTGCTTTGACATCCTTCAGAGATGACATCCGGAGTGGAAGCCTTGTAATCTTGGGAACAGCCTTGGTTACCGCCACATCTTGCAGGACTTCTTCAAATTGTTGAAATGGAGTTTCAATAAATTCACCATCTAATTCCACATATCTGAAGGAATTGAGATGGCTGGTCATATACTCTTCTTCTCCATGAACGGTGATAATCTTCCCTTGAATTGGATACTTCAGCATTTGGTGCAACGTAGAAGTAACAACGCCAACATTGTGGATCCATGGTCAGCCTAGCAAGCCGGAGTATGAAGGGCGGATGTCCATTACATAAAAGGTTGAATTGAAAGTTTGGGTTCCAACCTTTATGAGGATATCCACTTCCCCGTGCACCATCCTTTTCGAGCCGTCAAAAGCCCTTACTACTATGTTGCTTGGCTTTAATGTTAGTCCTTCGCATTCAAGTCTATCGAGAGCTTTTTTAGGCAGCACATTCAGAGATGAGCCAATGTCCACCAAAACATGAGCCAAGGTTGTGCCCCTACATTCAACCGAGACATGCAATGACTCATTATGCTTCCTTCCCCTTAGCGTTAGATCAACTTCTGAAAAACCTAGACCATTATCTGCAGTTATGCTGGCTACGCAGTCTTGAAACTGATCGACAGTTGTCTCTTGGGGTACATGGGCAGTTTTCAGGAATTTAACAAGGCTTTTGCATGCGCCTCGGAACATAGTAGTAATGCCAGCATGGAAATTTTAGAGGGGGTTTTCCCCAGTTGTTCAACTACATCGTAGTCACTTCTTTTTATGATCTTCTTAATTTCCTCCATCTCTTTCAGGGAGGTCTCAGGGATAGCTAATGATTGTGTCTTCGTCTTGATAGACTTAACCAAAACACCTTTTCCTCGAGTCTCGGTTAACTTGGCAGCAGGAGTGTTGGCAGGAATGATAATAGGGGTTGTGACAGCTTTGTCAGTTTGAGTATTGTTGGAGATAATTGTAGGACCAGGAATAGCTTTTGGGGGAGCAACAGCAAGAACGATTACGGGTCCAGAAACTTCTTTTGGGGGAGCAATTTCTGGAGAAAAGATCCTACCACTTCGGGTAATCTTGCTAGTTCCTGCAATATTACTGATGTCAGAGTTGACTTTCTCGGAGCTTGAATCTCCGGCGGCTGGCCAATCCTACTTGATACCATGGTAATAGACATCCCCTCCATAATTCCATGGTACGGTCTTGTCTGATGAATATGGGACTGCTCCAGGAATTGTAGTTATTAAAGGAGCTGCTTTCGTAACTGATGTAATTCTAACGGGTCTTTTGGTGGAGACCCTCGAAGAATTGGCGGAAATGGTAATGATAGAAACATCTTCAAAAGGAATAGGCGGAACATAAGTCTTTTCAAACAAAATTTATTTGTTATCTATTAGGCACTGAACGCCTGCTTTCAACAAAGGACAGCTGGTTGGTGAGGACAAACATAAATGGAAAACTTCATCACATCCCGGGAACACACCGGCATTTAACAAGTTCATTTTTATAGTCAGAAGTGGGGTCATAAGTTCATCAACTGAAGCAACAAACAATCCTTCTTCAATGGCATTGGTATTATGGCCATGTCTAGGCATAGGGGTAGAAATGACATTTGGCTTTTCAGGCGCATCGAATTCAATCTCTTTTTCTTTAATGAGATCTTGTATTTTGTTCTTTAGAGCCCAACAGTTATTTCTGTCATGGCCGGGACTTTTAGAGTGATATGCACAACGAGCATTGGGATGATAGTGAGGAGATGTTGTGTTGGGGTTTTTCGGAGATTCTTTCAAGGTCGCCAAATTGGATCTTAGTAGATGCTGTAATACTTGAGACGGGGTCATGTTAATTCTGGTGAACTTCCTGACTGGCCTTTCCATCCTCGGTTGATTATTTCTTTGCTGATCAGGCGCAAGCTTAGAATCATAACAGCCCCCACCATAGGTCGGAGTTCGGCCCTATCTTGGTTTCTTTGCGGATATACAGCAACTACCTCTTTCTTTCCGATGAAAGGCTTCTTCACAGTTGTAGAAGAAGATGTATCTTTATGAATCTTTCCATTCTTTATACCAGCTTCTACCCTTTCGCTGGTCAATATTAGTTCAGTAAATCCTGCAGATGAACTTCCAATTAAATGATTGAAGAAAGGACCAAACAAGGTTCCCAAGAACATGTCTACCAATTCTCTCTCAGATAGAGGGGGTTGAACTCTTCCATCCAAGTCTCTCCATTTTTACACATAGTCTTTGAAACCTTCATTGGAAACCATGGCCATACTCTGGAGTTGAGTACGGGTAGGCGCAAGATCAGTATTATATTGGTATTGTTTGTAGAAGGCTGCAGCAAGATCTTCCCAATTGTGAATGTTGGCACTTTCTAGTTGGTAAAACCAGTCAAGTTGAGTTCTAGACAGGCTGTCTTTGAAGAAATGTACCCAAAAGTCTTTGTCAGCGGTATGGGGATGGATTTTCCTTACATATGACCGGAGATGCATTTTAGGGCACGAGACTCCGTCATACTTGGCGAACACAGGTGCTTTGAATTTTGGAGGAATGACAATCCCCGATACTAGCCCCAATTCCTCAAAGTCCAAACCAGGCACTTTTTGGATTTCCATCGCACTCAACCGCTCTACGAGATGTTTACACTTGTCATCAACTAGAGGGTATTGTTCTTCAGAATAGTCTTCTTCTTCCTCTTCCTCTTCTGATTCTGACGGGACAACTGTTTCCTTGCCTTTCCCATCTTGGTTGTCTCTTTCACCGGATGTTGTTGCAAAGTCTAAGGTCCTTCTTGTCTGCCCATGAAATCTTCTTCCCATGTTTAGGACTCTGGTTACCTTCTTTGTCTTCTTTTTCCTCTCTTCCGCTAACAAAGTCTTCAATTCTTCTTGTTCTTTGGCTAGGGTCAAAAGTAACTGTTGAAATTGTGTATTCTGAGCTTGGAGATCCTTCACTGTTTGTTCAAGATCCATCTTACTGAAATAAACAGTAGAGAGATGAGGAGACTTATTGTAAAAGACCTGTTTATGTTATGATGAATGGTAAATGCAAATGCAATGATTCCGAGGATTTTAAGATTCAAATTTGTTTTAGACAAAAAGGAACACATGTTATATTAATAAATTAAAGCTTGAGTACATCAGTGCCTCGTTGGGCAAAACAAATACAAAAACTCTAAGATAGAAAGGTAGCACGCATCCTCTTTGGTGCAATGTAGGCATTCAGAGTCTGCTCCTCATGAAGTAGTCTAGTGAGTTCTAAAACCTTCTTCTCGCTTGCGTAGAATTGGGCTTCGAAAGTATATAGCTCCCCCTTGAGTTGTACCCAATCCCTTTGTAGGTCTTCAAGAGAGATGGGCATGCCAGGATGTAGGATAGTATATGGAACATCTCCTTCTATAACAGACTCAATGATTACCGGGAGAATGAAGGGATAAGGCATCATCAGACTTTGAGCACGAGTTTGTACCCATTTTAGGTAAGGCTCAAGAGGGATGGAATTATTGTGCCCCAAAGTCTTGCTATCTACCATGTTCAACATCCTCCAAGCTTGTATAAATCTCTATCGAAGACCTTGATCGTCGTTCTCCATAACGGACGACAATAGTAATATTCTCTATGGATCGGGAACACCAATGGATGTCTGAATGCTTGAGTGTCATTAACCTCTATGACCACCTTGAACCTTGCTCGTTCTTCAATACAGATTGGGGAAGATGTGAAATAAACCATCTTTCCAAGAGAGGAGTGCAACACATAAGGACACCTCTTTTCCTCATAGTGCGAGTGTGAAAAGAGTGCAGGATATCTCCTAGCAATGTAGGTATCGGGTTGCGGGATATGAAGATTTTGGCGGTGCTGACATCTATGAATTGGTCAGGATTTGGAAACAAAACCATCCCATAGATGAGGAGAGCCACAATTTCCTCAAAGGATTGCAAGTCCAAGGAATTCCAACAACTCTGGGCTTTCTCAAACAGGAACCTTGCTAAGAAACCTTTGACACCACTCCTTGTTTCCCAATGAGTTGTGATATCATATGAGTGCAAGTGTAGAGCTTGAGAAATCTCTTCTGGCTTTGGATCTCTTTTCGTACCGTTGAAAGGTAGTTGATTGAGAATGGGAATCCTCAAGAGTTGGGAGAATTCTTCCAAAGTAGGCACAAGTTGATAGTCGGGAAATGTGAAGCAATGGTGTAAAGGATCAAAGAACTAAAAGAGCACCTTCATCATATCCCCATCTGTGTTGGAGGTGACCAAGTTGAGTAGGCGACCATGTCTCTCAGTGAATGGAGAGTTTTCAGGAATCCTTGAAGCTAGCTCCTTAAGTTGTGGAGGGATCCTTACAAGGTTGAATTGAATAGTTTTCCTGCGAAGTGAATCCATATCCTACAAAACAAGAACAAAGATGAATCCCAAAATCCTTGAAATGGTTAGTTGATGTATATGATGTTCATGATGTTATGTACAAGTATGCATATACAAACAAAAAAAACAAATCCTTAGGTTTAAGCTTGCATGGAGTTTTATAGGTAAGTACCCTCTTGAAGTTTAGTTGGCTTAAACCTGTCCTGGTAATAGTAACTGGGTTCTAAGGCGCTCAATATCACTTATTTGTTTCCTTGGTCATTGTTTTAGCACAAGCCTCTTTAATGGAGATCGAAATATCCCAAGAAATCAAACCTTAATGAGTGTAGTAACGAGTATCTACCAACTTCGGATTGCACCAAAGCCGGTCATCTCACTACATCCTAAAGGCCAAGTTGGTCAAGTAAGGGTTCTAAGAGTTCATTAGTGCTTCATGACATCACTCAGCGGCCCCGTATTCTCTTTGATTAACTCAGAGGCTACCGGTACCCATAAATATGATGCACTAACATAGCTATTGCTTAGACCATGTCGGTATACCCCGCACAGTTTCCACAACGTATTGCTACTTACCTATAATGTATCCCAAATTTCGGGTAAAGGATTCAAACCCAAACAAAGCACCATAATGTAAAGCATACAAGTCAAACAATGTAAGCAAATAAATATGATCTATCCCTAAGGTAACCCCACTTTTAGAATATTCCCCAGCAGAGTTGCCAGTTCTATGATACTGTGGGAGAACTGACTTGAGGGTTTTGAATTTGATCGCAAATGTTGCGGTTAGCAAGATTCGCCACTGACTTTTCTTTTATCCAAAAGGAAAGGTGAAAAAGAACAGGAAAGACCTTTGAGATTGTTTCTTGAGTTTGGGAGGGGGGGGGGGGGGTAGATTATGAAAAGGGAAGGTATTAGCACCCTTTTCATCCATGGTTATCCATAGGATCTTAGTTACTTTCTAGATCACTTGCTTTTGTTTGAAATTGTGCTTTGTGTGATTTTTGAAAGTATTTTGTAAACAGGCCATTGTTTAGACAATCTTTGTAATGATTCTCGTTCGTAAGAATGTATACAAAGATGTTTGATCTTTTGAAAATGTTTTCAATGTTTGTAAGATGTTTGAAAATGTGTGTGTTTGTTTTTGAAAATAGCAAGGATGTTTGTTTTGAAATGGAGCTAGTAATTAGGAGCAATCTACCTATTCAAATGTCTTTCTTTTTCATTTTATTCTCCTTTGACATTGTTGTCTTACCATTGATTTGGTAAGCAACCCTATCTTTGGATGTAAAGGGACGGGCATGGGTCATCGTATAGCCATGATTAGCAATGTTGTAAGGTATCTTAGCTTTATTTTTGAGGGACTAAGATCATTTGTAAGGCAACTTAGATAGCGTCATCGAGGGACTATGATCTTGTTTTTGTTTGTTTTTGCTAAGATACCTCACATGCGTAATATAGCCATTTTGTAAGGCAACCGAGTGGATTTTACCCTAGGGGTGCTTGTGTGCAAGTGTGTTGTTTTCATGCTTGATTTTGTCTTGAATTAGGGTTTTCTATTTGATTGATTTTATTCTTTCCATACAAACCCTAATTACTGGCATGTTATGTAAAAGCGATAAATTGCAAAATTTAAAGTTACTACACTATTACAACATTTGTGGGAGGGGGTATACAATTTATGAATGGGGATTGCAATGATATAAACCTAATTAATCTATTACAACCAAATTGAATATGTACAAATAATTGAAGAAATACATAAAGTATAAATGCAAATTGTAAGAAATGATTTTTTGTGTTTGGATTTTTATATGAAAGAGGTATTAACCTAAACCTAATTATAGAAAAAAATAATTAAATTAAATTAACTTAAATTAATTAAGAAAATATTTTTGAATAAAACCCTAATTCTATTTAATTGATTAAAAGAAAATAAGTTTAAAGAAAAAGTATTTTTTGTATTTTTGTCTTGAAAATAATATATGATGTTGTGAAATATTTTTGGCCTTTTCTACATTCAAATAAATATATTTAAACAAATAATAATCTAGTTTTAATTTAATTTACAAGGAAAATAGTAAGATTAAATAAAGTATAATGAATAAAAATAATTTTTGTGTGGGAAAATTATTTAAATCATATCAAAACATAAATCTATTATTTTTATATTTTTTTATAATTTTTTTTGGTATTTTAAAAAATATATTTGAAAGGAAAAGTGAAATAAATAAGTAAATAAAAATAAATGGGTCAGGGGGTGGCAAAAGTAGACAGGGAGGTGAGCTAGCAAAAAAAAACACTGCCAGGCCCAAAGGGCCCAGCGCCTGCAAAAAAATGTTAGGGAAACAGAAAAATATAAAAAAATGCAAAAGGGGGGTCACATTGGTTCGAACCCTCGCCCTTTAGGTAAGAAATGACTTAGTACGCGTGCACTAGCAAAAAAAAAAACACTGTCAGGCACAAAGGGCCCAGCGCCTGCAAAAAAATGTTAGGGAAACAGAAACATATTAAAAAATGCAAAAGGGGGGTCACATTGGTTCGAACCCTCGCCCTTTAGGTAAGAAATGACTTAGTACGCGTGCGCTTGCCACTGGGGTGGCTGTTTCATCCGGTCATATAACCAAACCATAAATATATATTAGAAACGGATTTCTGAAGGCAACTTCGTCTTCAACCCCGCGCCTAGCCGGACCACCTGTATCTTCCTCATCTCTCCACAAAAATGGAAAGTTCAAACATGAAAGTTGTGGTGTTTCTTCCCACGAATCCAACCATATAACTTATGTAAGCTAAAAGTCAAAGATAAAAACTAATTTTGGTGACCCTAAATTGAAACCTAGTTTTCTCAGAAATTTCAAATCCACAATTCTCTATACACAGTCAATATAAATGGGAACTATGAACATGGTCAGCTTTAGAGCAAAGATATCTACATTTTGTCTTCACAAATCAGGATCAAATGATGTTTGTATGAAGAGATAGAAGTTTGAAAATTTACCTCTTGCAGCTGGAGTCGTGAATGGAGTTTGAGCAACTTTTGAGATGGTCTGAGGATCTGTTTAGCTTGCCTGGACCTCCTTGAGTGTATTCCAACTCCTATTTTGCCTTGAAAGTCCCCGAATCTCTCTACTCAAGTCAACCTGCAAGCTTGATATTTGAAAATGTTAGATAGTGATGGAGGAGTTACAATCTTGAAACAGGGGCCCGGATTTCTTTGGTATGGTGTATAGAAGGTGTTTGAATTATTAGTTTTCAAAACACACGAGTGGAAATGAAGAAGATGAGTTTTGGTTCAAAATTGTGTATCAATGGTGTTCTTGAGTAGATTTATGGTTATTGAGTGTTTGAGATAGTTTCAGGGCACTAGCATTCGTGTTCAGAAATTGAAATCAAATGTTATGGCTTGGTTACTTGTTTTTGAAGCAAAGTTGACAAACATGGTTTCAATGTGGAGTACAAGGGTTTGCAAGGTGGTTAGCAGGTTGTAGGCATGTTGCTTCTTGATTTTGAATGCTTTTGAGTCAGAAACAACAATGTATGGGCTCAAGAAGAGTTGACATTGTGATTAAAGTCACTTTTCCAAAATGGAAGTGGTGACTTTCTTCCAAAAATGGAAATGCAACTTGGATAATGGCTCAAATGCTTGGACAATGGCTCTATAAGTTGTGTAAGCATTAAATTATTGAGTGATTAGAAAGTTTGAAGCATTCAAATCAATATTTGTACAACATGCTTGAAGATTCGATCAAGTGTTCTTCACAAAATGGCTTGTGATCCAAGTGACAAAACACCAACTTCTTGCCTTCGATTCTCCTTGCCCAGGAATGATCTCAAGGAGTTCTTGTACATTTTTGAAATCTTGTAATGTGCTTTTCAACTCATATTTGAATTTATTTTGAAGACTCCCCTTGGAACTATGTGAAAAATTTCCATGAAGTTAGGTCAAAAATCTGTCTAACTAGGGCAACATTTCACTAAGTCTTTTTTAGTTCATGAGCATGTATTCATAAAATTATAACTTGAGATCAAAGAACTTTTAGGAGAACTTGTGTGAATAAAAGTTGTAGATTTCATGGAGATCTACAACTTTTATGTTGGAAGTTTCCTTTGAATCATCTTGTATCATGGTAAAAATTTGGATTAAAGTTATGAAAAAATAAGAAATTTTCAACACTTAGAAAAATTTCTAAGTTTAGAAATTTTGACTTTTCAAAATGAAATCTTGATTTCTTGATTTCTTGATGAATAAGTTTCCTATTTTGACATGTTTTGATGAATTATGATCTTTGGCACTTGAATTTAACCAAAAATTCAAAGTTTGACTTTTCAGTATACAATTGACTTTTAATAAGTTGACTGCAAAATTCATCTGTCAATCCAATGGACTTGTAATGTTTTAAATCAAGTCATTAGGTAAAAATGGTGCACTTGCACTCTTGAAATCATGCCTTAAACTAATTGATCATTTGCTAGGTCAAAAAAAAATTTAAAAATTGCCCTTTCCCTAGTTAAAACCCTAATTTTGACCATTTTGCCCTTTTGAAGATTTCATCAAATTTCTTGAGGAATTATGGTCCAAAGTTGATAAAATGATACATGAGTCTAAAATGTTGATGTGGATAAAAAATTATGAAGTTTTACTGTAAATTCGCTATGGTTGACTTTTTCCCCAATACAATTGATTTTTAGGTCAACTGTTCAATTGACTGATCAAAAGTGTGATCCAAAGCTTGAAACTTGACATGAGTGATATTGGGGGTCCATAATGGTCCATGAAAGTCATATGAAGCATTGATAGTCCAAAAATACTTGTGCAAACTCAAACCCTAATTTTGATCATCAGTGCATAAGGAGGTGTCTTGAGCTGATCAAACCCTAGTGCAGTCTTGAGCCTAAGGAGATCTTATGAGAAAATTCTTGATAGGTGAGAGGGAAAATTTTGGGGTACAACAAAACCATATTCGATTAATTTCAAGCCTCGTACCATCTTCCTGAGGTTTCTAGGAATCTATACCAAGCCTCACTTATCGTGAATCAACCCCAGAATCCTCCTTTGCACTAGCTCCGAAAGGTAAGTTGGTAAGTTTCAGTTTATAAATTTCAGCACAATTTCAATCATTGCAAGCATGCCATCATGATTCATATCCATGATTTAATTTGTTCTAATAGTTTATATTTGAGTTCTAACACAGAAACAACATCATGCCATTGTTAGGGCATAATGCTTTTGAAGCTTCAGATCTTGCAGTACAAACATTGTTAGATCAAACTAACCGCACCATGGGATTCGTGGGGTTTTAATTAGTCAAATATGAACATTTTATTTTCCATTTTATTTGAATCGTGCAGGTTTTGATTTTTACGTCATCGGAGGAGATGACCAGAACCACCACCCAAGTTGGTTTGACCGGTGGGAGAATTCGCGTGGCTGAAAGAAATAATATGATTGACCAATTCAAACACTAGCGCCCCATCTGGGCACGCACACTTTTATTTAAATGATTTTGAACTTGATAATGTTATCATTACCTTGTTGTTTTGCTTAAATTATATTTTCCTTTTAATTTCTTAAAACCATTAAAAAAATCATAAAATCAAAATCACAAAAATAATTAGACTTAGATTTTCATTAATTAAACTAATTTTAATTAATTATTTTTAATCACTTTCTTTTAAATTAATAATCACCTTATTTTTTTATTAATTAATCAATTAGAATTAGGTTTCTATCATTTAATTTAATTATTTATCCTAATAAAAATAAACAACAAAAACATTTCTTTTTATCACTTAGATTTTTAGGTTTTCTTTACATCTTTCTTTTTTTTTCTTCCCCGCATGTTTATTTTTATTCGCATTATTTTCAAAATTATGTAACTGTACATGGGATGTAATAGCTTAATTTAGGACCCTTTACTTTTTTCTTTTCCCGTTTTGGTTTGTAATTCCCTCCACCCTGAAGCCTTGTAATAACGTAGATTTAAATTTCTGCATTTTTATTTTCGTACTGATATTAACTGTTAGATGAATGCTATTAGGATTGTATGATAAGACTAAAAGTAAACGCTAGCAAAACTAAGATACGAACATAAATAACTAAAACACAACACACTCACACACGCGCATCTCTAAGGTACCTCCACTTATTGCCTTTGAAAAACAGTCATGTCCCTCGAACGTGGGAAACTTTAACAAAGACCCACGATTAAAAAGATTGTAGTCCCTCGATGACCCTCTGATGCTGCCTTCAGTAAACGATCTAGTCCCTTACGATAAAATTGCTAAAGTTCCCTACGAGTTGCCTTTTTGACTGTACAATGACCCTTGCCCATCCCTCAAACATCCAACGATAGGGTTACTTACTCACTAATAGTATGATATTATTGTCTAAAGGAAAAGAGGAAAAAAACAAACCTTTCGAGTAGGTAGATAGCTCCTAGTTGCTTGCTCATAAAAAAAAATAAAAAAAATAATTTTTTCACACATACACAAACTCTTTTCTAAATATTTTCAAAGACAAAAAACACTTTGTATATGTTCTTTCCGAAAAGAGAAATGTTACAAAGTTCTCCATACTAAGGCGTCTTTTCAAAATATCTTCAAAACACACTTATACAAAAAAGCATTTTCAAAGTGAGCTAGCACCTTTACTTTCCATACGGATGGAAAGGGTGCTAACACCTTTCCTTTCCATAACCTACCCCCTTACTCAGAAAATAATATCAAAAGGTCTTTCCTGTTCTTTTCACCCTTTTCTTTGTTGGATAAAAGAAAAGTCGGAGGCGACTCTTGCTAACTGCAACATTGCGATAAAACGCAAAACCAGTAAAAGTTAGTTCTCCCACCGTATTACATAGAGATTTTTAACAAATATGAATGCCTTGTTTTGATGCTTTTTCTTACAATTTTGAGTTGCCTTTTTGGTGTAACCTCTTGGTTGTTATGATGTAGGGAAGCAGTCTGTATAATAGACTGATTTAGGATGATTTATAGAAGTTTTTTGGCTGAATTTGGACTATTGCAGGCTGCTATTTTTGGCATGGTTTGTAGGGAGTTACATCATGCTATTGGGCTGATTTGTATTGTTGGACATCAAGGTTTATTGGAGCAATATTTGAAGCTTTTAAAAATAACAATAGGTCTAGAATTTATCTTTTTATGTAACATGAATGGAAACTTATCTTGAATATAATTTTCTCTTAATTCCTTTGTAATTGTAAACACTTTGGATCATTTGAAACTTTGAATCTTTATATTCGTCTTGATGAAATTCGAAATCTTCCACTTGAATTTGGAAAGGATTTGATTGATACTTGAATGAATTTTTGAATAACGAATGAACAATGATGCATGCCTTAAGACCTCAATCTTGCATCTTGTATTCGTTATTAGAGATCCAAATGAATTACATGAATTGATCTTGTAATGAAGTTGTAACCATCATGTATTTATTCTTGTGATAAATGATTATTTGAATCAAGTCTATCTTTTCAATATCTTCTTTAATAAATGCCTCATGTGAATTCAAATGGCGATGGTGTGAATCCATCAAAGTAATCACACAAAATGGTCAATAATGACTTTGAAATATTGTGCCCTTGAAAATAATCTTGAATAAATGCAATGTGAGGAATGATTTGAATCATGAATGAGCCCTTTTGATAAATTCTATTTGGTTAACACTTGAATTCACATGATGAAAAACTCCAAGTATTTTAAATAAATTCCTCCAAAGCAATCTTGAATTCAATTATCCCACTCTGACGAAATTCACCCCGTGTCATTTAAGTATAAGAAATCGAACCATACTTAAAAGCTTCGAATGATCACTAGAAGAGGGATTTGAGGTGAAAGGTTATCGCATTGAGAATTTGGCATAATGAACTGGACTTAGAGATCCAGAAACTCTTAAATCATGACAAACGTCCTATAAAGGCTTTTCATGGCTTTCTAAGCACAATTCGTCTTCAACTTTTAAAGAAAACTTGCAGATGACTTTTGGTCGAAGTGTTTGGAATTGAGTCGCATAGCCTGATTATTCTTGTATTTCAATGCAAGGTGGAGCACGTGTGAACCAGTGGTCATGGAACCTTGACTGGTTTTTTTTTGAAGAATTTCAGAGAAGCTTGAGGCCACTTGTTGAACAGAGCATGGAAATAAACACACGATTCTCTGAAAGTTCCTCGAAACAAGCTATCACACTTGAGACATCCGTGATCAAAATGAGTCTGAATGATGTTCGAGACTCCATACTCTGAGATTAGAAGTTAGTCATGCATAAGATAAAACGTTCACAACACTTGATAATCTCTGCACAAGCAATGCTCGAAGGTGAGAAGTTTGAAACCGACCATATTTCGTGACCTTGATGTATATAAAAAAAATGCAAATGAAGATGGAATCTTAGGTCAAAAATTGCGGTATGACAATATGAAACTAGGGTTTAGTTTGGGCCTATCGGGCCAACATATTGTAACATGATCTTTTGTTCTCCTTCATTGTAATTTGCATCCTACGACCTATTTTTTCCTATTTTATCTATGTCTACTTAAATTCTTATTATTCTTAAGAGTTAATGTTAGGCTTGTGTTGTACCTAAAAATTTTCCCTCTCATTTTCAAAATAATTTCTCATGCTCCTAAGGTTATCAAGTGTTCAAGACTACTCAAGAATGATCAGTTGATCCTCGTCCTAAGCAGTGGCCTACAATTAGGGTTTTGGTTTTCTCAACGAAAATTGGACTTCTAATGCCGCAAATGAGCTTCATGCTTTCTTATATGCTTCAAAGAATCCTCATATCAAGTTTCAAGCCTTACATCACAAATTTGCTCAATCAATTGTTCAGATGATTGAAAATCAACTATATTGGGTAAAAAGTCAATTATGGTAAACATACAGTCATACTTCAAGATTTTTGGTCAACATTATTGTTTTGAAGTTACATTCATAATTTGATCAAGGGTTGATCATAACTCATCAAGAAAACTCAAGATTCATCAAAAGTCAAAAGCTACTAAATTAGGGGTTTCTTTAGGAGAAGTCAACTGAACTTTTACGAAGCATAACTTTCACAAGCCTTATCAGAAAATTCTCAACCAAAGCTTATTTTGAAGCAAATTCAATTCTCTATAACTTTTTCTCTCTAAGTCCAAGGCCCAAAAATGCTTCATTTGAGAGATATGGGCCAAAACATTATAGGTCATTTTAAAATTCAACAAAAAGAAACTTTTTGTCAAAGAAACTTAAATTAAGATAAAATCTTAAAATGGAAAAGTAATCAGCATGAGATTGTAGGGGACATATTGAGCTTTCCAAAAAGTCCAAGATCATCTTCATATGATAAAAATTAAGCAAGTTATGAGTTGTAGAAGTTGGGCAATTTTGAGAAAATGCATGAAACTCAAATTGAGCAAACTTGATTTTCGGGCTAATGGGCTTATCTTTCAAGGTCCAAACATGTTCTTGACCTGATAATGGACCTCTAAATCCATTCATTCACCGTGATAATTTTTATCTTATTTATTTTGATTTTTATTCATTTAAATTCAAATTAAATATAAAAAATATAAAATGGAGGTCAAAGGCTTAAAAGGCTTAAGATTTGATTTATGGTGGGGCCCCAGAACCATACAAAAACCGTGTGAGGTTATTCTTGTAGCAAATCTTGATATTTTATCTTATTCAAATTCTATTTTTCAAACAAAATCAAGATATAATTTCTACAATGTCCAGGCCCATTCCTTTAACCTAATCCTTCCCTATAAATTCTCTTCACATTCAGACAATAAGGGCACGAAGAAACCTTGCAAAAATACTCTCAAAAAAATCTCAAAATTTCTCAAAGTAGGGAAAACTTGAAACCTTATTTGCAGCCCTTATCAAAGCAAGCCATACATCCCAATCGACTCCTAAGGTGATATAGAGTGAGTATTTATCATTCTTGATGATCAAAGAAGCCTGAAACAAATACTACATGCATCACTGATTTGCATGCTTTCTTGAATTTCGAATTTTTGTTTTTATTATGATTTGATTAAAACTAACCATGCTAATGCGTTTCTGAGATGTAATAGGACAAGTTTAAACCATCATATGATCCCCATAATGCCAAGATGATAGATCACCATGTTTGAACCGATTTGCTTTTCTTTCTTTATATCTCTTTGTACAGAACGATTTAACATAAACCAAGGCCACCATTGAATTCACAACCCTCAATTTAGGGGGGTAGGGTCCTCTTTGATCACTAAAACTCTTTATTTTGCAGGATATAAAAACATGCTCACCAGAGAAGACGACTGGAGCTAAGGCTCCAGCGCTTCTCAGGTCCCTCTGGTTTTGTTTTATATTATATTTATTTTGTTCTATTTTGTTAACGGATGAAACAGCCACCTCAGTGGCAAGGACGCGCGCGATAAGGCATTGGTTCACAAGGGCATGGGTTTGATCCCTTCTTTTTGCTTCTTTTTGTTATTTTTTCCAAATTCTGCAGGTTACACATATGATCATCAACGCCTATGTTGCTAGCACAACCGATGCGTTGGCTGGGTGGTAATCTCTTCATGGAGAATGCTGAAATGCGTGGGTTCAACACCCATCCCATACAATCTTTTTCCTCATATTTTTTTAACTAACCTATTTTTCTTCTTTTCATCATTTAACCTAAATTATTTCTTTATAAAAAACCTTAAACAAATTAGGTTTAGTTTTTTTAATAAATTAATTTTGACTTTTTTATTTTTAAATTAATTAGGTTAATTAGTATTTTTATTAAATAGTAAAATTAATTAGACTTTAGGTTTTAATTAAAATTAATTAGATTTAGGTTTTTTTTAATTAATATCAAATTAACATTCAAACTTTTTTATAAAAAAAACATTTTTTTATTTTGCATTTAAATTTGAGAGGAATTGTATATGCTGCACGATTTTCTTTTGTAATAGCTTAGTTTATCTTTCCATGTTTTCCTATTATGTAACTGCTTACAGGATGTAATAGTCCAGGGTTTTAATTTTCACATTTTATTTTCCGCATCTTTTATGTAACTGCCTCAAAGCCCTGTAATAGCTTAGGATTTACTTTCCGCACTTTACTTTTCTGTATATTATACTGTTGATAATTAGGCGTGTATGGAAAAAAAATAAGCAACCGATAGCATAAACCTAAATATAAGATAAAATAACTGAATTGAATACATTCTTTAAACTTGCACCCCTAGGGTAACCTCTTTTTGTTGCCTTCGAAAACATGGTCATGTCCCTTGAAAGTAGGGATACGTTAGCAAAGTACCTTCGAATAAAGATCATAGTCCCTCGATGAATCTTTGAAGTTGCCTACGAAAAATGATCTAGTCCCTCTGATAAATTTCTAAAGCATCCTTATATGTTGCCTTTGATGACAATACGATAACCATTTGTTTGTCCCTTCACATCCAATAGACGAGGCTACCTACCAAATAATGGCACAGATATCACTTTCTCTAAAGGAGAAGGAAAATAACAAGAACAACCTTGAGTGGGTAAAACTATTAATCGCTCGCTCACAACCTTTCTAAAAAACATTTTCACACATCACTTTCAAAAATATTTTCTAAAAACACTTTGTACGCGTTCTTGAGGACTGATACAAGAACCATTGCAAGAATATCTGTACTTTGGATTTTCAAAATGTTTTCAAAACACTTACACAAAAAAGCAATTTTCAAAAGTGAGCTAGAGATATAGATCCTGTAGATAACTATGAATAAAAAAGGTGTTAACACCTTCCCTTTTCATAACTTACCCACCAAACTAAAAATCTATCAAGGTCTTTCTGTTCTTTTCACCTTTGGAAATTCTAGTATCAGATATGTGATGTCGAATGAGATGTCACGATACAAATATCTGAGGAACAATGTAAAGTACAACAATAATAATTGAATTAAAAAACACAAGGTATTTAAACCCAGTTCAGTGTACAACAACACCTACTCTGGGGACTACCAAGCCAGGGACAAGTCCACTAAATAGTATCAATTCATAGACCCTCAGTAAACAACCAGTTTAAAATCTAATCACTTAATCACTACCCGTGCTATACTTCTACCTAAGACTCACCTAGGTATGAGGCCCTCACAAAATCCCTTCAATCACTTACAGTGAAGAAACAACAGAAATAATAAGTTTAAAAACTTCAATCATTTAATGCTTAAAAGGTCATGAATGATAGACAATTAACAATCTAAATAACAACACAAGTATTAAATCAATACTAGAGTGTTTGACAATTAAAATACTTAGACTTCTAAAACAGAAATAAAGTATCCTTCTTCAAAAGTTGCAGTAGTCTGAATAAGGAAGCAGGTCCTTATATATGTGCAGCAGTGGGCTTGGGCTGAAAAGCAAAATATTCAAATCTTTTGAATATTTCCATGAAAACAGGCCAAGATATAATCCATAAAGATAATTCAAATAGAAAAATATTCCTCCATATTTTTCACAGCCTGTGAGTCGCAAATCCTGAATTATAGTGCCTAGGAAATCAGGAAATAGAAAACTTAAACTGATATTGGGCTGAGTTCAGTTCAAGAGGCAGATGTCAAGACATCTGCTTTGACATCATTCAAAACAGTTTTGCTTCAAATGTTAAGACATTTAGCAAAACATTATCAAGTCACCGTTTTACCAAAATTTATTCCAACAAACACTTACACCTTTCCTAAATATTGGATAAAGAAAAGTCGGTGGTGAGTCTAGCTATTCGCACATTTGCGATAAAATGCAAAAGTTAGTTCTCCCACCGTATTACAGAACTGGAGACTCTGCTCGGGAAAAAAAGAAGGGTTACCTTAGGGTTAGATCACTTTCTTTGCTTTAATTGTTTGCTTTGCTTGCTTTACTTTTAAGGGTTGCTTGGGTTTATTTACTTGTAAGATCTTATACCAAGATCTAGGGATGCCTTAGGTAAGTAGCAGTAGATCATGGAAACTGTACGGCGTAGACCGATATGGTTGAAGTGATGGCTACGGTTAATACGAAACTTTGGATTATACTAATGATCCTTGAGTCAGTCAAGGATAACATTAGGCTTCCACGTGGTGTCATTAGCACTAACTGACTTTTAGAACCTTAATTGACCCAACTTGGCCATTAGAAGGTAGTGAGATGGCCGGCTTTGGTGCAGTCTAAGTTTGGTTGATACTCGATGCTACACTCATTGAGACACGACTCGTGGGATGTTTTGGTCGTAAGTCAGTTGTTGTACTAAAATAAAACCTTCGAGAAGGATCCGTGATATGAGATTCCTAGAACCCAGTTACTATTTTAGGACAGGTTGAGCCAACTTAACTTCAATAGAGAAAGGTACTTACCTATGGACCTCATGCAAGCCTTTAAACCTAAGGCTCTTGTGTGATTTGTTTGTGTTTGTTGCTTTGTTTAAACATAAACATAATATCATGACATCATAACGTCATGGTATTCTTACTAACCATTTCAAGGATCTTAAGAGCCTTTGGTGTAGGATCATTATAAGCCAGATTGCAAACAAGGGGCAAGAGGATTTATGTTCCTCTAACCAGATGCCATCAAAGATTAAACTATATTCTCTTAATTTAGAGGATAGGAACCACTCAATATGGTGAGCTTGATAGAAGGACATCCAAAAATGAAGGTTCAAAATTCCACAAGTCAGAGCTGTAACCGGATTCACTTTCAAATTTCTTTACCCTGCAAGATCCTTGAAAACATTACATTTGCATCTAAATATCATGCATCTCATTACATAACTGGTACTTTCAAGGCAGGTTTTCTCATATTCTAGATATTTATTTCAGCATAAAAAAATGGATCTCGAACAAACAGTCAGAGAGCTCCAAGCTCAGAATGCCCGGTTCCAATAGATGTTCCTGAACTTAGCCAAGGGACATGAAGAGCTGAAGGTACTGGTCACCGGTGAGAAGAAGAAGAATGCAAAGAAACCAATTAGCATTCTTAATATGGGAAGAAGGTTCAGAGGTCATGTCAAGCAAGCTCGAGATCTTAACATCCCATCTGATAAGGATGACAAGAAGGATGAAGACATCAAAAGTGTGAAGACTAAAAGAAGACATCCTGGTTCAAACAAATGTCCTGATGAAGAGGAAGATGTTTACCTAGATGAGCAGTATCCCTGGACTAATGAGAAATACAAATTGCTGGAAGAGCGTCTGAGGTTTATGGAGATCTAGAAGGTGCTTGTACTGAATTTTGATGATTTGGGTCTGGTTTCAGAAGTTATCATCCCTCCTAAGTTTAAGACTCCTACCTTTTCCAAGTATGATGGCATTTATTGTCCAAAGCTGCATTTGAGGTCTTATGTTCAGAAAATCCAACCGCACACTGCTGACAATAAGTTGTGAGTTCACTTCTTTCAAGAGAGACTGTCTGGAACACTGTTGGAATGGTTATATCAACTAGAAGGGACCAATATTCACACTTGAGAAGATTTGGCTGCTACTTTCTATAAGAAATACCAAATATAATGTCGATCTTGTGCCAACCTGTAAGAAACTACAGAGCATAACCATAAATAGAGAGATCTTGCGGGTAGAGTTTAACCTCCTTTGACTGAAAGAGAGTTGGTTGAAATGTTTATGAGCACACTGGTCCTTTTTATAATCATCTTCTTGGGAATTCTTCAGCTGGTTTCACTAAATTAATACTGACAGAAGAACATGTTGAGAATGGAATCAGAAGCATTAAAATCCAAGTGGCTGCATCTTCAAATGTTGTGAAGAAGCCTTATAATGGTAAAAGTGGATCCAATGTTGTGTACGACCAGAAGGGTCATAATAAGGGCGATCACAACCAGTCTGTGGGTGCAGTACTGATCTCCAATCCTATATCGGTGCAACAACAACAAAATAATCAACGTAGGCATGAGGCGCCCATGAGACAACTTACAAAGATCAACATGCCATTGGCACAACAATTGCAAAACATGTCGAAGGCAAGGCTGGTTACATTGAGAGAGCCTCCGCAGAATCTCAATAATTCTTCTCCCTGCTACAATCTCAACACAAGGTGTGCTTATCACTCCGACAGCCCCGGGCATGACACTAGCAACTGTTGGGCCCTAAATAATATGATCCAAGATATGATTGATTCTAAATAAATTAAATTTGATCCTCCTGAGACTCCTAATGTGATTATTGCGCATATGCCCAATCATGACAAGGGAATTAATGTTATTGAAGATTTTTCTTATGTTTCTATTGTGAATGATTTGACTACTCCTTTGATGATTATTAAGGAGAAGCTGATGCAAGCCAGTTTATTTTCAGGTTGTGCCGAAGACTGCTAATATTGTGCATCCCAATCCAATGGTTGTGAATTGCTGAAAAAAGGTATTCAGTGTTTGATGGATGACCGTGAGATCCTATTTGAGAAGATTCCTTTTGAGAAGGCTCCTTCTATGGAGAGTACATCCCAAGACCTGAATCTCGAAGACGTGTCTACAATTTTCGTTACTCCTATAAGGATCACTTCTAAGGGTCCTGTGAAGATTACTGTCGAACCTAGAATTGCTCCTCTGATTATTACTGCACCTGGGCTAGTTCCACATTCCTCTGATAAGGCTATTCCTTAGAATTATGGAGCTGATTTCTACTACCATGGAGTCAAGCAGGAATCATTGACTGACAAAGATGAAAGTTCCGAAGTTACTAATCCCGATGTTGGAAATATTGCTGGCACTAGTAAGGTTACTAGAAGTGGAAAGGTTTTTTCTCTAGAGCTCTCTCTAAAGGTTGTTACTACACCGGTTCGATCATTACTACTACTGAGACCCAGGATGAAGAACATATGACCGAGCCTTCCCAGACGGAGGCACCAAAAGAAGTTACTATTGAAGACCCCTCCAAGAAAGAGATGGAGGAAATATTAAAAATTATCCGAAAGAGTGACTACAAGATTGTTGAACAGCAGGGGCAGACACCCTCTAAAATATCTATGTTATCCCTGTTGTTATGCTTCGAAGCCCATGCTCAGGCTTTGGTGATATTTATGAAGTATTCTCATGTACCATAAGAAATCTTTGTTGATTAGTTCAAAAATCATATTTCTAGCCTGACGACTGATAATGGGATAGGCTTTTCTGACGCAGACTTAACTCCCGCAGGAAGGAATCATAATAAGGCCATGCATGTCTTTATTGATTGTAAAGGCACTACCTTACCTCATGTGTTGGTGGATACATGTTCCTCTTTGAATTTATTGCAAAAAGTTGCTTTAGACAAACTTGACTGTGAAGGAATTGTTCTAAAACCCAGTGATATTATGGTAAGAGCTTTTGATGGTTTGAAGAGAACAATGCATGGAGAGGTGGATCTTTTGATCAAAGTGGGCACCCAGGTCTTCAAATCTACTTTCTATGTGATAGATATTTGTCCAGCTTATTCTTGTTTGCTGGGATGCCCTTGGATTCATGGGGAAGGTGCTGTTATTTCTACCTTTCACCAGAAGTTGAAATATCCCATGAGAGGAAAGATTGTTACAGTTTGCGGTGAAGAAGAATATATGGTGAGCCATTTGAATTCTTTCAAGTATGTCGAGGTGGATGGTGAGTTCGTCGTAACACCTTGACATACCTTTGAAGTTGTTTCTTAGACAACCTTAATTGATAAAGTTGCTTCTTCTGTTCCTTAGACTCTATTTAAAATGGATTCTCTAAAAGACGCTCGGGTTGTGGTTGAAGAAAGTGGTTGCACTGTTTGGGGTCAGCTTCCCGATATTCCTTACAAATCTGACAAGTTTGGTTTGGGTTTCACTTCTCAAGCTCAGAGGGATGTCCATCTTGCTCGTGCCAAGTCTGGGAGACCTCTATTTCACATCAATAGTAATGGAGTTCACAACAATCATGTTAATGTTATGGAAGACGCTGATAGTGACTGTGACATAGACAGTTGGATCTTTCCTACTATTATAAGTGGGCTAAACAATTGGAAGGCTGAAGACTTTATACCAATCTCATTCAGTCGGGAGTAAATGCTATTTTCTATTTTTTCTTGCTTTTAAGTTTTGGTTATGTAATTTAAACAATGACTTTAAGCTTTGTGCCTTACCCGGGGCACAACGGGCCATTTTTTAGGGTTGTCATTATTCATAAGCATATTTTTATTTAATAAATTATTGGACATTTGCACTCAAATTTTGCGCTCTTTATCTTTCTTCTACTTTTATTGTTTTCAAAATAGATATGTGTTCTTACACACACTCACACCACAAATAGCTATGTGTTCTTACACACACTCACACTCACACCCATTGATAACAATTATGCTATTTCCAATTATGACTTCGGAAATCCGATCTACCAAGCCGAAGACATAGGTAAGGAAGATTGTGAAATACCTGGAGAGCTTGCTAGGCTGTTAATGCAAGAAGAAAGAGCCATACAACCACATGAAGAGCCAGTCGAGTTTGTGAACTTGGGTACTGTTGTACCCCAAAATTTTCCCTCTCACTTATCAAGAATTTACTCACAAGATCTCCTTTGACTCAAGACTGCACTAGGGTTGATCAGCTCAAGACATCTCCTTAAGCACTGATGACCAAAATTAGGGTTTGAGTTTGCACAAATTTTTTTGAACTTCCAATGCCCCATATGACTTTCATGGATCATTATGGACCCCCAAGATTAATCATGCCAAGTTTCAAGCCTTGAATCACATTTTTGCTCATTCAATTAAGCAATTGACCTAAAAAATCAACTATATTGGGGAAAAAGTCAACCATGGCCAATTTATAGTCAAAATTAATAATTTTTTATCCATACCAACATTTTAAACTTATATTTATCATTTTATCAAGTTTGGACCACAACTCCCCAAGAAATTTGATCAAATCTCAAAAAGGGCAAAATGGTCAAAATTAGGGTTTTGACTGGGAAATGGCAATTTCAGATTTTTGACCTAGAAAATGGTCAATTGGTTTAAGGAATAATCTCAAGAGTCCAATTGCATCATTTTTACCTAATGGCATGGTTCAAAACGTTGCAAGTCCATTGGATTGACAGATGAATTTTCCAGTCAACTGATCAAAAGTCAACTATTTACTGAAAAGTCAAACTTTGACTTTTTGGTCTAGTTCAAGTGCCAAAGATCATAATTCATAAAAAGATGTCAAAATATGAAACTTATTCATCAATAAATCAAAAAGTCAAGATTTCATTTTGAAAAGTCAAAATTTCTAAACTTAGAAATTTTTCTAAGTGTTGGAAATTTCATGTTTTTTTATAATTTTGAACAAAATTTTCACCATAATACAAGATGATTCAAGAGAAAATTACAACATGAAAGTTGTAGATCTCCATGAAATATACAACTTTTCTTTACACAACTCCTTCCAAAAATTCTTGGATCTCAAGTTATAATTTTATGAACATGTGGTCATCGAACTAAACACTTAGTGAAATTTTGCCCTAATTTGGTCAGGATGTTGACCCAACTTCATGGAATTTTTTCATATAGTTCCAAGGGGAATCTTAAAAAGAAATTCAAAGATGGTTTGTAGATCACATTGCAAGCTTTCCAAAATGTCCAAGAACTCCTTGAGATCATTCTTGAGTAGGGAGAATCGAAGAGATGAAGTTAGGGTTTTGTCACTTGAATTACAAGTCATTTTTGATGAACACTTGAACCAAATCCATGATAGGCTGCATAATATTTGCTTTTCAGGCCTCAAACTTGTTTGTCACTCCATAATTAATTTTTTACACAACATATGGAGCCATTGTCCAAGCATTTGAACCATTATCCAAGTTGCATTTCCATTTTTGGAAGAAAGGCACCATTGCTATTTTTGAAAAGTGGCTTTAATCACAAAGTCCACTCTCCTTGAGCATTGAAATTGTTCTTTCTACATACACAAATCCTATAAACTAAAAGCAAGCATGTACAAAGTACTAACCACCCTATGCAGCCCTGTACTTTGCCTTGAAATAAGATGTTTCAACTTTGCTTCAAAAACAAGAAAGATGCTACAACATTTGATTTTCAAATTCTGACTTGTTATAAGACATAAGACCTCTTGCCTATAAATACATACACTATTTGCAAGATAACACATGAAGAGACAAGCCCTGAAAACTTCTAAAACTCAGAACTGCATCACAAACCACCATTGTTGCATATTCTGACCAAGAACTTCAAACTTCCATTTCACTTGTGCGTTTCTTGGCCTTTTGCCCCCAAAAGCTTCCAAATATCATACATAAGCCATCCATATCCCTATTACACGACTGTAACACCATCTTCATCTATTTCCAAGTTCAAAAATAGAGCATCACAGTTGGACTTCTCCAGACCATTCCAGCCACCCTCGGCTCAAGCCAGCCATTGCATTAGCTTCCTAGAGGTCCAAGGAAGCTAACCTGATCATCAGCACTGCCTGAAACAAGCTCAAATCCATTTCACAATTTACAATTTTGAGGTATTTTTCTTGAACTTCTATCTTCATATTTAGGAATTGTTAGGCTTCCATTTGTGAAGATAAAATATAGACATCATTGTCCTGAAACTATACATGTCCATAGATTTCATTTATTTTAATTGAGCTAGGAGAATTTTGAGTTTGAACTTTCTGAAATAGTTAGGTCCGAATTTGGTACTTTTATAAATTCTCATTCATCTTTGATTTATAGCTTATGATATTTATATGGTTGAATTCGTGTAACAAAATGGACCAATTTTCATGTTTACATTTTTGCAAATGGTTGAGAAATGAGCAAGTTACAGATCCTTTGGCTGGAGGTTGAAGATGAAGTGTAATTAGGGCTTGTTTTGTGTTATGTATTTATCCTTTCACACAAGTTAACAGATGTATCACCACCCAGTGGTTAAAGCGCGCGTCTGTCACCCTTAGGTCCTGGGTTCAAGCCCCAGCGTGACCTTTTGCATTTTTTCACTTATTTTTTGAAATTTTTGTGCCTTTTTTTTGCAGCGCCTGGGCCCTTATGTCGGGCCTTCCATTTTTGCTGACTCCTAACCCCAGTTTCACTTTCGTACCCCCTAGCCAATTATTTTCTTTTTTTCATTTTCTTTTTTTTAATTTTATTTTCATTTCATATTTTATTTTATTATTTTCACTATTATTATTACTATTATTATTATTATTATTATTATTATTATTATTATTATTATTGATAAAAATCTAAAAATATTTTTATTTATTATTTACACTTATATAATTTATTTTATTTTTCTTATAAAAAAAAAGGACTAAAAATACTTTCTTAAATAAATTAATTTCCTTTTTGTTAATAAATATTTAGACATAGGTTTAATCATCTATTTTCTTAGTTAAGATTAATTTAGAACTTAAGATTATTTTGATTAATTAATTTTCATATTACTTTTATTTAACTTAAAATCTTTTCATAAAAACCCTAAAAAACATTTTTAACTTAATTCCCCTTCTAATTAATTTAGGTTTTAGATTTTGTTTATTTTTCATTAATCATCTTACTTAATTAGGTCAAAACCCACTCATAATAAAAACAAAAATCATATTTCTTTACATTCATATTATTGCATTTTTTATCTTTATTTTTGTACATTTGTTCAATTTAAGATGGCGACTCTTGCTAACCGCAACATTTGCGATCAAACATAAAACACCCAAGTCAGTTCTCCCACCATATCACAGGTACCAAAGAGGACAAGAAAGAAATCAAGGTAGGTGCTAATCTAGAAGACAATGTCAAAAAGAGGTCAATTCAGATGTTGCATGACTATGTTGAGATCTTTGCTTGGTCGTACAAAGACATGCCATGTCTTGATATTGATATTGTGGTTCACCGTCTATCGATGAAGGAAGGTTTCCCCCCTATAAAGCAAAAGTTTCATCGTATGCGTCCTGAAATGTATGAAAAGATCAAGCCTGAAGTTATGAAGCAGTTCAACACATGGTTCTTAGTTGTTACATCCTATCCACAATGGGTTGCAAATATGGTGCCAGTACCTAAGAAGGATGGTAAGGTGCGTATGTGTGTAGACTAATGGGATTTGAATAAGGCGATCCCCAAAGACAAATTTCTACTTCCACAGATTGATGTTCTGGTTTACAACACCGCTCAACATAAAGTATTTTCCTTCATGGATGGTTTCTTCGGATATAATCAAATCAAGATGGCACCCGAAGACATGTCGAAGACTATTTTTATCACAGAATGAGGCACTTTCTATTATAAAGTCATGCGTTTCGATTTAAAGAATGCAGGAGCAACGTACCATCGCGCTATGGTAGCTTTGTTCCATGATATGATCCATCACAAGATAGAGGTTTACGTTGAAGACATGATAGCTAGGTCCCAGACTAAAGAAGAACATCTTGACCATCTACACAAGCTATTTAAAAGATTGAAAAAGTACAAGTTGAGATTGAATCCAAACAAGTGCACCTTTGGGGTAAGACCCGGAAAAATCCTAGGTTTCGTTGTTAGTGGTAAAGGTATTGAAGTTGATCCCGCTAAGGTTAAAGCTATTCAAGAAATACTAACTCCCCGCACTGAGAAGGAAATCATAGGTTTCTTGGGACGATTGAACTACATTGCCAGATTTATTTCCCATTTGACAACTACTTGTGAACCAATCTTAAATTTACTGAAGAAAGATCAAGTAGTGAAGTGGAACAATGATTTTCATATATACTTCGACAAAATCAAGGAGTATCTCCAGAAACCTCCGATTCTAATGCCACTTGTTAAAGGAAGACCTTTGATCATGTACCTAACAGTGTTAGAGAAATCAATGAGGTGTGTATTGGGGAAACATGACGAGTCTGGTCGAAAAGAGCATGCAATATACTACCTTAGCAAAAAGTTTACTGACTGTGAAACAAGACACTCACTGCTCAAGAAAACTTTTTATGCTTTGGAAAGGGCTGTTCGCCGAATAAGACAATATATGTTGACCCATACTACCTTGTTGATCTCTAAGATGGACCCAATAAAATATATATTCGAGAAGCCCGCTCTTTCTGGAAGAATAGCAAGATGGCAAATGGTCTTGATAGAATACTGTTGTACCCCAAAAGTTTCCCTCTCATTTCTCAAATATTTTCTCACAAGATCTTCCATGACTCAAGTTTGCAGCACTGATACCTCAATTTAGGTTTGGAATTGGCACAAGGGCAAAATGGTCAAAATGCACACTAAAAAGTCAAACTTTGACTTTTGGATCAAAATCAAGTTTCAAGAATCACATTTCATCAGGACATGTTATAACATGAAGTTGGTTCACCAAGAAAATCAAAATTCAAATTACTTTGGAAAAGTCAAAGTTCTAAACATTTAGAAAATTTTCTAACTGTTAAGAAAATATGATAAATTCAGAACTTCTGGCCAGATTTTCATCATGATACAGGAAGATTCTGGAAGAACTTCTGGGGCCAGAGTTGTAGATCTCAATGAGATCTAAAACATTGCAGAACAAAACTTCTCCTAGAAATGCTGGGACTTCAAGCTATAAATCTTTGAAGACACGTCCATGAAACTAAAGCACTTAGTAAATTCTGAGCATTTCCAAGTCAGAATTTAGTTAGAACTTCTGGGCCAGTTTTCACATAGGTACAATCAGATTTTGCAAAGATAATTCAAAGAGGGATTACAAAGCATGTTATAAGGTTTCTGAAAACTCTGAGGACTCCTTTAGATCATGCTGGAGCAAGGAGATATAAAGATCAAAAGTTGGACATTTATTCTTAATTAAAGTTACGTTTATGCTGAACTTCTGATCCAATTTCAAGCTATAATGCATAATCTCATGTTGCATGCTTTCTGGCTTGTTAAATCTCATCATCATTTAATTCTCACACCCACTTTTGAGTCTTTATCCAAGGGATCTTCCCACGCGTGGCATAGAAGTACCATTGTTGTCCTTGAAAAGCAAACTTTTATATAAAGTTTATTTTGGGCCCATGATTCACTTTGCTTCTGAGTGTACTTCTCCCAAAAATTATGCTTACAAACTCAGATTAGGTGTGCTTAAAGCTGGTAACCACTCTACTTTTCCTTGAAACTTGCTTGGCTAAACTTTATTAAAAGATAAGTCAACGAACCATAACACATGATGGTTGTACTCTTGACTTCTCCAAGCTTCTAAATCCTTTGCCTATAAATTAAACTTCATTTGCAACTGTTAGAGGGTCTAAAAGATTGGAAAAATCCATGAAACATTGATAAAAATTCCCAAGAACCTGAAACTGCAACACAAACACAAAAACCTGCTAGTTTCTGATTTTTTCATCCAAACTCTAATTTTCCTTGAGTGTTTTCTTGACCAAATCACCCATACAATTTCCAGAATATACATAGAAGATGTCCCAACTTCTGTTTTCAAACTGTAAAATAGTATTCACCACTCTCTATTTAAAAAAGAACCAGAACTTTGCGCCTTGACTGCTCCATAACTTTCCCACCATTCATAGCTCAAGTTAAGAGTTGTTTTAGCTTTCTGAGAACTTGAGGAAGCTGACCAGAACATCATTGCAATCTGAACCATGCTCTAATTCACAGAACAATTTCCAGCTGCAAGGTAAGTTTTCTCTGATTTTTATCTCATTAATTAGGCATTGTCAGGCTTGCATTTTCAAATATACAATGTAGATATCATGGCTCTGATTCTATACGTATTCATACATTTCATGTATATGGCCTAACTAGAGAGAATTTCATATCAGAACTTCTTGAGGAAATTAGGGTTCAGAATTAGGGTTAGCAGAATTCATGCTTGTTCCTGGCTTACAATTTTGATGCTTTGTATTTCTGAAGCAATGATTAAATTTTCAATGACTGCTATGTTTGCATTTTCCATTTTTTTGTTGAGAAATGACTAAGTTGCAGATGCTCTGTTTGGCACGAAAAAGAATATGAAGTTCATCATAAGAACTTATTTTGTAATATATGTTTATGTTTTTGCTTCTAATACCGGATATATATCCACCCCAGTGGTAGAGAGCGCGCACATAAGACATTAGTGTTAAGGGTCAAGAGTTCTAGCCCTACAAACACCTTTTTATGTTTATTTCTTGACATTTTTCCCCATTATTTGTCAAACATTATTCCTGGACCAGAACTTCTAGATAAACCCCTCTATTTGTTTGTCAAAACAGTACTCCTGGACCAGAACTTCTAGATATTCTCATCCGACAACATTTACACCTCACTGACCCATTACCAGAACTTCTATCCTTCTAGTAACACTAGAACTTCTAGGTTTCCAGCTGCATCAGAACTTCTAAACTCTCTCAACAACCAGAACTTCAAACCTTCCAGTAACATTATAAGTTCTAGGCTTCCTCAAACAATCAGAACTTCTAGGATTTCCCTTGTTCCCAACAAACTCAAAGCTTTTGGCTGTCCCCATTTCTGCTAATATTTTCTTTCTGATTTGCAGCGCACCAAAGTCAGAACTTCTGCTCCTTATTTCTATCCTTTCAGCAATGCGCTGACTCTGATCCTTTTTCTTCTCTTATTATTTTTATCATCACTTTTTATTTTCATTTATTAAAAAACACCAAAAATATTTTATATATACTTTACTTTATTTCTTTTAAAACAAAAAAGACTAAAAACATTTCCTTAAGAAAATTTATTTCTTCTCTTAACAAAAACAAAACAAATCTATTTTATATTTTCACTCTTATACATTATTTCGATATGGTTGTAATAGATAATTAGGACTTTAATTTCTTGCAACCCCCATTTGTAAATTTATATACCCCATTCCCCAAATGATTGTAATACCGTAGAATATTTACTTTTCGCAATTTATCGTTTTCATATAAATGCTAGTAATTAGGATTTGTATGGGAAGATAAAATCAATCTTAGAGAACACTAATTCAAGATAAACCAAGCATGAAATACAAACACTTGCACACTTGCATCTCTAGGGTTAACTCCACTTGTTGCCTTATAAAAATGGTCATGTTATGCGTGTGAGACGTCTTAGCAAAAACAATCAAAATACAAGATCATAGTCCCTCGATGACGCTACGAATGTTGCCTTATAAATGATCTTAGTCCCTCAAGAGAAATGCTAAGATATCTCACAACATTGCTATCATGTCTATACGATGACCCACGCTCGTCCCTTCACATCCAAAGATAAGGCTTCTTACCAATTAATGGTAAGATAGCAACATCTAAAGGAGGAGAAGAATAAAAGACTTTTGAGTATGTATAAACGTTCTTAGTTGCTTGCTCATTTTCAAAGCAAACCTCTTTTCAAACACACCAACATTTTCCATGAAATATTTTCAAAAGTCCAACACTTTGTATACATTCTTATAGAGACGAGAAACATTACAAAGTTTTCCTAAACAAAGGCGCTTTTCAAAAATACTTTAAAACCCACCACAAAGCACATTTTCAAACAAAAGCAATGATCTAGAAAACAACTAAGAGCCCATAGATAACTATGGATAAAAAGGGTGCTAATACCTTCCCTTTTCATAATCTACCCCCGGAACACAAGAAAATAATCTCAAAGGTCTTTCCTGTTCTTTTCACCCTTTCCTTTATTGGATAAAAGAAAATTCGGTGGCGACTCTTCCTATCCGCAACAATTGCGATCAAATGCAAAACATCCCAAGTCATCTCTCCCACCGTGTTACAGAACTGGCGACTCTGCTGGGGATAATCTTAAAAGTGGGGTTACCTTAGGGCTAGATCATCTTTACTTTATTTTCTTTGTTTGAATTGTTTGCTTTATATTTTGGTTCCTTATTTGGGCATGTTTTGATCCTCTACCCGGATCTGGGACACCTTGTAGGTAAGTAGCAATAAGTTGTGGAAACTGTATGGGGTATACCGACTTATGGTCTAAGAAATAGCTACGTTAGTGTGACACATTTGTTGGTACCGGTAGCCCTTGAGTAGTCAAGGAGAATACAGGGCCGATGTATGGTGTCATGAAGCACTAACTGACTCTACAACCTTTATTTGACCAACTTGGCCATTAGGAAGTAGTGAGGTAGCCGACTTTGGTGCAGTCCGAAGTTGGTTGATACTCGATAGTATGCTCATTGAGATCGGACTTTTGGGATATTTTGGTTGCCATTAAAGAGGCTTGTGCTGAAACAATTCCCGATGAAGAAAGATCAGTGATATTAATATCCCCTAGAACCCGATTACTTTCTAGGACAGGTTGAACCAACTAAACTTCAAGAGGGTACTTACCTATAAACTCCATTCAAGCCTAAACCTAAGGAATTGTTTGATTTGGGTGTATATGCTTACTTGTACATAACATCATAACATAATACCATTGCATTTTTGCACTAACCATTTCAAGGATTATTGGGATTTATCTTTGTTCTGTTTCGTAGGACATAGCTTCCACCTGCAGGAATACTATCCAAGTCAATCTCGTAAGAATCCCTTCTCAACTCAAAGAGTTAGAATCGAGGGTTCCTGAGAGTTCTTCATTCACCGAAATACATGGTCGCCTCCTCAACTTGGTTACCTCAAGCATTGCTGAAGACATGATGAAGGTGTTGTTCCATTTATTTGACCCTTTGCACCATTGTTTTACCTTTCCCGATTACCAGCTTGTACCTACTATGGAAGAATTCTCTCAACTCTTGAGGATTCCTATTCTCAATCAACTACCTTTCAACGATACTGAAAGAGAACCAAGCCCTGAAGAGATTGCCCGAGCGCTACACTTACAACAATCTGATGTCACGGCTAATTGGGAAACAAGAAGTGGTGTGAAAGGGTTCCTAGCCAATTCCTGTTGGAGAAAGCTCAAGATTGTTGTAACACTCTAGTTTTACAAGCTTTTGAAGAAACCTTGGCCCTTCTCGTCTATGGGATGGTACTATTTCCAAATCCTGACCAACTTATAGATGTAAATGCTGTCAAAATCTTCATGTCTCACAATCTGGTGCCTACTTTGTTGGGAGATATCCTACATTTTCTCCACTCTCGCACCATGAGGAAAAGAGGAACCCTCATGTGTTGCACTCCTCTATTGGCTAGGTGTTTTGCTTGGCACCTCCCCCGATCCATTGTGAAGAACGAGCAAGGTTTGAGATGGTCCAATAGGTTGATGTCACTCAGACATCACTACGCCAAAAATAAGATTAGACAACACAGCTAAGGCAACGCTTCTTATGAAAAGCGCTGCTAAAAGTGCATTTTAAAAACAAGGAAATTTTGTCCTATGCCTTAGACAGCGCTTTCTAAAAAAGCGCTGCCTAAGGGGGGTGAATATTGTTTGATAAAGCGCTGCTAAAGGTGGTAGGTCCTGAAGCGCTGCCTAAAGGGTGGGCTTACAAAGCGCTTTTTAGAAGTGCTGCCTAAAGGGTGGGCTTAAGCAGCGCTTTGTGAAAGCGCTGCCTAAAGGGGTTAATGTGAATTTATAAAGTGCTGCTAAAGAGGGTAGGTACTATAGCGCTTTGGAGAAGCGCTGCCTAAAGTATGGGCTTACAAAGCGCTTTGCTAAAGCGCTGCCTAAAGGGGGGGATTAAGCAGCGCTTTCTTAAAGCGCTGCCTAAAGGGGGGGATTAAGCAGCGCTTTATATTACAAGCGCTTCCTAAAGTCATGTTATAAAAAAAATAAAACACGCGCCCAACATAAAACACAGTAACACATTATTATTTGCAAAATCCATTTTCAGAATACAGTAGTTACGAACAAAACCCACTTTGACGCCATTTTTCGTTTGATTCTTGACAAAATCGTTGCATCCTTTCTTCAAGATTCTCATCCTTCTTCCATTCAAGACCGTTGCATCCTTTCTTCCATTCACAACCAAGGTTCTCTTCTCCTCTAGGTATGATTTTTGATATATTTGATAATGTTGCATTTGGTTTAGTTGATAGTGTTGTTTTAGTGTTGATAATGTTTCATTCTGGTGTGTTTTGTGTGGCATGTGGTTTTTGCATGTAAGGTGTTTGGGAAAATGTCACAATGAGATTGCATGTAAGGTGTTTGTGTAAATGTCACAACGAATATTGCATGTATTGAATGAGAGAAAAAAGCATTGTAATTGAAATGTGTATACATTAGCATTGCGATTATTATTGTGAAAAGTTGGTTTTTAGATAAGAGTCACGGATGAGACACAAGAATGAAATGCTTTATTAAAATTGGTGATTATAAATTGATAAAGAAATAGTTTATATAGTGATAAAAATTCTAGAGAAAAGAGACATGTTGCATAAAATATTTATGGATCAATAGAATTATAGAAACTTGGATTCTCTAATGTAAGAGTCATACTAACACATAAATTAAGATAGTTAAACAAATTACGATTGTTGGATTAAAATTTGAAGATCTAGATTTGAAGTTAGAATATAATTTGAAGGGAAAAAAATGAAAGTTACACTTTATGAGCCATTTGATTAATATAGAGTCACATGAATTGTTTGATTGATTTATATTTTCAATGTAGAATATTAAAATAGATCTTTATTAAACAAATTTTTTTTATTAATATTTTACCTTCATATTTTAAAATCAAATATTTATATTTAAAAAAAAAATTATAATAGTAAAATATATGTTAAAAAGAATATTAGTGATTATTTAATGGCGTATACATATATGTTTAATGTTGTATAAATATTCTAATGTAATTCTTATTCTATAGATTTGTTTTATTATAATGAAATTAATTGATCATTTATATAGGTTACTTGTGAAGAGTGGAGTTTCTGAGCGTTGCCAAGAATATTACACTGTGTGGTTTCAGAAGTTATTGACTTCTCTACATGTATTTAGTTGTTCTTTTAACTTGCTATAGTTGCTTGAATAATTATAGTATTTTTATTTTTGATGAATATGCCTAATTGGTATTAAGCTTTTTAGTCTTTGTCCTTTTTTTAAGTATTGTTTTTGTTTAACTTACTTAATAGTAAGACCATGGATAAAAAATGGATGTTTTCCAATCGATTGTCCAAAGAGTACGAGAATAGGGTATTGGAATTCGTTAAGTTTGCTGTTGAACACGCCGAAGACGCCAATCGAATAAAATGTCCATGCTTAAGTTGTTGTTTTGTGGGTCGGGTTGATGCAGCTGGGTTGCAATCGCATTTATTGAGGCGTGGAATTGATCGAAGTTACACATGTTGGATATTCCATGGTGAGAAAAGTAACGGGAATGTTGAACCGGGGGATAGTACGACATATGCTTCAGACGACAATGGCAAAGATACATATGATTGTGATCATGTCGAAGAGATTGCAGAAGCACTTGAAGAAGATCTTCAGGATTGTACCAAAATGTTTGAGAGGTTGGTAAGCAATGCAGAGAAACTGTTGTATAAAGGTTGCACTAAATTCACAAGACTGTCCGTAGTATTAAAGTTGTACAACTTAAAGGCGAGCAATGGATGGTCGGATAAAAGTTTCAGAGTTATTAGTCCTTAGGAAAGATATGCTTTCGGAGGATAATGTTCTTCCTGATCGAACATATGCGGCCAAAAAAAATGTTGTGCTCTATTGGCATGAGCTATGATAAGATACATTCCTGTCCAAATGATTGCATTTTGTTTCGAAACAAATATGCATCGTTAAATGAGTTTCCTAAATGCGGTTTATCTCGATATAAGAAACAATTGTCTCCAGCAAAAGTCTTATGGTATTTTCCTATAATTACGAGATTTAGACGCATGTTTCATAGTGAAACCGATGTAAGACACTTGACTTGGCATGCAAATGAAAGAATTATTGATGGAAAGTTTCGATATCCGGAAGATTCACCATAGTGGTCAAAAATTGATAATGATTATCCTGATTTTGGAGGAGAAGCAAGAAACCTTCGCTTGGCATTATGTACATATGCAATGAACCTGCATGGTCTTTAAAGTATCTCACATTCCACATGGACTGTAATTATGATGATTTATAACCTACCTCTATGGCTATGTATGAAGCGCAAGTACATGTTGTTATCTATGTTAATTTCTTGACCTAAACAACCAGGGAATGACATAGACGTATACTTGAAACTGTTAATCAAATATTTAAAGATTTTGTGGGAGAATGATGTGGAGGTTTATGATGGATATAGGAAAGAAAGTTTCAATTTGAGAGTGATGTTGTTTGGAACAATTAATGATTTTCCGGCATACAGAAATCTATCAGGGTATAGCATTAAAGGTCAAAAAGCATGTCCTATTTGTGATAAACACACAAATTAGAAGCGATTGGAATTTTGTCAAAAGAATGTATTTCTCGATCATCATAGATTCTTAAATTCTAATCATCACTACCGTGGGTGGAGAAAGGCATTCAATGGAAATCCAGAACATGATAGAGCTCCACCTATGTTGACAGGTGACCAAGTTTTTGAGAAGGTGAAAGATATGAGTACTCAGTTTGGCAAGCCTTTTGCAAATATGCTTGTCAAAGGTGGGTGGAAGAAGAGGTCAATTTTTTTTGAATTTCCGTATTGGAAGTCGTTGTATGTAAGACATTTTCTTGATGTTATGCATATTGAAAAAAAATGTATTTGAAAGTGTTATTGGTACGTTACTCAATATACAAGGAAAGTCTAAGGATGGCCTTAAATCAAGAAAGGACTTGATAGAGATGGGAATAAGAACTGAATTAGGACCCATGAAGAAAGGAACACGAACATATTTGCCGCCTGCTGCTTACACTTTACCTAGAAAGGAGAAAAAAAATATTGTGTAAGTTTCTAAGTGAAGTTAAAGTTCCAGAAGGTTACTCTTTAGATATTAGAAGACTTGTGTTTATGAAAGACCTCAAGTTAAAGAGTTTAAAGACACATGATTGCCATGTTATAATGGAGCATTTTCTACCAATAGGCATACATTCTATTTTGCCAGAAAAAGTAAGAAGCGCCATAACTAAATTGTGTTTTTTCTTCCGGTCAATTCGTAGTAAGGTGATCAATCATGAGATCTTACCAATATTGCAAAAAGAAATAGTTATTACTTGCTTGAAATATATTTGTCTCCCTCATTTTTTGACATTATGGTATATCTTGTTATTCATCTTGTGAAAGAGACACAATTGTGTGGACCAGCTTATATGAGATGGATGTACCCTGTTGAGCGTTATATGAAAATATTAAAAGGGTACGTGAAAAATCAAAGTCGGCCAGAAGGTTGTATGGTTGAACGATACATTGTTGAAGAAACGGTTGAGTTTTGTACTGAATATTTTACTAATATTCAATCTATTGGACTACCCAAATCTCATATTTTAGAGAGGAAGGAAGGAATAAATTTAATCAGAAATAAAAATGTGACAGTATCAAGGGTTGAACGGGATCAAGTGCATTTATATGTTCTACACAATGACAATGAGGTTGAGCCGTATGTTGAAATGCACAAGGATGTACTCCGAGGTTTAAATCCGAATAGAAATGAAAATTGGATTGTACGAGAGCACAATCAAAGTTTTATACAATGGTTCAAATATCATATTTATTCAAAGTTTGATTTAGATCCCACTTCAATAATAGAAAGGTTGAGATGTTTAGCATATGGTCCGAGTTTGCTCGTGTTTTCTTATAGCGCATACGCAATTAATAGATACACGTTGTATACCAAAGAACAAGCTGAAAATCTGTCATATTTTGGGGTTATCGATCATATTTGGGTGTTTTATTATGAGAAGTTTCAGATTCCTATCTTTAGTTGCAAGTGGGTACATAATAGTGGCATACGAATGGATAAGTCGGGATTTTTACAAGTGGATCTTAATAGGGTGGGGTACAAAGATGAGCCTTTTATTCTAGCCTCTCAAGCTAAACAAGTGTTCTATGTCACTGATCCGACAAGTACGAAATCATCTATAGTGCTTTATATAACAAAGTGATTGATGATAACAGTGTAAATCAAAGTGATGTTGATGTTGAGAATGAGTCGTATGTTATAGGGAATGAGTCGTATGTACGAAATGATCAAGATGAGAATATTATAGTGGATGAAACATATATTAGAAATGATCATAATGAGGGAATTTGAATCAATCCATCCGTCCGAGTTGTTAAGAGTCAAGTAATTCATATTCCAACCAAGAAGTGAAAGAGATGTTAGTGAAAAAGATACTAGTAATTCATATTGTGTTTATGTTTTTATATTGTGTTTATTAATTCAATGCTACTTGAATTTTAGATGGTGTTTATGTTTTTATATTGTGTTTATTAATTCAATGGTACTTGAATTTTATATGGTGTTTATGTTTTTATATTGTGTTTATTAATTCAGTGCTACTTGAATTTTATATGGTGTTTATGTTTTTCTTTAATATTATAGGCCATATGGCTACCAATGAGCAAAAATCACATCCCGCTTATACTAATGATGGAAACGAAAGAGATGTTAATGAAATAGGTACCAGTAATTCATATTGTGTTTATGTTTTTATATTGTGTTTATGTTACTTGAATTTTATATGGTGTTTATGTTCTTTAATATAACATGTCAAATGGCTTCTAATAATGATGGAAAAGAATCAACTCGTGATATAGAGAATGATATTAGACGAGGTATAACAATTATGAAGTCAATCATTCGTGCAAGAGATAAAGGTATCAAATTTGACATACATTGGAATGAAGACAAACAACTAATTGAGCCTAACGGTTCAATGTTAACAAGTTACATTGGTTCCATTGTGAGGAGAGAAGTTCCAATCACTTGTGATGATTGGAGAAGTTGTGAGTTGAAACCCGTTAAAGAAAAATTATGGACTGAAATACAGGTGCCATATGTGATGCCTTTCGTTTTTTTTTTGCTGCTCATGTCTTTAAATTACTAACGCTTTTTATATTATGTTTTTTGTAGAGGTCTTTTAATATTGATGATGATCGAAAATCACATTGTCTTAAATTGGCCGGAAAAAGACTAAGAGGATTTCGATATTTTTTTACAAACAAGTTTCATGTTGGAAGTTTATCTTGAATCATCTTGCATCATGGTGATAATTTTGCTCAAAGTTATGAAAAAATAAGAAATTTCCAACACTTAGAAAAATTTCTAAGTTTAGAAATTTTAACTTTTCAAAATGAAATCTTGAATTTTTTATTTCTTGATGAATAAGTTTCATATTTTGACATGTTTGGATGAATTGTGATCTTTGGCATTTGAGTTTGACCAAAAAGTCAAAGTTTGACTTTTCAATATACAGTTGACTTTTGATCAATTGATTGAAAATACATCTGTCAATCTTTTGGACTTGCAATGTTTTAAGCCATGTCATTAAGTCAAAATGATGCAATTGGACTCTTGAGATCATGCCTTGAACCAATTGATCATTTGCTATATCAAAAATCAGAAATTGCCCTTTCCTAGTCAAAACCCTAATTTTGACCATTTTGCCCTTTTGGAGATTTGATCAAATTTCTTGGGGAATTATGGTCCAAACTTGATCAAATGATACATAAGAGTCTAAAATGTTGATGTGGATAAAAAATTATGAAGTTTGACTGTAAAAAATTATGAAGTTTTACAGTCAAACTTCATAATTTTTTATCCACATCAACATTTTAGACTCTTATGTATCATTTGATCAAGTTTGGACCATAATTCCCCCAAGAAATTTGATCAAATCTCCAAAAGGGAAAAATGGTCAAAATTAGGGTTTTGACTGGGAAAGGGCAATTTCTGATTTTTGACATAGAAAATGATCAATTGGTTCAAGGCATGATCTCAAGAGTCCAATTGCATCATTTTGACTTAATGACGTGTCTTAAAACATTGCAAGTCCAAAAGATTGACAAATGAATTTTCAGTCAACTGATCAAAAGTCAACTGTATACTGAAAAGTCAAACTTTGACTTTTTGGTCAAACTCAAATGCCAAAGATCACAATTCATCAAAACATGTCAAAATATGAAACTTATTCATCAAGAAATCAAAAATTCAAGATTTCATTTTGAAAAGTTAAAATTTCTAAACTTAGAAATTTTTCTAAATGTTGGAAATTTCTTATTTTTTCATAACTTTGAGCAAAATTCTCACCATTATGAAGTTAGGGTTTTATCACTTGAATTACAAGTCATTTTGTGATAAATCAAGTTCAAAATTCAAACTATGCTGCATAAACTCTACTTTGCAGGCCTCAAACTTATTAGGCACTCCATAATTAATTGCTTGCACAACTGTTAGAGGTCTCATTTCAAGCATTCAATGCATGGACATGCTTTATATCCATTTTTGGAAGAAAGTGCACATTGCCATTTTGATAAAGTGACTTTTTGCACAAAACTTGTTCTTGAGCCTTTCACTTGTTATCTTCTGATCACACAAGTCCTATAACTCATGAGAAATGGTTTAGACACTTACAATCACCCAGCCCATGCTTGTACCTCACGTTGAAACTTGGTTTCCCTCTTTTCTTGAAAATTAAGTAACCTAGCCAAAAGCTTGTAACTTGTACTTCTGATTGTCCAAACCACTCCAATCCTTTTGTTTATAGATACACAAACTATTTGCATCAAGGACAAAAAGGCTTGAGCCCTCAAAACACCTAGAACTCAGAATCACCAAAAACACTTCAAAACTTGTCATTTTTGAGTTTTGAAGCCAATCTTCAAATCCACTCGTGCGTTTCTTGGCCTTTTGTTTTCAGAAGCTCCTAAACAACATACACAAACAATCCCAACACCTGCAGCATCACTGTAACACCTTCATCCTCATCCACCATTTTCAAAAATAGAGTTTTGCACTTGGACTTCTCCAGAACTCCTCAGGCTCTTCCAGCTCAAATTAAGCATTCCATTAGCTTCCTGGGAACTTGAGGAAGCTAACCCAACCATTGGAACTCCTTGAAAGCTGCTCAAACATCAAACCCGATAACCTCTTTCAAGGTAAGTTTTATAACTTTGGAACTTTTCATACAGGCATCATCAATGATTTATTTGTGAATGAAACATGTAGATATCATTGCCCTAAAGCTGACCATGTCCATAGTTTCCATTAATTTTACTTAAGCTTAGAGAATTTTGAGACTGAAATTTTTGAGATTTTTAGGTTCAATTAGGGCCAATGAAATTCATGCTTATCTTTGATCTATAGTTTTAATGCTTTACATTTCTGAAACCGTGAGGAAATTTTCTACAAGTTTCATGTTTACAGTTTTCATTTTTGTTGTGAAATGAACAAGTTACAGTTCGTCTGGCTGGAGGTTGAAGATGAAGTGTAACTCAGGACGCTTTTTGTATCATATATTTATTGTTTTGCTTATGTTAACGGATGTATAGCCACCGCAATGGTAGAAGCGCGTGTCTGTAACCTTTGGGACCTGGGTTCGAGCCCCAATGGTACCCTTTTGGATTTTTTCATATTTTTCTTGTTTTCTGACTTTCCTTTTTTGCAAGCAATGGGCCTCAATGGGCCTGTTTATTTTTTTTTACTTTCTAACCCCCTGCAGGCTATTTGCACCCTGGCCCAGTTTTGTTTTATTTTCTTATTTTCATTTTTATTTATTTTCTTAAATATTTTCCTAATATTAAAAAAATCATAAAAGATATATAAAAATAATAGATTTACATTTTTACATAGTTTATTTATTTTCTCACACAAAAAATTATTTTATTAATCACACTTTATTTTATTTTTACAATTTATCTTGTAATTTTAATTAAAACTAGGTTATTATTTATTTTCTTTTACACCTATTAAAATATATTACTTTTATATAAAAAAGGGTCAAACATCTTTTATAATACTATAAATTATTTTCAAGACAAAAAATACAAAAATACTTTTCTTAAACTTAATTTCCTTTTAATAAATTAATAGACTTAGGATTTTATTTAAAATCTTTTCTTATTAAATTAGGTTTACTTTTATTATTTTAATTAATTATTTTCTTCTATTAATTAGGTTAAAACAAATTCACTTTTCCTAAAAAATCCAAACAAAAATACTCATTTTCTTCATATTTATATTCTTGCATATTTATTCATCTTGTACATTATTTATTTCAATTTTTGTACCAATTCAATATGGTTGTAATAGATTAATTAGGTTTATATTCTTGCAATCCCCATTTACAATTTGTATACACCCTCCCTCCAAATATTGTAATAGCGTAGTAACTTTAAGTTCCGCAATTTATCGCTTCATATACAAATATTAGTAATTAGGGTTTGTATGGCAAGATTAAAATCAATACTTAGAAAACCCTAATCTAAGACAAAATCAAGCATGAAAACAATACACTTGCACATAAGCACCCCCTAGGGTAAATCCACTTGGTTGCCTTTACAAAATGGCCATATTATGCATGTGAGGTATCTTAGCATAAACAAACAAATATAAGATCATAGTCCCTCGATGACGCTATCTAAGTTGCCTTTCAAATGATCTTAGTCCTTAAAAAAGAATGCTAAGATACCTTGCAACATTTCTAATCATGGTTATACGATGACCCACGCCCTTCCTATTTACATCCAAAGATAGGGTTACTTACCAAATCAATGGTAATATAACAATGTCAAAGGAAAAGGAAATTAACAAGAAAGACTTTCAAGTAGGTAGAATGCTCCTAATTACTTGCTCAATTTCAAACAAAACATCCTTGCTATTTTCAAAACAAACACCTACACTTTTAAAACATCTTACAAACTTGAAAACATTTTCAAAAGATCAAACACTTTGTATACATTCTTACGAACGAGAATCATTACAAAGTTTTTCCTAAACAACGGCCTCTTTACAAAATACTTTCAAAAACCACACAAAGCATAATTTCAAACAAAATAAAGTGATCTAGAAAGTAACTAAGAGCCCATGGAAAACCATGGATGAAAAGGGTGTTAATACCTTCCCTTTTCATAATCTACCCCCCGAACTCAAGAAATAAATCTCAAAGGTCTTTCCTGTGCTTTTTCACATTTCCTTTTGGATAAAAGAAAAGTCGGTGGCGACTCTTGCTAACTGCAACATTTGCAATCAAACATAAAACCTTCAAGTCAGTTCTCCCACCGTATCAGAGAACTGGTGACTCTGCTGGGGAAAATTCTAAAAGTGGGGTTACCTTAGAGTTAGATCACATTTACTTGCTTTCATTGTTTGTCTTGTATGCTTTACATTATGGTACTTTGTTTGGGTTTGAATCCTTAACCCGGATTTGGGATACCTTATAGGTAAGTAGCAATACATTATGGAAACTGTGCGGGGTATACCGGCATGGTCTAAGCAATAGCTACGTTAGTGCGACACATTTGTGGGTACCAGTATCCCTTGAGATAATCAAGGAGAATACAGGGTCGCTGAGTGATGTCATGAAGCACTAATGAACTTTTAGAACCTTTACTTGACCAACTTGGCCTTTAGGACGTAGTGAGGTGACAAGCTTTGGTGCAGTCCGAAGTTGGTAGATACTCGATACTACACTCATTGAGGTTTGGTTTTTTGGGATATTTCGGTCGCCATTAAAGAGGCTTGTGCTGAAACAATGATCAAGGAAACAAATCAGTGATATTGAGCTCCTTAGAACCCGGTTACTATTACTAGGACAGGTTTGAGCCAACTAAAATTCAAGAGGGTACTTACCTATGAGACTCCATGCAAGCCTAAACCTATGGACTTGTTTGCTTTGTTTGTATATACATACTTGTACATAAAATCATGAACATCATAACATCATAATCATTTACTAACCATTTCAAGGATTTTTGGATTTATCTTTGTTCTTGTTTTATAGGACATGGATTCTATTCGCAGGAAAACCATTCAAGTCAATCATTCCCTCCACAACTTAAGGAGCTAGCTTCAAGGATTCCTGAAAATTCTCCTTTTACCGAGAGACATGGTCGCCTACTCAACTTGGTCACTTCCAACACTGATGAAGATATGATGAAGGTGCTCTTTCAGTTCTTTGATCCTTTACACCATTGCTTCACATTTCCCGATTATCAACTTGTGCCTACTTTGGAAGAATTCTCCCAACTCTTGAGGATTCCCATTCTCAATCAACTACCTTTCAACGGTACGGAAAAAGACCTAAAGCCAGAAGAGATTGCTCAAGCTCTACACTTGCAGTCATTTGATATCACAACTAATTGGGAAACAAGGAGTGGTGTCAAAGGCTTCCTAGTAAAGTTCTTGTTTGAGAAAGCCCGAAACTGTTGGAATTCTTTGGATTTGAAAGACTTTTAGGAAATTGTGGCTCTCCTTATCTATGGGATGGTTTTGTTCCCAAATCCTGACCAACTCATAGATGTGAACACCGTCAAGATCTTCATGTCTCGTAACCCGGTTCCTACTTTTCTAGGGGACATTCTAAATTCTTTTCACACTCGCACTATGAGGAAAAAAGGTGTCCTTATGTGTTGCACTCCTCTCTTGGCAAGATGGTTTATTTCGCATCTTTCCCAATCTATATTGAAGAACGAGCAAGGTTCAAGGTGGTCACAAAGGTTGATGGCACTCAAACATTCAGACATTCATTGGTGTTCCTGATCCATATAGAATGTTACTATTGTCGACTGTTGTGGAGAATTCCCTAATGTCCCTTTACTTGGTATTAGGGGAGGTATCACTTATAACCCCTGCTTAGTCTTAAGACAGTTTGGTTACGCCTGAAGGGATGGCCCTCATGAGATGCTCATCCAAGGTTTGGTATTTGACTACGAGAACAACGATCAAGGTCTTCGCCGGAGATTTATCCGATCTTGGAGGAAGTTGAACAAGGTAGTTAGAAAGACATTGGGGCACAAGAATTTCATCTCTCTTGGGCCTTACCTCAAATGGGTACGAACTCGTGCCCAGAGTCTTATGATGCCTTATCCCTCCATTCTCCCGGTAATCATTGAGCCCGTTATGGAAGGAGATGTGCCATACACTATCCTACATCCTGACATGCCCACCTATCTTGATGACTTACAAAGAGATTGGATACAACTCAAGGGGGGGGGGGGGGGAGATACTTTCGAAGCCCAATTCTACGCTAGCGATAAGAAGGTTTTGGAACTCACTAAGCAACTTCATGAGGAGCAAACTCTGAATGCCTACATTGCACCAAAGAGGATGCGTACTACCTTTTTATCTTAGAGTTTTTTGTATTATTTTTCCCAAAGAGGCATTGATGTACTCAAGCTTTAATTTATTAATATAACGTGTGTTTCCTTTTTGTCTAAAACAAATTTGAATCTCTAAAATCCTTGAAATCATTGCATATGCATTTACCATTCATCATAACATAAGCAAGTTTCTTGCAACAAGTCTCCTTATCTTTCTACTGTTTATTTCAGTAAGATGGATCTCGAGCAAACAGTGAAGGACCTCCAAGCTCAAAATGCTCAGTTTCAACAGATGTTCTTAACTCTAGCCAAAGGACAAGAAGAGTTGAAGACTTTGCTGGTTGAAGAGAAAAAGAAGAAAAAGAAAATAACCGGAGTTCTGAACATGGGAAGAATATTCCAAGGACAAGAAAGAAGGACCCTAGACTTTGCATCGACATCCGGTGAGAAAGACAATCAATATGGGAAGGGAAAAGAGACAGTTGTCCAGTCAGAGTCAGAAGAGGAAGAGGAAGAAGAAGATTATTTTGAAGAACAATATCCTCCAGCCAATGACAAGTATAAGCATCTAGAAGAGCGGTTGAGTGCAATGGAAATCCAAAAAGTGCCTGGATTGGACTTTGAGGAGTTGGGATTAGTATCGGGGATTGTCATTCCTCCAAAATTCAAAGCACCGGTGTTCACCAAATATGATGGAGTTTCATGTCCCAAAATGCATCTCCGGTCCTATGTGAGGAAAATCCAGCCTCATACCGCTGTCAAGGATTTATGGGTACACTTCTTCCAAGACAGTCTGTCTGGAACTTAACTTGATTGGTTTTATCAGTTAGAAAGATTCAATGTTCATAACTGGGAAGATCTTGCTGCTGTCTTTTACAAACAATACCAATACAACGCTGATCTTGTGCCCACCTGTACTCAACTCCAGAGTATGGCCATACTCTCAAGTGAAGGCTTTAAGGACTATGCGCAAAAATGGAGGGACTTAGCAGGAAGAGTCCAGCCTCTTCTATCTGAAAGAGAATTGGTAGACATGTCTTTGGGCACCTTGTCTGGTCCCTTCTTTAATAACTTAATTGGGAGTTCATCGGCAGGCTTTACTGAGTTGATATTGACTGCATAAAGGGTGGAAGTCGGGATAAAGAATGGAAAGATTCAAAAAATGCATCCTCTGTCGCTGTAAGGAAACCATTCATTAGAAAGAAGGAAGTTCTTGATGTTTATCCTCGGAGAAATCAAGACAGGGCTGAACTCCGTCCAATGGTAGGTGCTCTCATGATTCCCAAACCAGAGCCTGCTCAGCAAAGAAGCAACCAGCCAAGAATGGAAAGACCAGTCAGACAATTCACCAGAATTAACATGACCTTATCTCAAGTATTACCACATTTGTTAAGGTCCAACCTAGTGAATTTGAAAGAAGCTCCAAAGAACCCTAACACAAACTCTCCTCACTATCATCCTAACTCCCGTTGTGCATATCATTCTGAGAGTCCCAACCATGACACTAACAACTGTTGGTTTCTAAAGAACAAAGTACAAGACCTGCTTGAAGCCAAAGAGATTGAATTCGACGCGCCAGAAAAGCCCAATGTAATTATTTCCCCTATGCCCAAGCACAACCGTGATGTCAACGCCGTTGAGGAAGATTTTTTTGTTAATTCAGTTGATGAACTTGTGACCCCACTCCTAACTATCAAAAAGAACTTGTTAAATGTCGGTGTATTCCCAGGCTGTGATGAAAGTTGTCGTTTCTGTTTATCCTCAACAACCAGTTGTCCTTTGTTAAAAACAGGTGTTTAGTGCCTAATAGATAACAAGTAAATTTTGTTCGAGAAGGCTTCAATTCCAACTGTTTCTTATAATGATGTTTCCATCGTAACCATTTCCGGCAATTCTTCCAGTGTCTCCACCAAAAGACCCGTTAGAATTACATCAGTTCCTAAAGTAGCTCCTTTGATAATTACAATGCCTAGACCAATCTCGTATTCGTTAGACAAAACCGTACCATGGAATTATGGAGGGGATGTCTACTACCACAATATCAAGCAAGATTGGCCGGCTGCTGAAGATTCAAGTTCTGAGAAAGATGACTCTGATATCAGTAATATCGCCGGAACTAGCAAGATCACTCGAAGCGGAAGGGTTTTCTCTCCAAAAATTGCTCCTCCAAAAGCTATTTCTGGACCTGTAATCATTCTTATTAGTGTTGCTCCTCCAAAGGCTATTTATAGTCCTGAAATCATCTCTGATAATACTCCTATTGACAAAACTGTTACAATCCATGTTATCACCCCTACGGACATTCCTGCTGCCGAGCCAACTGAGACTCGAGGTAAAGGTATTCTTGTTGAGCCTGTCCGGACGAGGGCACAATCAATAGTTATCCCTGAGACCTCCCAAAAAGAGATGGAGGAAATTCTAAATATCATTAAAAGAAGCGAATACAATGTAGTTGAGAAACTGGGACAAACTCCATCAAAAATTTCCATGTTGGCTTTATTACTGTGTTCCGAGGCTCATGCAAAAGCCTTGGTAAAATTCCCTAAAATTGCTCATGTACCCCAAGAAACATATGCCGATCAGTTCCAAGACTGCGTAGCCAACTTGACTGCAGATAATGGTCTAGGTTTTTTAGATGTTGATTTAATGCCAAGAGGGAGGAAGCATAATGACGCATTACATGTCTCATTCGAATACAGGGGCACGATGTTGGCTCATGTCTTGGTTGACACCGGATCGTCTCTGAATGTGTTGCCTAAAAAAGCTCTTGATAGGCTTGACTGCGAGGGATTGACATTAAAATCAAGCAACATAGTAGTGAGGGCCTTTGACAGCTCAAAAAGGATGGTGCATGAGGAAGTGGATATCCCCATAAAGGTTGGAACCCAAACATTTGATTCAACTTTTTATGTAATGGATATTCGCCCTTTATATTCCTGCTTGCTAGGCCGACCGTCGATTCACCATGTTGGCGTCGTTACTTCTACGTTGCATCAAATGCTGAAATATCCAATTCAAGGGAAGATCATCACTGTTCATGGAGAAGAAGAATATATGGTCAGCCATCTAAATTCCTTTAGAAATGTGGAGCTAGATGGTGAATTTATTGAAACTCCATTCCAACACTTTGAAGAAGTCCCGTAGACTGTGGCGGTAACCAAGGTTGTGTTTCAAGTTCCCAAGATCACAAGGCCTCCACTCAAGATGTCGTCTTTGAAGGATGCTAGGGCAGTGATAGAAAAAGGTGGGTGCATTATTTGGGGACAACTTCCAGATATCCCATACAAATCTGACAATTTGGTCTAGGTTTAACTTCAGGTGCCCAGAAAGTTGTACGCCGCGCTCGTGCTGGGGGACCACCCTTGAAGATCAGCAATCACGAAGTCAATGCAGTAGAGGCTGATGAAGACAACTACAGCCTGGAGGATTGGATTTTCCCATTTGTCAGTGGAGGTCTCAGCAAATGGGAGGCTAGAGATTTTGTCCCGATCACTTTTATCCCACAGTAATTTGTCTTTACATTTTGTTGGACCTGTGATATTAAAACAATTCAGACTCTTAAAACCTTGTGTCTTACCCGAGGCGCAATGGTCCATTTGTAAGGGTTATTATCTCATTTCCATATAACATCAATGAATCATGGATGTTTTTGCATACAAACTTTATGCTCATTGTTTTTTATTTTTACATTTTCATTTCTTTCAAAGATAGTTATACTCTTACACACACTCACACTAACAATGCAGGTCTACATCCATTCGGGATCCCATGGGTAACGATTCTGCTATGGCCTTCTGTGATTCTGAAAATCTAATCTACCAAGCCGAAGACGAAGGTGAGGAAGATTGTGAAGTACCAGGGGAACTCGCCAGGTTACTGCAACAAGAAGAGAGGACCATTCAGCCCCACGAGGAACCAGTGGACACAATCAACCTAGGTACCAAAGAAGACAAAAGAGAAGTAAAGGTGGGTGCCAATCTGGAGCCCAGTATCAAAGAGCGTCTGATTTAGTTGCTACACGAGTATGTTGAGGTCTTTTCCTGGTCGTATGAAGACATGCCAGGACTTGATGCAAATATTGTGGCACATCGTCTACCAACAAAATAAGATTGTCCACCGGTAAAACAAAAGGTCCGTCACATCCGACCAGACATGCCGGAGAAGATTAAAGCAGAAGTCATGAAATAATTCAACGTTGGATTCTTGGCCTTCACCTCCTATCCGCAATGGGTTTCCAATGTTGTTCCCGTGCCTAAAAACGACAGAAAAGTACGAATGTGCATGGACTACAGAGATTTGAATAGGGAAAGCCCTAAAGATGATTTCCCACTTCCCCACATTGATGTTCTAGTTGACAATATAGCACAACACAAAGTGTTTTCCTTCATGGACGGTTTCTCAGGCTACAACCAAATCAAAATGGCGCCTGAGGACATGGAGAAAACAACCTTTGTCACACAGTGGGACACATTTTTCTACAAGGTTATGCCATTCGGACTGAAGAATGCTGGGGAAACCTATCAGCGTGTCATGGTAGCTCTATTTCACGACATGATACATCACGAAATAGAGGTCTATATGGAAGACATGATAGCTAGATCTCAAACAGAAGAAGAGCACCTTGACCATTTACAGAAACTATTTAAGAGACTAAATAAATACAAGCTGAGGTTAAACCCAAATAAATGCACCTTTGGGGTGAGGTCTGGTAAACTCCTAGGCTTTGTCGTCAGCAATAAAGGTATTGAAGTAGATCTTGCCAAGGTGAAAGTGATACAAGAGATGCCTGCTCCTCGTACCGAGAAGGAAGTCAGAGGATTTTTGGGACGCTTAAACTACATTTCCATATTCATTTCTCACCTGACAGCTACTTGTGAACCAATCTTCAAATTACTGAAGAAAGATCAAGTAGTCAAATGGAACGACGAGTGCCAAACTGCTTTCGATAATATCAAAGAGTACCTACAAGAGCCTCCTATTCTGATGCCACCAGTTGAGGGAAGACCATTGATCATGTATCTAACTATTTTGGAAAATTCAATGGGGTGTGTGCTGGGGCAGCTTGACGAGTCTGGCCGAAAAGAGAATGCTATTTATTACCTGAGCAAAAAGTTTATCGACTGTGAAACAAGATATTCACTGCTCGAGAAAACTTGTTGCGCTCTGGCATGGGCTGCTCGTCGGCTAAGACAGTATATGCTGACCCATACTACCTTATTGATATCTAACATGGATCCCATAAAATACATCTTTGAGAAACCTGCTCTCTCTGGGAGAATAGCGAGATGGCAGATGATCCTGACAAAATATGACATACAGTATACTACCCAGAAAGCAATAAAGGGCAGTGTACTGGATGATCACCTTGCTCACCAAGCTGTGGAAGACTACCAGTCCATGATGTTCGAATTCCCAGGTGAAGATATCATGATGGTAAACAACTATGAAGATTTCAGGCCATATGACGAACCTGAACAAGGATCCCGATGGACCCTGGTTTTTGATGGAGCATCTAACGCACTCGGCAATGGTATTGGTGTGGTACTCATATCTCCAGAAGGATGTCATACTCATTTTACGGCAAGACTCCGCTTCAATTGTACAAACAACATGGCAGAATACGAAGCGTGCATTTTTGGTCTCAAAACTGCGATAGACTTGGGGATTAAATCCTTAAATGTATTCAGAGATTCAGCTTTGGTTATCATCCAGGTCAAAGGGGAATGGGACACCAAACACCCTAACCTTATCCCCTACAAAGAACATGTGTTGACATTGCTCCCACATTTTGAGAATATTACCTTCGAGCATTTCCCGCAAGAAGAAAATCAGCTAGCAGATGCACTAGCCACAATGTCATCCATGTTTAAACTTAAATTGGATAACGAAGCTCCTCAGATTACCATTGAACGAATGGATGAACCAGCTCATTGTCACGAGATTAATACTGAAGAAGTAGTGGACCAATCTTGGTTTCATGAAGTCAAGAGGTATCTCGAGGCTCAAGAATATCCGGAAAGAGCTTCAATGAACGATAAGAAGTTCTTAAGGAGATTCTCTGCCAAATTCTTCCTTAGTAATGACATTCTCTACAAACGCAATCATGACTCTGTGTTACTTCGGTGTGTAGACAAGGTTGAAGCGGAAAAGATCATGGTTGAGTTATATGAAGGCACTTTTGGCACCCATTCCAGTGGAAATACGATGGCAAAGAAAATCCTACGGGCAGGCTACTACTGGTCTACCATGGAAGAAGACTTCTATCAACACTCTCGAACCTGCCACAAGTGTCATATTTATGCTGACAAGGTGCACGTACCTCCGGTTCCTCTAAATGTCTTGACGGCTCCTTGGCCTTTTTCTATGTGGGGTATCAATATGATTGGGGAAATCAAGCCAACAACCTCTAATGGACACCGTTTCATCTTAGTGGCCATTGATTATTTTACAGAGTGGGTTGAGACAACCTTCTTCGCTTCCGTCACTAAGAATGTTGTCGCCCGGTTCATCAAGCAGAATCTCATCTATCGTTACGGTATCCCAGAGAGGATCATCACAGACAATGGTACAAATATAAACAATACTATGATCACCGCCTTGTGCGAGCAATTCAAGATCCATCATCACAATTCTTCCCCCTATCGGCCGAAGATGAATGGTGTTGTCGAAGCCGCAAATAAGAACATTAAAAAGATCATACAGAAAATGACAGTCACATACAAAGACTGGCATGAGAGGCTACCAATCGCTCTCCACGGATATCGTACCACATCGTGCACATCAACCAGGGCAACACCCTACTCTCTGGTATACGGCATGGAGGTTGTTTTGCCTATTGAGGTCCAGATCCCCTCTCTAAGAATTACGAAGGATGCAAGGTTGAATGAAGAAGATTGGATCCAGACTCGACTTGATCAACTGAACTTGATTGATGAGAAAAAGCTTACTGCTATCTATCATGGTCAGATGTATCAAAAACAGATGATCAAGGCTTTCAACAAAAAGGTCAGGCGCCAAGTATATCAAGTCTAGGATTTGGTGATCAAATGTATCATACTGCCGCAAGGTGATCCCAGAGGAAAATGGACTCCAACATACGAAGGACCATTTATAATCAAAAGCATATTCTCTAGTGGAGCAATGATCTTGACCACCATGGATGGCGACGACCTGCCGCACCCTGCGAACATAGACATAGTCAAAAGATACTACGCATAAGAGACCCTCTAGGTTGACACACCTAGGAAAAACAAGGGCATCCCGGTGAACCAAAGAGGTTCGTGGGAAAATTAGGGATAAAACGGAAATCTGTACACCCGGAAAGTTGAAAACCCAAAAGGGCGGCTTGGGCAAAAAAGGGTATCCCAGTGGACTGAAAACCCGAAAGGGAGGGCCAGGAAAAAGTTATGGAATTAAAGCGTATGACTATGTCTTGTTGATCACCTCACAGACAACCTGACAAACTCAGAGGTTCTGATCAATTGAATCAGCTTCAGACAAGGCAACAAACAGACAAGATGCTCAGAGACACGAAGGTTATAGCAGAATGGGAACCCCATGGGATTATTGCACATAGCTATCTTTTCTTTGTATCAAAATTTTCATTTTTTATGATGACATTCTCTTACTAGAATATTTGTTTCATTATACAAAAATACTTACTCAAATTCAATACAAAGATATCCCTTTGAAAGTGCAAAACTACCTGTTTTTCTTTACTCTTGTGTTTTGTTTACAAAAACGTACAATGATTTATTTTTGAACATATGCATTTGAACATAATTATTGTTTACAAGTAAACAAAATAGAAAGACAATCACTAATGTCTTTAAGAGATATGGAAGTCTCTCCAAGTTATTTCCATGAAATTCCCCAGTGTTCAATTTAATCCTCAGCGGAATAAAGCTTCCAGTTATCAATCCCCAGTAGAAGTCGTCCAATTTCTCAGGATTTCACAAGCAGCACACGGCGTTTCCCTTACAACAAAGTTTATTTCTCTAAGCGGAAAATCATCAACACCTCAACTTCACAACATGAAGACTTACACTCCATATCCTCAACAGTAGTCAGGGATTTTATTTCCCCCTATCCAACAACAGTGTAGTAGATTAGCTCAAATACGCATACATCGCATCCATATATCATGAATGCATATATCACAATCTCATTCTACCATGCATTTCATACATTATGACATTGTATACAGCTAATGTGTTTACCCTTTTTAGGATAATATTAATTAATAGCTACCATTAAACAATGTGAAAAGGCTTTTCTGATACAGTTTAGATACGCTTCAGACACTGACGCCATTCTAATACTCACTCAACTCTCAGATACAGTTCAGATACGCTCCAGACACAGACGCCATTCTGATACTCATTCAACTCTCAAATACAGTTCAGATACGCTCCAGACACAGACGCCATTCTGATACTCATTTAGAATCTCTTTCAGATACAGTTCAGATACACTCCAGACACGAATGCCATTCTGATACTCATTCAACTCTCAGATGCAATTTAGATATGCTCTAGAGACGGACGCTATTCTGATAATCATTCAACTCTCAGATACAGTTCAGATATGCTCTAGACATGGACGCCATTCTGATACTCATTCAACTCTCAGATACAGTTCAAATACGCTCCAGACACGGACGCTATTCTAATACTCATCAACTCTCATATACAGTTCAGATATGCTCCAGACACGGACACCATTCTAATACTCATTCAACTATCAGATACAATTCAGATACGCTCCAGACACGGACGCCATTCTGATACTCATTCAGATTCAACTTTCAGATTCATCTCAGATACGCTTCAGACACGGACGCCATTCTAGCACTCATTCAGTTTCAGCTTACAAATACAGTTCAACAATCATTTCTGGATGGCATCTATAAGCCCATCTCCTACAACTTTCCATCGTCACTTCAAATGGCATCTTTAAGCTCATTCCCTGTACCATCAACCATCACATCACCAATGGTAAATTTCTGGGCACTCTAATGTCCAATCATCTTCCACCTTTGAGTCACGAATAGCAAAACTCACCAATCTAACTCTTCAGGCTTAATAATATTGAACAGGGGCAGTTGTTGTACCCCAAAATTTACCCTCTCACTTATCCAGAATTTGCTCACAAGATCTCCTTTGACTCAAGACTGCATTAGGATTGATCAACTCAAGACACCTCCTTAAACATTGATGACCAAAATTAGGGTTTGATATTGCACAAGGTTTTTGAACTTCCAATACCCCATATGACTTTCATGGATCATTATGGACCCTCAAGATCACTCATGTCAAGTTTCAAGCCTTGGACCACACTTTTTCTCAGTCAATTGAGCAGTTGACCTAAAAATCAATTGTAATGGGGAAAAAGTCAACCATGGCCAATTTACAATCAAACTTCATAATTTTTTATACACATCAACATTTTAGACTCAATGTATCATTTTATCAAGTTTGGACCATAATTCCCCAAGAAATTTGATCAAATCTCCAAAAGGGCAAAATGGTCAAAATTAGGGTTTTGACTGGGAAAGGGAAATTTCTGATTTTTGACCTAGAAGTTCAAAAGATTGACAGATGAATTTTCAGTCAACTGATCATAAGTCAACTGTATACTGAAAAGTCAAACTTTGACTTTTTGGTCAAATTCAAATGCCAAAGATCACAATTTATCAAAATATGTCAAAATATGAAACTTATTCATCAAGAAATCAAAAATTCAAGATTTCAATTTGAAAAGTTAAAATTTCTAAACATAGAAATTTTTCTAAGTGTTTGAAATTTCTTATTTTTTCATAACTTTGAGAAAGAATTTCACCATGATGCAAGATGATTCAAGAGAAACTTAAAACATGGAAGTTATAGATATCCATAAAATCTAAAACTTTTCTTCACACAACTTCTTCCAAAAGTGCTTAGATCTCAAGTTATAATTTTAAGAACATGTGGTCATAAAACAAAACACTTAGTGAAATTTTGCCCTAATTTGGTCAGGATTTGACCTAACTTCATGGCACTTTTTCATATAGTTCCAAGGGGAATATTAAAAAGAAATTCAAAGTTGGGTTGTAGGGAACACTACAAGATTTCAAAAATGTCCAAGAACTCCTTGAGATCATTCTTGAGTAGGGAGAATCAAAGAGATGAAGTTATGGTTTTATCACTTGAATTACAAGTCATTTTGTGATGAACTAAGTTCAAAATTCAAACTATGCTGCATAAACTTTACTTTGCATTCCTCAAAATTGTTAGGCACTTCATAATTAATGGCTTGCACAACTGTTAGAGGTCTCATTTCAAGCATTCAATGCATGGACATGCTTTATATCCATTTTTGGAAGAAAGTGCACATTGCCATTTTGATAAAGTGAGTTTTTGCACAAAACTTGTTCTTGAGACTTGCACTTGTTCTCTTCTGATCACATAAGTCCTATAACTCATGAGAAATGGTTTAGACACTTACAATCACCCAGCCCATGCTTGTACCTCACATTGAAACTTGGTTTCCCTCTTTTCTTGAAAATCAAGTATCCTAGCCAAAAGCTTGTAACTTGTACTTATAATTGTCCAAACCACTCCAATCCTTTTGCTTATAGATACACAAACTATTTGCATCAAGGACAAAAAGGCTTGAGCCCTCAAAACACCTAGAACTCAGAATCACCAAAAACACTTCAAAACTTGTCATTTCTGAGTTTTGAAGCCAATCTTCAAATCCACTTGTGCGTTTCTTGGCCTTTTGTTTTCAAAAGCTCCTAAACAACATACACAAACAATCCCAACACATGCAGCATCACTGTAACACCTCCATCCTCATCCACCATTTTCAAAAATATAGCTTTTCACTTGGACTTCTCCAGAACTCCTCAGGCCCTTCCAGCTCAAACTAAGCATTCCATTAGCTTCCTAGGAACTTGAGGAAGCTAACCTAACCATTAGAACTCCTTGAAAACTGCTCAAACTTCAAACCCGATACCCTCTTGCAAGGTAAGTTTTCTAACTTTGGAAATTTTCATACAGGCATCATCAATGATTTATTTGTGAATGAAACATGTAGATATCATTGCCCTAAAGCTGACCATGTCCATAGTTTCCATTAATTTTACTTAAGCTTAGAGAATTTTGAGAATGAAATTTCTGAGATTTTTAGGGTTCAGTTTAGGGCCAATGAAATTCATGCTTATCTTTGATCTATAGTTTTAATGCTTTACATTTCTGAAACTTTGAGGAAATTTGCTACAAGTTTCATGTTTACAGTTTTCATTTTATTTAGAAATGAACACGTTACAGTTGGTCTGGCTGGAGGTTGAAGATGAAGTATAACTCAGGGCGCGTTTTGTATCATATATTTATTGTTTTGCTTATGTTAATGGATGTATAGCCACCCCACTGGTAGAAGCGCGCGTCTGTAACCTTTGGGACCTAGGTTCGAGCCCCAGTGGTACCCTTTTGGATTTTTCACATTTTTCTTGTTTTCTGACTTTCCTTTTTTGCACGCGCTGGGCCTCAATGGGCCTGTTTATTTATTTTTTACTTTCTAACCCCCTGCAGGCTATTTGCACCCTGGCCCAGTTTTATTTTATTTTCTTATTTTCATTTTTATTTATTTTCTTAAATATTTTCCTAATATTAAAAAAATCATAAAAGATATATAAAAATAATAGATTTACATTTTGACATAGTTTATTTATTTTCTCAAACAAAAAATTATTTTATTAATTATACTTTATTTTATTTTTACAATTTATCTTGTAAATTTAATTAAAACTAGGTTATTATTTATTTTCTTTTAAAGCTATTAAAATATATTACTTTTATATAAAAAAGGGTCAAAAATATTTTATAATACTATAAATTATTTTCAAGACAAAAAAATACAAAAATACTTTTCTTAAACTTAATTTCCTTTTAATCAATTAATAGACTTAGGATTTTATTTAAAATCTTTTCTTATTGAATTAGGTTTACTTTTATTATTTTAATTAATTATTTTCTTTAATTAATTAGGTTAAAACAAATTCACTTTTCCTAAAAAATCCAAACAAAAATACTCATTTTCTTCATATTTATATTCTTGCATATTTATTCATCTTGTACATTATTTATTTCAATTTGTGTACCAATTCAATATGGTTGTAATAGGTCAATTAGGTTTATATTCTTGCAATCTCCATTTACAATTTGTATACCCCCTCCCTCCAAATATTGTAATAGCGTAGTAACTTTAAATTCTGCAATTTATCGCTTCATATACAAATGTTAGTAATTAGGGTTTGTATGGAAAGATTAAAATCAATACTTAGAAAACCCTAATCCAAGACAAAATCAAGCATTAAAATAATACACTTGCACACAAGCATCCCCTAGGATAAATCCACTTGGTTTCCTTTACAAAATGGCCATATTACGCATGTGAGGTATCTTAGCAAAAACAAACAAATACAAGATCGTAGTCCCTCGATGACGTTATCTAAGTTGTCTTTCAAATGATTTTAGTCCCTAAAAAAGAATGCTAAGATACCTTGCAACATCGCTAATCATGGTTATACGATGACCCACGCCCGTCCCGTTTACATCCAAAGATAGGTTTACTTACCAAATCAATGGTAAGATAACAATGTCAAAGGAAAAGGAAATGAACAAGAAATACTTTCAAGTAGGTAGAATACTCCTAATTACTTGCTCAATTTCAAACAAAACATCTTTGCTATTTTCAAAACAAACACCTACACTTTCAAAACATCTTAAAACTTGAAAACATTTTCAAAAGATTAAACACTTTATATACATTCTTACGAACGAGAATCATTACAAAGTTTGCCTAAACAATGGCCTCTTTACAAAATACTTTCAAAAACCACACAAAGCACAATTTCAAACAAAAGCAAGTGATCTAGCAAGTAACTAAGAGCCCATGGAAAACCATGGATGAAAAGGGTGCTAATACCTTCCATTTTCATAATCTACCCCCCGAACTCAAGAAATAAATCTCAAAGGTCTTTCCTGTGCTTTTTCACCTTTTCTTTTGGATAAAAGAAAAGTCAGTGACGACTCTGGCTAACCGCGACATTTACGATCAAACACAAAACCTTCAAGTCAGTTCTCCAACTGTATCACACCCGTCTTTGTTAAATATAACAGCGTTTCCTGCCCAAAGCTTCACCTAAAGTCTTACGTGCGCAAAATACAACTGCACACCATCGACAAGAAACTCTGGGTCCATTTCTTTCAAGAAAGCTTTGTTGAGACTCAACTAGAGTGGTTTTACCAATTGGAGGGTTCCCGTGTCCATACCTGGGAAGATTTGGCCACTATTTTCTATCACCAATACCATTACAATGCCGACCTGGTGCCGACTAGAGTTCAACTGCAAGACATGACGATGGGTAAAAACGAAGGGTTCAAAGAGTACGCTCAAAAATGGAGGGATCTTGCCAGTAGGGTCCAACCACCATTAACTGATAGGGAACATATTTATATGTTTATGGGTACGCTATCTGGTCCTTTTTTCAACTTATTAGTTTGGTGCTCTTCGTCCGATTTCACCAAACTGATCCTAACCGGTGAAAGGGTCGAAAGTTGTATCAAGAGCAGGAAAATCCCCATAGCGTCTGCTTCCACCCCCAATCCCGTAAAGAAACCCTTCATTGGGAAGAAAGAAACTAATGTTGTGTATGGGGCAAGGGCCCATACCAAGAAGGATAACCGTCCGTCCGTTAATGCTGTTCTGATTTCCAAACCTACTCCTGTTCAATGACAATCTTCCAATCATCAATGATTTGAGGGTCCACGAAGAAAATTCACAAGGATAGGCATGTCACTATCCCAAGCCTTACAACACCTACTAAAGGCCAACTTGGTGACACTACGTGATCCCCCGGCCAATCCGAACACCTCCTCACCTAAATACAATCCAAATACCAAGTGTGCATATCACTCAAATAGTCCCGGGCATGAGACTAATCAATGCTGGGCACTGAAGAGAAAAATTCAAGATCTAATAGGCAACAAGACAATCAAATTTGATCCACCTACAATTTCCAATGTGATAAGGACACCAATGCCAAAACATGGAAAATGTGTCAATGCAATTGAAGACACCATTTTTGTTTCCTCTATCGAAGACTTAACTACTCTGTTAACCATTGTCAAAAAGAATCTGCTAGAAGTCGGGGTTTTCCCTGGCTGTTTGAAGGACTGTGATTGCTGCACCAACCAAGTTAATGGATGCAAATGGATGAAAGAAGGTGTTCAATGCCTAATGAATAGTCATGAAATCCTACTTGAAAGAACTCCGTCCACAAAAAATTTAACTGATAAGATTGAAGACCTCTCCATCATAACAATTTTAAGCAAGCCTCTTAGGATCTCCTCAAAGGGTCCTATCATGATTTCGAATGAACCGAAAGTTGCAAGGCTGATGATGTTGGTAATATTATAGGCTCTAGTAAGGTGACCAGAACTGGGAGAATCTTTTCACCCAACATTTCACCCACAAATGCTACAATAACACTTGTCTGCATCACTGCTGCTAAGCCTAGTGCTGACACAAGGGGAAAGGAGAAAGTAGTTGAGCCTGTTGAGACAAAAACGCCCGCAAAAGACATTGCTGCTGAGGAACCTTCCGCTCAAGAAATGGATGAAATCTTGAAAATTATAAAGAGGAGTGATTTCAAGATAGTGGAGCAGCTGGGGCAAACCCCTTCCAAGATCTGCATGTTATCTTTGCTCCTTTTCCCCGATGCTCACGCCCGAGAATTAATCAAATTCTTGAAGAAGGCTCATGTCCCTCATGAGACCACAACTGACCAGTTTGAAAATTGTGTGGCAAGCTTGACGGTCGATAATGGATTGGGATTCTCGGATGCTGATCTAACACTGCTCAGAAAGAACCATAACAAAGCTCTGCATGTTTCTGTTGAATGTAAGGGAACTACCCTAGCACATGTTCTGATTGACATTGGCTCTTCTTTAAATGTGCTACCCAAGGGGGCCTTAGAACGGTTAGACTGTGAAGGACTGATGTTGAAGCCGAGTGATATCATTGTGAGGGCTTTCGATGGGTCCAAAAGGACGGTTCATGGAGAGGTGGATCTCCCGATCAAGGTGGTCTCACATATTTTCAACTCTACTTTCTACATCATGGACATCCGTCTCACTTACTCCTGTTTGCTGGGTCTCCCTTGGATTCATGGAGCAGGGGCAGTAACGTCTACCCTTCACCAAAAGCTAAAATACCCAGTCAAGAGGAGGATCGTCACTGTTTGTGGTGAGGAGGAGTTCATGGTAAGCCACCTCAATTCCTTCAAATATGTGGAGATGGATGGCGAATTTATAGAAACCCCGTGCCAGGATTTTGAAGTTGTTCCGCCTATGGTTGCTACTGCCAAAATTTCCTCTGACATGCCCAAAGCTGATAAGGTTGTGCCAAGGATGGTTTCATTTAAGGATGCTCGTTCCGTAGTCAAAGATGGAAGCTATGATGCCTAGGGGAAACTCCCCGAGATCCCGTTCAAAGCAGATAAATGTGGGTTAGGTTTCACTATCAATGCTCAGAAGGAAGTGAGGCACGCTCATGCGGGAAAGCCCCCTCTCCGTATTGGAAATTATGAAGTAAACGTTGTGGAAGATTCTGATGATAAATGTGCCTTCGAAGAGTGGATATACCCCACTACAACAGAGCTCAACAATTGGCGCACAAAGACTTCATTCCCATCTCCTTCATGGAGGAGTAATTACTTGTTTATTGCTTTCTATCAATTCAAGAATATTTTATCTGTAATATTAAAAAATGACTTTTAAGCCATATGCTTTGCCCGGGGCACTATGGTCCATTTGTTAAGGGTTTTATTTATGTTCATTTTATCATATGATCATTCAATAGAAACCATTTGACTTTTTGCATTCAAATTTTTGAGCTCATTCTCTTTATTTCTCTTTAACACACTTTTCAAATAGCCATGTATCTTAGATGTGTTAGAACAAAGTTTGAATCTACTACCCTATGTTTAAGTTTTGATGATAACAAAATGAAAAGATATATTATTTATGTGATTCATGTAAGAACTACTTGCTACCTAAAATATTACTTTCTGATTTGCAGAAACTCTGATAGGTATCAGCAAGAGCACACTTAATCAGCATCAGAATATTGGTCTTTAACATCAGCATCAGAAGATGCTATATCAGAATACCAGAATCAGAAGAATAACTCACGCGTATGCTGAAGCTTGATGAACATAACTGCGCTCAACACTCTGATAAATACAACAACAGTTCATCAACACTTAAGCAGAATCAGAATGAGGCCAAGCCAGAACATGCTTTAAGTAGCAACGGTACTGTGCATTGAAAGCGTATTATTACCAACGGCATCATTCCAGACAAGATCTGCTCAATAAGGAAAGTTTGTTATTGGCATTGAATCAAGATTATTGCTCCAACGTTCAACAATATCAGTGCTATATAAACAAGACAATGAAGATTGAATTGGCTAATGCTCTACATCATATTACACGCCTAAAAGCTATTCTACATCTTCTTATTCTCAGTTTGCTAAAAAGCTCCATAATTCCTTACTCAATCATTGTTTAGCAATCTAATTTCATAAGCTTAAATTGTGTAACATCACAGTTGTGATACAGTTTTATAGAAAACATTCACACACCTAGATTTATCTTCTTTGTAAGAAAGTGTTTCCTTGACAAACCGGGTTGTGGTTTGCATCAAGAAGGCTTTAGCAGTTGTTAAAGCAGTTTTTAATATTCAGTTGAATATAGTGGATTAAGACCTCGTTGGAGAGAGGCGAAATCACCTTGACGGGTGGACTGGAGTAGTTTGAGATCAAACGAACCAGGATAAAAATATCTTGTTCATTGCATTGATTTTCAGTTTTACAATTCAACCCCCCCTTCTTGTGTTTTTCACTTCTTCAATTGGCATCAGAGCGCCTGGTTCTGAGCTAAAACACTTAACCGTGTCAGTACAAGATCCAGCGTCAGAAAAACACAATGGCAGGAAATTACTCTCACACCAGCAATGACAACCATGAGGACAGAGACAGATTCAGCGGGAAACCTCCAGTCTTTGATGGAGAAAACTTTGATTACTGGAAAGACAGAATTGAAAGCTTCTTTATGGCACATGATGCTGATCTGTGGGATATGGTGATAGATGGATACACGCACCCTGTGAATGCAAGTGGTCAGAAGATTGATAGAAAAACAATGACTGACCAACAAAAGCGTGACTTCAAGAATCACCACAAGGCCAGAACCATCCTTCTCAGCGCCATCTCGTATGCTGAATATGAAAAGATCTCCAATAGATACACAGCAAAGAACATGTTTGACTCACTCAGAATGACGCATGAGGGTAACGTTCAGGTCAAAGAAACTAAAGCTCTGGCGCTCATTCAGAAGTATGAGGCGTTCAAAATGGAAGAAAGTGAATCCATTGAAACAATGTTCTCAAGATTCCAGATTCTGGTAGCTGGTCTCAAGGTTCTGGACAAAGGTTACTCCACTGCTGATCATGTCAAGAAAATCATTAGAAGTTTACCCAAGCAGTGGAGGCCAATGGTTACAGCTCTGAAACTAGCAAAAGATCTCAACAAAATTTCTCTGGAGGAACTTATCAGCTCCCTCAGAAGTCATGAGATAGAGCTAGAAGCTGATGAACCCCAGAAGCAAGGTAAGCCTTTAGCATTAAAATCTAAAAAAAAATCTGAGTCTAAAGTTTTGCAGGCAGTTGAAGAAACATCTGATGGATCCTCATCAGAAGAAGACGAACTCTCCCTCCTCTCCAGAAGAGTGAATCAATTGTGGAAGCATAGGCAAAAGAAGTTCAGGAATCCCAGAAGATCTGATCAGAACGAGTCTTCTTCCAGATACAGAAGGACAGATTCTTCCTCTGGATACAGAAGATCTGAAGGCTCCTCGGGAAGCAGAAAGGCAAACACCAAAGACATCATCTGCTATGAGTGCAATGAGCAAGGACACTACAAGAGTGACTGCCCAAAGCTTCAGAGGGAAAAGCCCAAAAAGAAGTTTGGAAGAGAAAAGAAGAAAAGTCTCATGGCTACATGGGATGACTCTGACTCGTCTGAAGCTGACTCAGAATCAGATGATGAGAGGGCAAACATAGCTCTCATGGCTAACATTTCAGAAGATAGTGAAGCTTCTGAATCAGACTCAGAATCAGATACTGAAGAGGTATTTCCTAACTTTGTTGTTAATTTTACCAAGGCTGAACTTGCTGAAAGCCTTAATGAAATCCTGGAAAGGTATCAGCATATTAGAGTTAAATTCAGAGACCTGAAAAGGAATCTTGAATCTGACTCTAATAAGACTGAGAGTCTTAAATTGGAGAATTCTGAGCTGAGAATTAAAATTTCAAAATTAGAAAATACTTTACAAAACTCTCAGAAGGAACCAATTTCTGAAACTCCCAGCAACGCTGATGAGATCATCAAGGAGTATGATCACAGTTTCCAGAAGTTCCTTGCTAAAAGCATAGATAGAAGCAAAATGGCTTCAATGATCTATGGAGTTAGCAGAAACGGCAGGAAGGGAATAGGATACCAAGGTAAGGTTCCTACACCAAAGAATGTCATGGACTTAACCATTAAACACACTCCTCTGAAGTCACATTTCGTGTATGGTCACACACATGATATTAAATACACTAGCAGTAAGTACTCTGTGAAACCAAAATTCAACCAGAGTTTTGGTAAATCTAACACATCAGGACCCAAGAAAATCTGGGTACCTAAGGATAAAATAATACATGTTGCGGATATCTTTAGCAGCAAGTCAGAAACACCAGTCATGGTACCTGGACTCTGGCTGCTCGTGACACATGACGGGAAGAAGGCATATGTTCCAAAGCCTGGAACTTAAGCCTGGAGGCCACGTTGGCTTTGGAGGCAATCAGAGGGGAAATATAATTGGCTCTGGAACTATAGGTAATGGAAATCTTCCCTCTATTAATAATGTTCTGCTAGTAGATGGATTAATGCATAATCTGTTATCTATAAGTCAATTAAGTGATAACGGTTATGATATAATCTTTAATCAAAAATCATGTAAAGCTGTTAGTCAGAAAGATGGGACTATCCTGTTTAATGGAAAGAGGAAAAACAACATTTACAAAATCAAACTTTCTGAACTGAAAAGTCAGAATGTAAAGTGCCTTTTGTCTGTTAACAACGAGCAGTGGATCTGGCACAGAAGATTGGGGCATGTTAGTATGAGAAGAATATCTCAGATTAACAAACTCAATCTGGTCAGAGGACTTCCTAATTTGAAGTTCAATTCAGATGCTCTGTGTGAAGCATGTCAGAAAGGCAAGTTTGCAAAACCTTCGTTTAAATCTAAAAATGTTGTTTCTACCTCTAAGCCATTAGAACTTCTGCACATTGACTTATTTGGACCAGTTAAAACTGCTTCAGTCAGTGGCAAGAAGTATGGGTTAGTAATCGTAGATGACTATAGCATATGGACATGGGTAAAGTTCTTAAGACACAAGGACGAGTCACACTCTGTGTTTGTTACCTTCTGTAACCAAGTTCAGAATGAAAAGGATCTTAGAATCGTTAAAGTCAGAAGTGATCATGGTGGAGAATTTGAAAACAAAGACTTTGAGTCATTCTTTAATGACAAAGGCATTCTGCATGATTTCTCTTATCCTAGAACTCCCCAACAAAATGGAGTTGTAGAACGAAAGAACAGAACATTGCAAGAAATGGCCAGAACCATGATCAATGAGACAAACGTTGCTAAGATCTTCTGGGCAGAGGCAATAAACACAGCGTGCTACATTCAGAATAGAATCTCAATAAGACCTATTCTGGAAAAGACTCCATATGAATTGTGGAAGAACAGAAAGCCCAACATTTCATATTTTCATCCATTTGGATGTACCTGTTATATGTTAAATACAAAGAATTATTTGAACAAGTTTGACTCTAAAGCACAGAAGTGTATTATGTTAGGATACTCTGAACGCTCAAGAGGGTACAGAGTATACAATACAGAAACACAGATTGTGGAAGAATCAATCAGTGTTCGTTTTGATGATAAGCTTGACTCTGAAAAGTCAAAGCAGAATGAAGTTTTTGCAGGTATGGAAATTGAATTTACAGGTTCTGAAGACAAGTCATCAGAAGCTCTCAACACAGACACTCCTTCAACGTCTGAAAGGAGCACTGCTAGCAATCCTACAACAGCTGCTGATCAACCTCAGAAGAGATTACCCAGAAGCAGCTTGGATCACCCAGAAGAGACTATCTTAGGAAGAAAGGAAGATCCAATCAGAACAAGAGCAAGCTTCAGAAACTCTGAAGAAACCCTCATGGGACTTGTGTCTCTGATTGAACCTTCTTCTATTGATGAAGCACTTCTGGATAATGACTGGATTCTGGAAATGCAAGAAGAGCTGAATCAATTCACCAGAAATGACGTATGGGATCTTGTTCCCAGACCAAAAGGATTCAACGTCATTGGAACAAGATGGGTCTTCAGAAACAAGCTAAATGAACAAGGTGAAGTCATCAGAAACAAGGCACGACTGGTTGCACAAGGTTATAGTCAGCAAGAGGGGATAAACTATACAGAAACCTTTGCCCCAGTCGCCAGGTTAGAATCTATCAGACTTTTAATTTCATTTGCTGTTAATAGAGGCATCACTCTGTATCAGATGGATGTCAAGAGTGCATTCTTAAACGGTTATATAGAAGAAGAGGTTTATGTGCACCAACCCCCTGGTTTTGAAAATACAAAACATCCAGAACATGTTTTCAAACTAAAGAAGTCACTATATGGTCTGAAACAAGCTCCCAGAGCTTGGTATGAAAGGCTAAGTAACTTTCTGTTAGAAAATGAATTCACCAGAGGGAAGGTGGACACTACCTTATTCTGTAAATCAGTTAAGAATGATATCTTAGTCTGTCAAATTTATGTTGATGATATTATTTTTGGTTCTACTAATCCTTCTCTTGGAAGAAAATTTGCTAAGTGTATGCAGGCAGAATTTGAGATGAGCCTCATGGGGGAACTGAAATTCTTTCTAGGAATTCAGATCAATCAAACTCCAGAGGGAACTTACATTCATCAGAGCAAATACATCAGAGATCTTCTGAAGAAATTTGACCTCTCAGAATGTAAACCATCAAAGATTCCAATGCATCCCACGTGCATTCTGGAAAGAGAAGAGGTAAGCAAAAATGTAGAACAGAAAGTCTACAGAGGTATGATTGGTTCTCTCCTTTATCTGACAGCTTCAAGACCTGATATATTATTCAGCATTTGTATTTGTGCTAGATTCCAATCAGATCCTAGAGAATCTCACTTAACAGCTGTTAAGCGAATTTTCAAGTATCTGAAAGGTACTACTAATCTGGGTTTGTTTTATAGAAAATCTAGTGATTACAGTTTAGTAGGCTACTGCGATGCTGACTTTGCTGGAGACAGAGTGGAGCGTAAAAGTACTTCTGGAAGCTTCCAGTTTCTGGGAGAAAATCTGATCTCTTGGTCAAGCAAAAGGCAATCAACAATTGCGCTATCAACAGCAGAAGCTGAGTACATAGCAGCAGCAGGATGTAGCACACAAATGCTCTGGATGAAAAGTCAGCTTGAAGACTTCCAGATTTTTGAGAGTAACATTCCTATACTCTGTGATAATACTTCTGCTATTTGCTTAAGTAAGAATCCTATTTTACATTCTAGAGCTAAGCATATAGAAATAAAACATCACTTCATTAGGGACTATATTCAGAAGGGAATTTTGAATTTAAAATTTATAGATACAGACCATCAATGGGCTGATATCTTCACTAAACCCCTTTCTGAAGATAGGTTCAATTTCATTCTGAAACATCTCAGCATGAAAATATGCCCAGAGTGAAAATGTTTTAATTCCATATATTTATCTTCAGAATGTATTTGTTTTACTGTGAACTTCTGATCAATCTCTTTTCAGAAAGATAGAACATGCATATTGTATCAGATGCTAGTCTTAAAGATCTGAGAGTCTAAGCTCAAGGATAGACGTGCTGATCACTACATCAAACAAGTGTCATCCAATCATCAGCATATCTCTGAAGCAGAACGCGTGCACGCTTCTGAGAAGGCAAAACGCTGATTGGGTGCATTGAGACACATGTCTGGTAACCATTTTAAGTATCTTTCTCAAATCCCCCAAAATCAGCAAGCATTAAATGAAAGTAATCATGTTTTTAAAACGTAATCATGATTTTATTTCTCTTTCTTGAAAACGTTTATACTTTCAAAATATTCTGAAGCCTATTTAAGCACGTTAACCTCTCACTTTAATCTTTTACAGTTTCTCATTATCTCTCAAGTATTCTCTGCATTTTTCTGTGTTCATCTCTCTCAAACCCATTTTCTCAGTTTTTTCTCAAAATCCCTAAGTGTGAACATGGCAACCTCCAGCAGTGCTTCTGCAGGTTCTCAGAAGAAAGCATCATCTGAACAGTATCAAGTGCCATTCAGAACACTCCTCACTCCTGTGAAGAATCTTGAAGTGTTATCTGAATTGATTACTGATTTTGGTAGTCTGAAGGAGAATGGCTTTGATTTAACAGAAGAAGTTAGGGCACATAAATGGGAAAGGTATTTTGACAGGTTGGTTGGACCAACATTCCCAATGTTAGTCAAGGAGTTCTGGATTCATGCAACTGCTTCAATGCATCAAGTCACCTCCTACATAATGGGGAAGAAGATTGTGATCACTGAGGATCACATAGCAAGGTTAATTGGTTACAGTGGCGGTGGCGTCCGCTGTATTGATATGGCTGAGAGATGTGCTGACGTGGGCGTCATAGCAGAAAGGATTTTCACCCATGGGGTGCCCAGCAGCAAGATCAAAGATCTGAAGGATCACCACAGAGTTTGGGCGAAGATAATTCTGGGGTGTTTTAATCATAGGAAGCCAACTAGTTCCCCTGATTACATAAATATAGATCAACAATTTCTGATCTATTTTATCAATCAGAAGGTAAAAATCAACTTGGCTCATCTTCTGTTTAATCACCTCAGAACAAGCGTGAAGGAAACCAGGGAAGAAGAAAGAACAAAGAGGGATTGGATACCCTTTGGAAGGTTGATATCAGATATTCTGACTGAGAATAGGCTGATAGAGCACCTGATAGAAGCTCAAGAGTTAAGCACCATTGAACCAACGGTTGGGAAGCCTCTGAACGCGAAGAATCTGAAGAAAATGAAGTTAATAGAGAATATCAGAAAGAAACCCAACATTACTCCCACTGCTGACATCACCAGCAGAAGAGTCCCACTGAGTGACTTTCCTTTATTTTCTGAGATAGAATCCAAGCCAGTGGTGGTTCTCAGATATCTGGACGCATGCAAAGCTGATGGTACAGATCCAAATCTGAATATCAAAGATCTGCACTAACCTCAACCAGAAGTTACACTGAAGAAAACAAAGAAAAGGAAGGCACCTTCAGAAGGAACATCCCAGCAGACACCCAAGAAAAGAGGTAATTTATCTGCTGCTTCTGTTTTAAACTCTTCTACTATTCCAGCATCAATCCCATCTCCAACTTCTCATAGAATCCCAATCCCCATTCCAACAATAGATGAAACCGAACCAGAAGATGACCCTTCTGAGGCACTACAACTCAGAAGACCCCAAACCAAACATCCCAAACCAACAATCTCAACAACATCAGCAATTGACAAAGTGTTGTCTGACATTGATCAACACACCTCTGATCACCCCTCCAATAATCCAAACTCTGAACCACAAATTGTCCACTCTCCACAACCAGAACAACCTCTCTCACCCATTACAGAAGAACCACATATCCCTGAACAACCAGAAATTCCTCCTCCTTCTCCACAACCAGCAATCCCTTCTCCCTCTCCTCAACCAGAAATACATCCACCATCACCTCAACCATCACCTCAACCTGAGTTTCATCACTCTGAAACTCCAACTCCTCCACCTTCTGAACCTCACTCTCCTCAATCCTCTGAACCACAACCTCTGGCAATCCAGCTGCCATGTGGAACAACAGTAACCATGGCCCAGCTACCATCCTCGCCAGAATCTACACCACCAAATACTCCCAAAACCCCAAACAGTCCAATCATTATTTCTGATTCTCCCACTCCATCTCGAAAACAAACAGCTCCCAAGCAAACCACCGAAAACCCCAGCAGGACCTTCATAGATTTAATAATCCTTGACCGTCTTGCTGATCTGAAAAATAAAATAGCCATTCCAAAACAAAAACAGCCAGATGTTGGCTCTGGTATTATGAATTTTGAAACAGGTTTGCAGCAGTGGATTGCTTCTCTGAAGCAAGTCTGTCCTGGAATGATTGACCCAGCTGCCTCTGACCAGCTCTGGTCACAATTCAGAATTTGGGTACGTGCTGAAGCCCTCAAGTTGCAGGATATCAACTATGAGCAGGCACAACAGAACTTCAGCAAACTGCTGAAGGAAGTTGAAAGTCATCTGCCACAGGAAGACGTGCTCCTTCTGGATAGTGAGACATGGTCTGAGAAGCGTCCAGCGCCAATCGTGCAACTAGAAGAAGACAAGACTATTCAAGATGAAGCCAGTCAAGCTGAAGATGTTGCAGAAAGCTCTCAGAAGCTCCCTGCTTCTGATGCTTCTCAAGCTGCCTTGGACAGGCAGACTCTGGAAGAGCTGAAGCTGAATGACATGCGTCTGCAGCAAAGGATGGATGAAAATGACCAGAAGATGAAAGAAAGGATGGATGTGCAGGACAACAAGATAAACACAGTTGTCAGCATGGTGCACAAGCAGAATGAGACTGCTGATCAGATCAAAGCTATGCTGGAGAACCTGTTCACACGCCTTCCTCCCCAACCTTAGATTTTCATTCATGCCATTTTCATGTTTTCTTTGCTTATCTGCTGTACTGTTCTGTTTGATTCTGAATATTTTAATATGATAAGTTTTTCTGCTCTAAATGTTTTAGCACATCACTTACACTTTTTGATTGCTGACAAAAAGGGGGAGAACAAGAATGATATTTTAAATAATAACGGATTACTAAGACAGAAATTCTCAAACATTCTAACTCTGATATACTTGAATATGTTTTCTACTTTTGCTTAAGTCTACAGGTACAAGAATGCTCCATGATATTCTGAAGACTAAAGCTCTGATACTCTGACCCAAAGCAAAGCTCTGACTCTGATCTGAAGCTCTGCTCTGACATTCTGATCCAAAGCTTCTGATAGTCAAAACTCTGATATTCTGATCCTCAAAGAAAGGCAATAAAGATCTGATCCTGAAGAACTCTTGGAATTAAAAAGGGAAGTAATAAATTCAGGGGGAGTATCTCTCAACTCTTATATCTCTTTATCCCTTATCTTTGATAACCTCTTACTCTGATACATCTTATCATTTAGTTATCTCTGATACTCTTTCACATTATTTTCAATTAAAAATATCTAGTTTTTGTCATCATCAAAAAGGGGGAGATTGTTAGAACAAAGTTTGAATCTACTACCCTATGTTTAAGTTTTGATGATAACAAAATGAAAAGATATATTATTTATGTGATTCATGTAAGAACTACTTGCTACCTAAAATATTACTTTCTGATTTGCAGACACTCTGATAGGTATCAGCAAGAGCACACTTAATCAGCATCAGAATATTGGTCTTTAACATCAGCATCAGAAGATGCTATATCAGAATACCAGAATCAGAAGAATAACTCACGCGTATGCTGAAGCTTGATGAACAGAACTGCGCTCAACACTCTGATAAATACAACAACAGTTCATCAGCACTTAAGCAGAATCAGAATGAGGCCAAGCCAGAACATGCTTTAAGTAGCAACGGTACTGTGCATTGAAAGCGTATTATTACCAACGGCATCATTCCAGACAAGATCTGCTCAATAAGGAAAGTTTGTTATTGGCATTGAATCAAGATTATTGCTCCAACGTTCAACAATCTCAGTGCTATATAAACAAGACAATGAAGATTGAATTGGCTAATGCTCTACATCATATTACACGCCTAAAAGCTATTCTACATCTTCTTATTCTCAGTTTGCTAAAAAGCTCCATAATTCCTTACTCAATCATTGTTTAGCAATCTAGTTTCATAAGCTTAAATTGTGTAACATCACAGTTGTGATACAGTTTTGTAGAAAACATTCACACACCTAGATTTATCTTCTTTGTAAGAAAGTGTTTCCTTGACAAACCGGGTTGTGGTTTGCATCAAGAAGGCTTTAGCAGTTGTTAAAGCAGTTTTTAATATTCAGTTGAATATAGTGGATTAAGACCTCGTTGGAGAGAGGCGAAATCACCTTGACGGGTGGACTGGAGTAGTTTGAGATCAAACGAACCAGGATAAAAATATCTTGTTCATTGCATTGATTTTCAGTTTTACAATTCAACTCCCCCTTCTTGTGTTTTTCACTTCTTCAAGATGCACACACAAACACACACTCTTGCAGGTCCTCGTCCACTCTGGATCTTATTGCCAATGACTCTACTATTTCCAACTATGATTTCAAACATCCAATTAACCAAGCCGAAGACAAAGGTGAAGAATATTGTGAAATACCAAGAGAACTAGCCAGACTTCTATTGCAAGAGGAAAAAGCTATTCATCCGTGTGAAGAGTTAGTTGAAGTCATCAACCTAGGTACCGAGACAGATAAGAAAGAGGTCAAGATCGGCGCCAACCTAGGAAGCAGTGTCAAAAACAGATTGGTCCATATGTTACATGACTATGTGGAAGTGTTTGGTTGGTCGTATGAAGACATTCTAGGGTTGGATACCGACATTGTAGTTCATCGTCTACCAACGAAGGAAGATTGTCCTCCTGTCAAGCAAAAAGTTCATCGCATGAGGCTCGACATATTTGAAAAGATAAAAGTTGAAGTGATGAAACAATTCGACGCAGGATTCCTAGCTGTGACATCTTATCCCCAATGGGTCGTGAACGTGGTTCCGGTGCCAAAGAAAGACGAAAAAGTTCGTATGTGCGTAGATTACAGGGATCTGAATAGGGCAAGCCACAAGGATGACTTCCCTCTACCTCATGTTGACGTCTTGGTCGATAACACCACTCAACACAAAGTCTTCTCTTTCATGGATGGTTTCCTTGGCTATAATCAAATTAAGATGGCTCCCGAAGACATGGAGAAAACCACCTTTGTTACGCAATGGGGCACCTTTTGTTACAAGGTTATGCCATTCGGATTGAAGAATTCAGGAGCAACATATCAAAGGGCTATGGTGGCTTTATTTCATGATATGATCCATCATGAACTAGAGGTATATGTGGATGATATGATTGCAAGGTCAAAAACTGAAGAAGAGCATCTCAATCACCTATACAAGCTATTCGAGAGGCTAAAATAGTACAAGCTGAGGTTGAACCCTAATAAGTTCACATTCAGAGTACGATCTAGAAAGCTTCTAGGTTTTGTTGTCTGTGGTAAAGGCATCGAAGTTGATCCTGTAAAGGTAAAATCCATTCAAAAATGCCATACCCCCATTTTGAAAAGGAGGTTAGAGGATTCTTGGGTCGTCTTAACTACATCGCCCGCTTCATATCTCACTTAACTGCTACTTGTGAGCCAATCTTCAAACTCTTGAAGAAAGATCAAGTAGTCAAATGGAATGATTAATGCCAAGCTGCCTTCGACAAAATCAAGGAATATTTGTAAGAACCTCCTATCCTCATGACTCTAGTTGAAGGAAGACCCTTGATCATGTACTTGATTGTACTAGATAATTCTATGGGGTGTGTGTTGGTCCAACATGATGAGTATGGCCGAAAAGAGCATGCTATTTACTACCTGAGAAAAAAGTTTACCGACTGTGAAATCAGATATTCACTGCTTGAGAAAACTTGCTGCGCTCTGGAATGGGCTGCTCTCCGGCTAAGACAGTATATGTTGACTCATACCACTTTATTGATTTCTAAGATGGACCCCATCAAGTACATATTTGAGAAACCTGCTCTTTTCGGACGGATAGTTAGATGGAAAATGATCTTGACTGAGTATGATATTTAATATACAACACAAAAGGCCATCAAAGGAAGTATATTGGAAAATCATTTGGCCCATCAAGCCATTGATGATTATCAGTCTATGAACTTTGACTTCCCGGATGAGAATATCATGCTAGTGACCGATTGTGCGAAACTTGGACCGTATGACGGACCTGAACAAGGATCCCGATGGAATATGGTTTTCGATGGGGCTTCTAACGCTTTGGGTAATGGAATTGGTGTTGTGATAATTTCTCCCGAGGGTTTCCACACCCCTTTCACTGCAAGACTATGCTTCGATTGTACAAATAACATGGCTGAATATGAGACATGCATTTTGGGTCTGAAGGCGACCATTGATTTAAGGATCAAACATCTGAATGTATTCGGAGATTCCACTCTGATGATTAGCCAAGTAAAGAGAGATTGGGACACTAAGCATCCTAATCTTATTCCTTACAAGGAGCTTGTGTTATCTCTGATTCCTTACTTCGAAGAGATCACCTTTGAGCACTTACCTAGAGAAGAAAATCAGTTAGCCGATGCTTTGGCCATGATGTCTTCAATGTTCAAAGTTAAATGGGACAACGAAGCTCCTATGATTACAATTGAAAGATTTGACGAACCTGTGCACTTCTATGAGCTTGACACTGACGCTGAGAAGCTGTGGTACCATGAGGTGAAGAGATACCTTGAAGCACAAGAGTATCCCGAAGGAGCTTCTATCAATGATAAAAATTTCTTACGAAGATTCTCAGCCAAATTCTTCCTAAGCAATGAAATCCTGTACAAACGCAACCATGATTTTACTCTACTCCAATGTGTGGACAAGAAGGAGGCAGAGAAAATTATGGAAGATATGCATGATGGTCTCTTTGGGACTCACTCTAGTGGACATACTATGGCCAAGAAAATATTGAGAGATGGCTACTATTAGTCAACAATGGAGATTAATTTCCATCACCATTCAAGGACTTGCCACAAATGCCAAATATATGCTGACAAGGTCCATGTGCCTCCTATTCCTCTAAATGTCATGACTGCTCCGTGGCTGTTCGCGATATGGGGCATTGACATGATTGGAGAGATTAAACCTACTTCTTCCAATGGACATCACTTCATTCTTGTCAGTATCGATTATTTCACCAAATGGGTCGAAGCTGCCTTATTTTCCTCGGTCACAAAGAACATTGTAGACAGATTCATCAAACATAACCTCATCTGCTGTTATGGTATCCCCGAAAGGATCATCACTGACAATGGGGCCAATCTCAACAATACTATGATTACAGAACTTTACACTCAGTTCAAAATCAAGAATCACAATTCTTCTCCTTATAGACCCAAAATGAATGGCGCAGTGGAAGCAGCCAATAAAAACTTTAAGAAAATTGTGTAAAAGATGGTGGTAACCTACAAAGACTGGCATGAGATGTTACTGTTTGATCTTCATGGCTACCGTACTTCATCTCATACATCAACTGGGGCAACTCCCTTTTCTTTGGTCTATGGCATGGAAGTTGTCCTTCCAGTGGAAGTTCAGATTCCCTCACTAAGGATTATGAATGAAGCAGGCTTAGACGAAGACGAATGGATTCAGACAAGGTTGGATCAGCTAAACTTGATCGATGAAAAGTGACTGGTTATTGTTTTTCACGGTCAGATGTACCAAAAATGTATGATCAAGGCTTTCAACAAAAAGATCATGCCTCGGGTATATCAAGTTGGTGACTTTGTAATAAAGTGCATCATTCTTCCATAAGGCGACCCCAGGAGAAAATGGACTCCCACTTATGAAGGGCCATTGGTTGTCAAGAAAGTGTTCTCTGGTGGTGCCATGATGCTGACTACTATGGACGATGAATATTTCCCACATCCTGTGAATGCAGACATAGTTAAAAAATACTACGCATAAGAGACCCGCTAGGTTGACACACCTATGCAAGATAAGGGCATCCCGACAAACCAAAGGTTTAGGCAGAAATTAGGGATATATGCAAAAGATTATACACCCGGCAAGTTGAAAACCCAAAAGGGCGACTTGGGCAAAAATGGGTATCCTTGTGGGCTAAAAACCCAAAAGGGAGGTCCAAGAAAAAGTTAAGGATCAAAAGCGTATGACTATGTCTCGTGGAACCACCACAGTCGACTTTATTACCAAGGTTCGATTTCAAACTGTCCAGGATCAATCCAATCAACTTCTATCAATGGCAAGGGACGTTTGAAGACGTTGGGGCAATAGTAGAGTTGGAATACAATGAGATCATTTCCACATGGTTTTTGTTTTTGTTTTCAATTTTGTTATCCTTTCGACGATATCCTCTTACTAGGATCTCTGTCTCTTTGTATAAAACGCATACTCATGGGCAAAACATCAATACAAATATACTTTGAAGTGCAAATGTTTTTTTTGTTTTGAGTGCAAAGACTTCCAATGACTAAAATTGTACGAACATATGCATATGAACATAATTAAACTATTTAGAACATTTGTGCTACCAAGCAGTAACGAGCATCTCTTTAATGTAGTTGAGATATCCCCACAGAGTTATCTCATTAGCATTATCCCCATGGAGCCTGCTACAATAAACGTTTACCCCAACAGAGTTGCCCACAAAGTTAGATTTATGCAAACCTTGGTCAGAGTCTCAATCTCTCGACAACCCTCTCCTCAGCTGAGTTGGTCTTAAAAGAGGAAGCCTTGTGGATTTCTTCCTAAAGAATTCACCTTGCCAGCAGGTCATCAAATATTCTCTTCAACAGGGTTTATTCCCCAACGAAATAATACACTCCTCAATGGAGTCATTTCCTATTCAAAAAACTTTCAGATACTATAAAGCCTGGACCCGGCCAGATAATAGTTTAACCTCTCAATTACTATGAAACCTGGACTAGACCAGATAATAGTTTAAATTCTCAAGATACTATGAAGCCTGGACCTGACCTGATAATAGTTTAACCTCTCAGTTACTATGAAGCCTGGACCCGACCAGATAATAGTTTAACTTCTCAAGATACTATGAAGCCTGGACCCGACCAAATAATAGTTTAACTTCTCAATATACTATGAAGCTTGGATCCGACCAGATAATAGTTTAAATTCTCGAGATATTGAAAAACCTAGACTCAACCAGACAAAGGATTAATTTCCTTTCCCCAGTAGAGTTTGCCTCTACCCCCAATAAGTTACTGTGAAGCCTGGAATCTGACCAGATATCAGTTCAACTTCATTCATTTAAGAAAGTTACTTTGAAGCCTGGAATCCGACCAAATATCAGTTCAACTTCATCCTTTCAAGCAAGTTACTATAAATCCTGGACCCGACCAAATATCAGTTCAACTTCTTTTCAAGAAAGTTATTGTGAAACTTGGAATCCGACCAGATAGCAATTAACTTCATCCACCTCAGAAGTCTGCAAAACCTGGAATCTAACCAGATAGCAGTTTAATGTTAGTAAGTTGCTACAAAGCCTGGAGTTCGACCAGATAACCATTTAACTTCACTCTCCCAAGTAATTTTCCACGAAGCCTGGAATCCGACCAGATAAAAGTTAATTTAATCTTCCCTAGTAAGTCGCTGCGAAACCTGGAATACGACCAGATAATAGTTTAACTTCAAGCCGTTTTCTGCGAAGCCTGGAATACGACCAGATAACAGTTTAATTCACATCTTCCCATGCAAGTCATTGCGAAGCCTGGAATATGACCAGATAACAATCAACTTCATTATCCTCAACAAATTGCTGTCAAGCCTGGATTTCGACCAGATAACAACTAACTTCTGATACTCTCCAATCAGGAATGATTCCCCAATAGAGAAATGGACAACCAAAGTTCCTGAACTTTATTCCTCCAAGCAGAAATCAACACTCCCCACAGAATGTCCTCATGCGAAGAGCCAAAGTCAATATTCCCCAGCGGATTTCTCCTCAAACAATAAAACAGAGATTTATTTTCCTAGACAAAAACACGATGCAATAAATGCATCACATTCATAAATCATAACGCATACATGAAAAATGCATACAACATAATCTCATTTATTTTGAGAACATCATTATGCCATGCATACATCTGCATGAAACTAATCCCCTTCCTTGCAGGAAAATCAACGGGCAAAAGACATCTACCATTTTAGTATAAATCAACCAAAAGAATTATCCTGATACTTTCCCTAGTCACTCTGAATGGCATATCTAAGCCCATTCCCTACATAGTTATCTAACATATCATCGAGTGCAAATGTCTGGGCACTTTAATGTTCAATTATCTTCTACCTTCAAGTCACAAATGGCAGACTCACTAATCTAACTCTTCAGGTTTAAGAAGATTGAACAGGGGAAGTTGTTGTACCCCAAAATTTTCTCTCTCATTTCTCAAAGATTTTCTCACAAGATCTTCCATGACTCAAGTTTTCAGCACCGATACCTCAATTTAGGTTTGAAATTCGCACAAGGGAAAAATGATCAAAATGCACACTAAAAAGTCAAACTTTGACTTTTGGATCAAAATCAAGTTTCAAGAATCACATTTCATCAGGACATGTTAGAACATGAAGTTGGTTCACCAAGAAAATCAAAAGTCAAATTACTTTGGAAATGTCAAAGTTCTAAACATTTAGAAATTTTTCTAAGTGTTAAGAAAATATGATAAATTCAGAACTTCTGACCAGATTTTCATCATGATGTAGGAAGATTCTGGAAGAACTTCTGGTGCCAGAGTTGTACATCTCAATGAGATCTAAAACATTGCAGAACAGAACTTCTCCTAGAAATGTTGGGCCTTCAAGCTATAAATCTTTGAAGACACGTCCATGAAACTAAAGCACTTAGTAAATTCTGAGCATTTCCAAGTCATAATTTAGTTAGAACTTCTGGGCCAGTTTTCACGTAGGTACAATCATAGTTTGCAAAGATAATTCAAAGAGGGATTACAAAGCATGTTACAAGCTTTCTGAAAAGTCTGAGGACTCCTTCAGATCATGCTGGAGCAAGGAGATTTAAAGATCAGAAGTTAGACATTTGTTCTTAATTTAAGTTACGTTTATGTTGAACTTCTGATACAGTTTCAAGGTATGATGCATAATCTCATGTTGCAGGCTTTCTGGCTTGTTAAATCTTATCATCATTTAATGCTCACACCCACTTGTGAGTCTTTATCCAAGGGATCTTCCCACGTGTGGCATAGAAGTACCATTGCTGTCCTTGAAAAGCAAACTTTTGTACAAAGTTTATTTTGGGCCCATGCTTCACTTTGCTTCTGAGTGTACTTCTCCCACAAATTATGCTTACAAACTCAGATTAGGTGTGCTTGAAGCTGCTAACCACTCTACTTTGCCTTGAAACTTGCTTGGCTAAACTTGCTTCGAAAACAAGTCAACGAGCCATAACACATGATGGTTGTACTCTTGACTTCTCCAAGCTTCTAAATCCTTTGCCTATAAATTAAACTTCATTTACAACTGTTAGAGGGTCGAAAAGATTGGAAAAAGCCTTGAAACCTTGCTAAAAATTCCCGAGAACCTGAAACTGCAGCACAAACACAAAAACCTGCTAATTTCTGATTTTTCAATCCAAACTCTAATTTTCCTTGAGTGTTTTCTTGACTAAATCACCTATACAGTTTCCAGAATATACATAGAAGTTATCCCAACTTTTGTTTTCAAATTGTAAAATAGTATTCACCACTCTCTGTTTAAAAAAACCAGAACTTTGCGCCTTGACTGCTCAAGAACTTTCCCACCATTCATAGCTCAAGTTAAGAGTTATTTTAGCTTTCTGAGAACTTGAGGAAGCTGACCAGAACATCACTGCAATATGAACCAGGCTCTAATTTACAGAACAATTTCCAACTGTAAGGTAAGTTTCCTCTGATTTTCATCTCATTACTTAGGCATTGTCAGGCTTGCATTTTCAAAGATACAATGTAGATATCATGGCTCTGATTCTGTACGTATTCATAGATTTCATGTATATGGCCTAAGTAGAGAGAATTTCAGATCAGAACTTCTTGAGGAAATTAGGGTTCAGAATTAGGGTTAGCATAATTCATGCTTGTTTCTGGCTTACAGTTTTGATGCTTTGTATTTCTGAAGCCATGATTAAATTTGCCATAACTGCTATGTTTGTATTTTCCATTTTTTGTTGAGAAATGACTAAGTTACAGATGCTCTATTTGGCACGAAGAAGAAGATGAAGTTCATCATCAGAACTTATTTTTTAATATATGCTTATGTTTTTGCTTCTAATACCGGATGTATAGCCATCCCAGTGGTAGAGAGCACGTGCATAAGACATTAGTGTTAAGGGTCCTAAGTTCTAGCCCCAGAAACACCTTTTTATGTTTATTTCTTGACATTCTTCCCCATTATTTGTCAAACATTATTCCTGGACCAGAAATTCTAGATAAACCCCTCCATTTGTTTGTCAAAACAGTACTCCTGGACTAAAACTTCTAGATATTCTCATCCAACAGTATTGACACTTCACTGACCCATTACCAGAACTTCTAGCCTTCCAGTAACACTAGACTTCTAGGTTTCCAGCTGCATCAGAACTTCAAAACTCTCTTAACAACTAGAACCTCTAACCTTCCAGTAACATTAGAACTTCTAGGCTTCCTCAAACAATCAGAACTTCTAGGATTTCCCTTGTTCCCAGCAAACCCAGAGCTTCTGGATGTCCCTGTTTCTTCTAACATTTTCTTTCTGATTTGTAGTGCACCAGAGTCAGAACGTCTTCTCCTTATTTCTATCCTTTCAACAATGCGCTGACTCTGATCCTTTTTCTTCTCTTATTATTTTGATCATCACTTTTTATTTTCATTTATCAAAAAACACCAAAAATATTTTATATATACTCTACTTTATTTCTTTTAAAACAAAAAAGACTAAAAACATTTCCTTAAGCAAATTTATTTCTTCTCTTAACAAAAACAAAAAAAAAATCTATTTTATATTTTCATTCTTGTACATTATTTCAATATGGTTGTAATAGATAATTAGGAATTTAATTTCTTGCAACCCCCATTTGTAAATTTGTATACCCCATTCCCCAAATGATTGTAATAGCGTAGAATATTTACTTTCCTCAATTTATCATTTTCATATAAATGCTAGTAATTAGGATTTGTATGGGAAGATAAAATCAATCTTAGAGAACACTAATCCAAGATAAACTAAGCATGAAATACAAACACTTTCATCTCTAGGGTTAACTCCACTTGTTGCCTTATAAAAATGGTCATGTTATGCATGTGAGATGTCTTAGCAAAAAAAATCAAAATACAAGATCATAGTCCCTCGATGACACTACGAATGTTGCCTTATAAATGATCTTAGTCCCTCAAGATAAATGCTAAGATATCTCACAACATTGCTATCATGTCTATACGATGACCCACACCCGTACCTTCACATCCTAAGATAAGGCTTCTTACCAATCAATGGTAAGATAGCAACATCTAAAGAAGGAGAAGAATAAAAGACTTTTGAGTAGGTAGAAACATTCTTAGTTGGTTGCTCATTTTCAAAGCAAACCTCTTTTCAAACACACCAACACTTTCCATGAAATATTTTCAAAAGTCCAACACTTTGTGTACATTCTTATAGAGACGAGAATCATTACAAAGTTTGCCTAAACGAAGGCGCTTTTCAAAAATACTTTCAAAACCCACCATAAAGCACACTTTCAAACAAAAGCAATGATCTAGCAAGCAACTAAGAGCCCAAAGATAACTATGGATGAAAAGGGTGCTAATACCTTCCCTTTTCATAATCTGCCCCCCGAACTCAAGAAAATAATCTTAAAGGTATTTCCTGTTCTTTTCACCCTTTCCTTTATTGGATAAAAGAAAAGTCGGTGGAGACTCTTGCTATCCGCAATAATTACGATCAAATGCAAAACATCCCAAGTCAATTCTCTCACCATGTTACAAATACGACATTCAGTATACCAATAAGAAACCAATCAAAGGAAGTATATTGGCATATCATTTGGCTCATCAAGCTGTAGACAACTATCAGACTATGAATTTCGAGTTCCTAGATGAGAATATTATGCTGGTTATTGACTATGAAAAACCTAGGCAGTATGAAGGACATGAGCTAGGATCGTAATGGACTATGGTGTTTGATGGAGCTTCCAATGCGCTTGGTAATGGATTTGGTGCCGTGATTGTCTCTCCCAAGGGTTTCCATAGGCCCTTCACCGCCAGATTGTGTTTTGACTGTACCAACAACATGGCAGAATACGAAGCGTCCATCATGGGTATCAAGGATGCTATTGATATGAGGATTAAATTACTGAATGTATATGGGGACTCAGCCCTAGTAATCAATCAAATTAATCAAGAATAAGATACGAAGCATCCAAATCTCATTCTCTATCGAGAGCATATGTTGATGTTAATTCCGTACTTCAAAGAAATCACTTTTGAACATATTCCACGAGAAGAGAATTAATTGGCAGACGCATTATCTACCACATCATCTATGTTCAAAGTCAGATGGGACAATGAAGCTCCTCGAATCACTATTGAGACATTAGATGAACCGACACATTGCTACAAAGTTGATACTGATGGAGTAGAGGAAAATCCTTGGTACCATGAAGTGAAAAGATACCTTATTACTCAAGAATACCCTAAAGGGACATCTATTAATGATAAGAAATTTCTACAGAGGTTCTCTACCAAGTTCTTTCTGAGTAACAGAATTTTGTACAAGCGCAATCACAATTCGACTTTGCTTCGTTGTGTAGACAAGAAGGAAGCTGAGAATATTATGGAATATATGCACGAAGGGTCTTTGGTACTCACTCCAGTAGACACACGATGGCTAAGAAAATTATGAGAGCGGGTTATTATTGGTTGACCATGGAAACTGATTGCCATCTTCATTCTAGTACTTGTCACAAGTGCCATATTTATGCTGACAAAATACATGTGCCTCTGGTTCCCTTAAATGTCTTGACTGCTTCTTGGCCGTTTGCAATGTAGGGCATTATTATGAATAGAGAGATTAAGCCTACTGCGTCCAATGGGAATTATTTCATCCTAGTCACTATTGATTATTTCACAAAGTGGGTTGAAGCAGCCTCATTTGCCTCTGTTACCAAGAATGTTATGGCCCAGTTTATTGAGCATAATCTCATCCGTCGGTATGGCATACCCGAGAGAATCATCATAAATAATGGCACCAATCTCAGTAATACTATGATCACGGAACTCTGCATGCAGTTCAAGATTAAACACCATAATTCTTCTCCATATCGACCAAAGATGAATGGCGCAGTGGAAGCCGCCAATAAGAATATCAAGAAGATTTTGCAAAAAAAATGATAGTAATCTACAAAGATTGGCACGAGATGTTACCATTCGCTGTTCATGGATATCGCACTTCAGCATGTACATCAACTAGGGCAACTCCGTTTTCCCTAGTCTACAGAATGGAGGTTGTCCTGCCTATCGAGGTCCAAATTCCTTCTCTAAGGATTATGAAAGATGCAGGTTTAGATGAAGACGAGTGGATTCAAACTATACTGGACCAGATAAACTTGATTGATGAAAAGAGGCTTGTGGTTGTGTGTCACAGTCAGATGTGTCAGAAGCGCATGATTAAGGCCTTCAATAAGAAAGTCAAACATCAGGGATACTAGGCTGGTAATTTGGTAATAAAGCGCATTATCTTACCACAAGGTGATCCCATGAGCAATTGGACTCCCATATATGAAGGGCCATTTATGATCAAGAAGATATTTTCTAGCAGTGCTATGATACTTACCACCATGGGTGGTGAAGATCTTTCACACCCTATAAATGCAGACATAGTTAAAAAATACTACGCATAAAAGAGACTCGCTAGGTTGACTGCCCTAGGAAAAAAATGGCATCCCAGCGAACCAAAAGGGTTCGGGAAAAAATTAAGGATATATATAAAAAGAACGTACATCCGGTAAGTCGAAAACCTAAAGGGAGGCTTGGAAAAAAAAGGATATCCCGGTGGATTGAAAATTCGAAAGGGAAGTCCAGGAAAAAGTTAGGGATTAAAGCGTACGACTATGTCCCGTTGGATCACCCACCTACTTACAGCCAGCATAATTACCTACATCAAGTTCAAATGGTACACATCAATTCAATCAACTTCTTCTGACAGTGAGGCATGAGATGCTTGAAGACATAGGGGTAATAGTAGAGTTGAAACTCGATGGGATCATTTCCACATAGCTGTTTTTCTTTATTTCTCTCTGTACACCTTTTCTTTTACGACGATTTCCTCTTTCTAGGATTTCTGTCTCTTTGTATAAAACTATCTGTTTATAGGCAAATTTTCCAGATTAATACAATTAGTTTCAAACTCAAAAGCTATTTTTACTTGCTCTGTTTTGTTTGCAAAAACGTCCAATGATTATGTTGAATTAACATATGCATTGGAATATGATTACCGTTTACAAATATATGCATGAAAACATGATTATCATTTATGAAAGATTCCATGAGTTGGAATAAGCATTCGAAGCTGACCATAAATTCTCACAGAGCAATTTCCTCAAATCTTTCCCCACAAGTTAATCCACATCAAGAAGATTATTTCCCTGGTGAAGCCGCCCAAGTCTATAGGGTTTATTTCCCCAACGGAGTTTATTTTTTCGATATTACAATTCCTCGACAATATTCTCTTCTCTGACCAGATGACATTAAATGTTGTCCTCCCCAGAAGAGCTAGCACATCAGAGAATTTCAGTTCTTTCATCTCCAGTCAGAATATAAATATTACAAAGAATGATGAATGACCGACTCTCCTTGAATGCTTCTATCCCCAAGCAGAAGACGAAGATCCCCAGCGGAATTCCCTTAAGAAGAAAACATAAATCCCCAGTAAATTCAAGATGAAGAACTATTGTCTTCATCCCCAGCAACAATCAGGGTTTTACTTTCCCCAGTCAGACGTTATTATATGAAGCTACCGATACACACCAAGAACATATTTCATCCATGTATCATTTACCAAAATCATGACATATGCATACAAAACGCATACATTAGTCTCATTTATTTTGAGAACATCATTATGCAATGTATTACATACATCATGAAATTGCACATAACTAACTCTAACTTTTCAAGTTAAGTTCGCAAACAAACAAATATTACCATCAATTTAAAGATAGGTTATGGATCAATTCCCGAAACAAGACTGGGTGACTATCTACACGACCAAATAATCTCCTTCAAATGTTTATTCTGAAAAGCATCTCCTTCAGCGCTTCATTCTGAAAAGCATGTCCCCTTCAGAGATGGAACCCTGAAAAGCATTTCCCCTAGAGACCGAGTTCTGACGAGCATTTCCTTCAGAGGAGTTCTGAAACACATTTCCCCTTCAGCACTTCATTCTGAAAAGCATCTCCTTCATAAGTTTTATTCTTAAAAGCATCTCCTTCAGCGCTTCACTCTGAAAAGTATGTCCCCTTTAGAGATGGAACCTTGAAAAGCATTTCCCCCAGAGACCGAGTTCTGGCGAGCATTTCCTTAAGAGGAGTTCTGAAATGCATTTCCCCTTCATCACTTCATTCTGAAAAGCATCTCCTTCAGAAGTTTTATTCTAAAAAAGCATCTCCTTCAACGCTTCATTCTGAAAAGCATGTCCCCTTACGAGATGGAACCCTGGAGTGCATTTCCCCCAGAGTCCGAGTTCTAGGGAGCATTTCCTTCAAAGGAGTTCTGAAACACATTTCCCCTTCAGCACTTCATTCCGAAAAGCATCTCCTTCAGAAGTTTTATTCTGAAAATAATATCCTTGAGTGCTTTGTTTTGAAAAGCATGTCCCCTTCAGAGATGGAACCCTGAAAAGCATTTCCCCCCAGAGACCGAGTTCTGGAGAGAATTTCCTTCAGAGGAGTTCTGAAACGCATTTCCCCTCCAACACTTCATTCTGAAAAGCATCTCCTTCAGAATTATTCTGAAAAACATCTCCTTCAGCATTTCATTCTGAAAAGCATGTCCCCTTCAGAAATGGAACCCTGAAAAGCATTTCCCACGGAGACTGAGTTTTGGAGAGCATTTCCTTCAAATGAGTTCTGAAACGCATTTCCCCTTCAGCACTTCATTCTGAAAAGCATCTCCTTCAGAAGTTTTATTCTGAAAAGCATATCCTTCAGTGCTTCATTCTGAAAAGCATGTCCCCTTCAAAGATGGAACCTTGAAAAGCATTTCCCCCAGAGACCGAGTTTCGGTGAGCATTTCTTTCAGAGGAGTTCTGAAATGCATTTCCCCTTCAGCAGTTCATTCTAAAAAGCATCTCCTTCAAAATTTCTATTCTGAAAATCATCTCCTTCAGCGTCTCATTCTGAAAATCATGTCCCCTTAAGAAATGGAACCCTGAAAAGAATTACCCCCAGAGACCGAGTTCTGGCGAGCATTTCCTTCAGAGGAGTTATAAAATGCATCCCCCCTTCAACACTTTATTCTGAAAAGCACCTCCTTCATTGCTTCGTTCTAAAAATAATTTCCCCTTCTGAGACGGAATCCTAAAAAGCATTCTTCAAATACAGACAAGCGTAGGCTCGTTTTGATTTCAACAGTTACTTTGGATGGCATCTTTAAGCCCATCTCTGACGACATCCCGTCACCTCTCCAAATGGCATCTTTAAGCCAATTCCTGATATAATCAACCAACAATGTTACTCTGTGCACATGTGAGTGCAAATTTCTGGGCACTTAGGTGTTCAATCCTCATCCACCTTCAGATCTCGAATGACGAGCATGCCAATCTAACCCTTCAGGTTTAAGAAGATTGAATAGGGGCAGCTGTTGTACCCCAAATTTTTCCCTCTCATTTTTAAAAGAATTTCTCATTCTCCTAAGGTTATCAAGTGTTCAAGACTACTCAAGAATGATCAGATGATTCTCCTTCTAAGAAGTGGCCTACAATTAGGGTTTTGGTTTTATAAAACAAAAAATGGACTTCTAATGCCTCAAGTGAGCTTCATGGTTTCTTATACGCTTCAAAGAATCTTCATATCAAGTTTCAAGCCTTACATAACAATTTTGCTCTGTCAATTGTCCAGATGATTGAAAATCAACTATATTGGGTGAAAAGTCAACTATGGTCAACATACAGTCAAACTTCAAGATTTTTGGTCAACATCATTGTTTTTAATTTACATTCATCATTTGATCAAGGGTTGATCATAACTCATCAATAAAACTCAAGATTCATCAAAAGTCAAAAATTGTTAAATTAGGGTTTTCTTTAGGAGAAGTCAACTGAACTTTGACCAAGCATAACTTTCACATGCCTCATCAGGAAATTCTCAACCAAAGCTCATTTTGAAGAAAATTCAATTCTCTACAACCTTTTCTCTCTAATCCCAAGGCCCAAAAATGCTTTATTTGAGAGATATGCGCCAAAATATTATAGGTTATTTTAAAAGTCAACAAAAAAAGACACTTTTTGTAAAAGCAACTAACTTACATCAAGATAAGGAATTAAAATAGAAAAATAGTAAACATGAGAGTTTTAGGGGACATCTTGAAATTTCCAAAAAGTCCAAGATCACCTTCATATGATAAACATTAAGCAAGTTATGAGTTGTACAAATTGGGCGATTTTGAGAAAAGACATGAAACCCAAATTGAGCAAACTTGAATTTTTGGGCTAATGGGCTTATCTTTCAAGGTCCAAATGTGTTCTTGACCTCATAATGGACCTATAAATACATTCATGCACCATGATGATTTTTATCTTTTTTATTTTTATTTTTATTCATTTAGATTCAAATTAAATCAAAAAATATCAAATGGTGGTGCAAGGCTTAAAAAGCTTAAGATTTGATTTATGTTGGGGCCCCAAAACCATACAAAAACCGTGTGAGGTTATTCTTATAGCAAATATTGATATTTTGTCTTATTCAAATTCTATTTTTCAAACAAAATCAAGATATAATTTCTACAATGTCCAAGCCCATTCCTTTAACCCAATCTTTCCCTATAAATACTTTTCACATTCAAACAACAAGGGCACGAAGAAACCTTGCAAAAATACTCTCAAAAAATCTTAAAATTTCTTAAAGTAGGGCAAACGTGAAACCTTATTTTCAGCCCTTCTGAAAGCAAGCAAACCATCCCAATCGACTCCTAAGGTAATATAGAGTGAGTATTGATCATTCTTGATGATCAAAGAAGCCTGAACTGAACACTACATGCATCACCGATTTGCACGCTTTCTTGAATTTCGAATTTTTTTTATTATGCTTTGGTAAAAACTAGCCATGCTAATGTGTTTCTGATATGTAATAGGACATGTTTGAACCATTACATGGGCCCCATAATGCCAAGATGATAAATCACCATGTTTGAATCGATTTGCTTTGCTTTCTTTATATCCTTTATACAGAACGATTCAACACAAACCAAGGCCACCATTGAATCCGCAACCCTCAAATTAGGGGGGTAGTGTCCTCTTTTATCACTAACACTCTTTGTATTGCAAGATATAAAAACATGCTCACCGGAGAAGACGACCGGAGCTAGGGCTCTGGCGCTTCTCCGGTCCCTCTGGTTTTGTTTTATATTATATTTATTTAGTTCTATTTTGTTAATGGATGAAACAGCCACCCCATTGGCAAGGACACACACGATAAGATATTGATACACAAGAGCGTGAGTTTGATCCCTATCTTTTGCTTTTTTTTGTTATTTTTTCCAATTTCTGCAGGTTACACATATAATCACCAGCACCTATGTTACTAGCACAACCGGCGCATGGCTGGGTGGTAATCTATGCATGCAGAATGTTGAAAGGCGTGGGTTCAGCACCCACCCCATACAATCTTTTTCCTCATATTTTTTTAACTAACTTATTTTTATTCTTTTCAATTACTAAACCCTAATTTTTTTAATAACCTTAATTATTTTTCTTAATCAATATTTAACCTAAATTAATTTTTTATAAAAAACCTTTAAAAAATTAGGTTTAGTATTTTTAATAAATTAATTTTGACTTTTATTTTTAAATTAATTAGGTTAATTAGTATTTTTCTTGAATAATAAAATTAATTAGACTTTAGGTTTTAATTAAAATTAATTAGACTTTTTTTTATTAACATCAAATTGACATTCAAACATTTTAAAAAAAAAAACCTTTTTTTATATTTTGCATTTAAATTCCTAGAGGAATTGTATAGGTCGTGCGATTTTCTTTTGTAATAGCTTAGTTTATCTTTCCGCATTTTCCTATTATGTAACTACTTATAGGATGTAATAGTCTAGGGTGTTAATTTTCACATTTTATTTTCCGCATATTTTATGTAACTTCCCCAAAGCCCTATAATAGCTTAGTGTGATACGGTGGGAAGAACTGACTGATTTTTGGAATACTGGTTTGCGTTTTGTGTTTGTTTTCGCAAAATGTCGCGGTAAGCAAGAGTCGCCACCGACTTTTATTTTATCCAACAAGGAAAGGAAAAAAAGCACAGAAAAATTCCTTTTTTGAGATATTTCTCGGGTTCGGGGGGTAGATTATAGAAAGGGAAGGTGTTAGCACCCTTTCTATCTGTGGTTATCCACGGGCTCTTAGGTACTTGCTCATATTATTTTCAAAATTGTTTTTCTTTGTGCTTGTGGGTTTGAAAAAAAGGTTTTTGTTTGAAAGGTGTAAGTGTGAAAAATATTTTTTTTTTGTTTTTTGAAAGAGCAAGTACTTAAGAACCATCTACCTACTCGAAAAAAGGAATCGTTCTATGCTATCTTCCTTTAGACAATGCTATCCCACTATTGATGAGTAGGTAGCATCATCGTTAGAGTTTAAGGGTCAATTCGAATTTAGGGACTTACGGTCACCAAAGCAATGTTAGGATGCCTTAGCGGTAACCCTAATGTCTTAGATCATTTGTTTTGAGGCAACAATATCTGAGTCAACCGTTTCGAGGAAACTATGATCTTTGGACAAGAGGGCGGCCTCTAAAGTGACCTATACTCAATGACCGCGTACGAAGGCAACCAAGTGGGGTGTACCCTAAGAGTGCGCATGTGCGAGTGTGTCGTTTTCAGTTTATTTTTTATCTTTGTACATGTTAAAGGTGATCTATATTTATTTTAGGTTAAACATTCATTCTTGTCATGCATCCCTATTATCAAACATCTAATAGTTATATTTTGCGGAAAATAAATTGCGGAAAGTAAATTACAAGGCGTCGAGTATTTACATCGCCAAAAGCAACCCTTTGAAATTTAAATGCGAAAAATAAATAAAGCGATAAAAATAGTCCTAATTATCTATTACATCCTGGGAACAAATACAATATCGAATAAAATGGATCGCGTGCGGGAAATTAAATCGAATGCGAGTTCTAGGGTTTTGACCCTTTGTTTTTTAAAGAAAAGATTTTTTTTTGTTTTTGAATTAAGAAAGAAATTATCTAAGTTAATTATTAAATTAATTAATTAATTAATTAAATAAATATTTTTGGGTTTTTTGTGTTATTTAAAGAAAGAAAATAAAATTGATCGATGTTAATAAAAACCTAATTATGTCTAAGTTAATTTTAATTATTTGTAAAAAAAACATATTAAAGTTAATTCTAATTAATGACCTACATTAATTAATTGATTTGTTAATAAAAAATAAAATACTAAAATTTAATTTAATAAATAAAATATTTTTTGGTTTTAATGTTATAAAGAAAAAAATTTGTTAGTTATTAAATTAGAAATAATAAATAAATAATTAAAACAAAAAAATATATAATAGAGAGAGATATGGGGTTTGGGCCTGAATAGGAGGTCAGGGTAGCAATTCCATGGCCCATTAACATGCTGGCCTGGTTGACTTTGAAAGATCCAGTGGGTGCATGCTGACCTGGTCCATGGTAGTCTATCAATTTCTGGCCACCAGATTTGGCCTATGGCTATCTGGCCATCAGATGCTTGAGGGTGTATGGTGTGCTTCGCGTTTGGATTTGCATGAGATAACCTGAAGAAAAAATGTAACAAAGTGCATGGGGGACCTGGGATTCAAACCCAGGTCCTGATGGTATTTGCATTGCTTGCTTCGCCACTAGGCCAATGTGTCTCAATTGTTAATATATTAAACAATAATAATAAGAGATAATGCGCCCTATGCCAGAAAAAAAATAAAAACGCGCGAATTATTTGAACCAGCCACTGGGGAGACGACACGCCATCGTCTTCTTCCTCACGCCCCTGTAACTTTACCTGCGGATTTAGATCTGCAGCTAAATGCGCAGGTTGATCCCAAAATTAATTCCAAGCCATGAAAACGACCTCCAAAGGCATGGTTAGGTTCGTCTCCCTCTCCTGAGTGCAACCATGTCTATCATGAGATTCAATTTCACCTGAAATTCAAATCCCTAAAATCCAACACGAAACCCTAGCCATACTACTATGGGGTTACAGTCCATATAAATGAAATTAAATATTGCCACAAGCTTAGAAATCTCATGAGAGTCACAAATTTATCAATGATTTGCCAGAAAGATGCAAGAATTGAGAACTACGATTTTGAATACAGGGCTGGGATACATGACACTTACAGCGCGTTTTGGTGTGTATGAGAGCTTGCTTTGGATCCCAGTAGGTTGAGTAGACACCCAACAATCGATTGGTATCAAGCTTTGCTTCTGAAAACGCCTCAAAGTGGGATTTTGGTTTCACATTTTTCACCACTTTTTTCAAGTTTAGTTTGGTTGGTTCTTGCAGCCTCTAGCCTTGTTTTCGTGCCCTCCAGCCTCCTTATGTATGATAGAATGCATTATGTTAACAATTATGCCTTGAATCTTTCCACATCAATTCCATGGGATTTGATTTAATTCACCATTACTAAACCTTCCAAAAGTGTCAAAACTCAGTCTTTTTGCACATGGATTGCTTGATACGGGTTTGATACCCTTGATGATGATGATTCAGTCCTAAAATAGCCAAAAAGATATCAAGTAATCAATATTTGGATTTTATTTTATTTAATTTGATTTAAAATGAAATAATTAAATTAAAAATCAAATAAAATAATAAAATTGATAAATGGACACAAGGCTGAAGCTAGGACACGTGTGCAATGTGGAAAGTTCAAATCAAGTGGAAAAGAATGGGCCCATTTGATAAAATTTGAAGTTTTGGGGATAGTTGACGTTTGGCAATTTTGCAAAAATGCCCAACTTCAACAATGCATAACTTCTTCAATTTTGCATTTTTGGAGGTGTTCTTGAACTTTATAGAAAGCTTGGGATGTCCTATAACCATCCCTCTTGGTCTCATTGAATTTTGATATTCCATGCTCAAGTTATAAGCTTAGGCAAAAAAGGTGTTTTTGTTGACTTTCAAAAATGACCTATAATGTCCAAATTTGTAACTTCTTATGAGTGCATCATCTGATCTTGGGGTATGAAGATGGATTGTAGGAAATGGAATCCTATTCAAAATGAGCTTTGTATGGGTCATTTATCAAAAAGTATGAGAAAGTTATGCTTGGTCAAAGTTGAGTTGACTTTTCCTACAAAACCCTAATTTAGCAACTTTTGAGTCTTAATGAAATTTGAGCAATCCTTGATGAATCATGATCAAACCTTGATAAAATGATGAAATATACTTCAAAATGAGAATGTTGGCAAAGAATATTGAAGTTTGACTGTTTATAGGTCACAATTGACTTTTGCCCTAGCACAGTCGATTTTTGGACCTTTTGAGCAATTGACTGAGCAAACTTCCTCTGCAAGGCTTGAAACTTGACATGGATGGCCTTGAGAACATATTAGGACATTGGGGAACACTTGAGGTCATTTAAACTCAAGGGTCTTGATGTAACACAAAACCCTAATTTGGGGTTGACTGCCTTAGGAGATAGCTTGACTGTCCAACTCTTGAGCAATCTTGAGCCACTTGGAGATTTTTCTTGCAATGTCTTAAGAAATATGAGAGGGCAAATTTTGGGGTACAACACTTAGGATTTACTTTCCTCACTTTACTTTTCTGTATATTATACTGTTAGTAATTAGGCGTGTATGGCAAGATAATAATCAATCGATAACATAACCCAAAATACAAGATAAAATAACTTAATTGAATACACTCTTCACACTTGCACCCATAGGGTAACCTCTATTTGTTGCCTTTGAAAACATGGTCATGTCCCTCTAAAGTAGGGATACTTTAGCAAAGTCCCTTCAAATAAAAATCATAGTCCCTCGATGACCCTTCGATGTTGCCTATGAAAAATGATCTAGTCCCTCCGATAGATTGGTAAAGTATCCTTATTTGTTTCCTTCGATGACCATACAATGACCCTTCGATTGTCCCTTCACATCTAATAGATGGGGATACCTACCAACTAATGGTACGGATACCACTGTGTCTAAAGGGGAATGAAAATAACAAGAACAACCTTGAGTGGGTAAAATTGTTAATCGCTCACTCACAACCTTTCTAAAAAACATTTTCACACATCACTTTCAAAAATATTTTCTAAAAACACTTTGTACGCATTCTTGAGGACTGATATAAGAACCATTACAAAGATATTCGTACTTTGGCTTTTCAAAATATTTTCAAAACACTTACACAAAAATCAATTTTCAAAAGTGAGCTAGCGATTAAGAGCCCCTTGATAACTACAGATGAAAATGGTGCTAACACCTTTCTTTTTCATAACTTACCCCCAAACTCAAAATCTATCAAGGTCTTTATGTTCTTTTCACCTTTCCTAAATATTGGATAAAAGAAAAGTCGGTGGCGACTCTAGCTATCCGCATATTTGTGATAAAATGCAAAAGTCCGTTCTCCCACCATATTACAGCTTGATTTTATTTAGGGTATGATCAAATTTAATTCTAATTTAGATTTATCTTAGCCTTAATTAGACTTCCTTATTTAATTTATTTTTATTTAGGTTAATAAAACAAAACAATTTCTTTTAAGTTCAAATAATCAAAATACAAAAACAATTAAAATACAAAAACAATATGCATTTAGTTTTTAAGTAAAAAATAATTCACTTGTACATAATCGAACACTTTTATAAATAAAATTAATTTCAATACTTTTCCAAAATAATAGGATTTCAAATCCTCGAGTAATTATTGGTCGACTTAACATTTACCAATTAATTATTCAAATCAAAACCTTTAAAATTCACCAACAAATCAAATAAATTTCTTTGCCCCACGCGATTTAATTTTGATAAAGATCAACTCTTTATCAATAAACCAAATCAAATTCAAAATAGATAACCAATTACGAACCTTTTTTCACTAACATAATAAAAACTCTAGACTTTTTCAATAAAGAATTGTTAAAATCTCTTTCAAATCAAAATTTCAAACTGCGTCCACGATCACTCATTTTTCAAACTCAGATAAAGTTCAAGGATAATTCGAGAGAAATGCTACGCGATCCTATAAAAAACACCAACCAAGCACTACGAACTACAAAATTGGACTATGATTCTTCACAAGGAGATACACAGGCACGCGGTTAAGAACAAGGCGAGTCCCCTAACTAAAAAAATTAAACATTTTCTCAAACATATGGAAATAGTAACTATTAAGTAGAAATTCCCGATTAACTCTACGACCTAAAATAGGATGCCCCTTGAGAACAAGGGATATGAAGGGTTCCTAACACCTTCCTCTCATATAACCAACTCACAAACTTAGAATCTTTAAACGGTTAAGGTTTTCCGTTATTTTCCCATTCTTAGGACAAAAATAAATGGTGGCGACTCTCATATTTTTTGCCGATTATGACAGTTGACGACTCTGCTGGGGACACTAACCTTAAGTTAGAGTTTACCTTATCTTTAGGTTTAGGGTTTTTGGGGTTTGCTTTTCTATTTATGGTATGTTGTTATTTATATATTTGTTTACTTGCTCTTCATTTATTGTGTTTACTTATTATCGTGGCATTCATATATTGTTGGTGGGATTTTATTGCAAACAATAACGAACCTTGGAAAAAAGGATTGTCAATTGGCCAAGGGGATTTAACATCCCTATGAGTTTTTGCGACGACTTTTCCTAGATTAGGTCGAATTTCGAGAAATATCTTTTAGAGGGCTAGATTCTTTTGGAGGTAGGACTTTGAGATTTGACCAATGAATCTTTGTATAACCCAGAACAAAATCTTATGGTGAGACTTTGTAAGACCTACAAGATGAAAGTCTCGGCCTACAAAGAGCCTCCACTTAAGGGAGGCCCTTGTGCCTTTTCCCTATAGTGTTACCCATGATACCCTTAGGAAAAGCACCTTAGGGTTGTGTAGAATAAACCTAGAACCTTCTGTAAGAGCCATCTTGTAGGTTGTTCTATTGAACATCTTGTCCTCCATGGGGAACCTTCCCGCGAAGGATATCTTGTTGTTATTCTTAAATCCTAAGGGTTTCCCTATGTCCATATCCGTCCCTACAACCATAAGGGTCTTATGTTGTTTAGACCGTAGGACTTCCATTTGTATATCATAATACCTATCTTGTAGGGGTTTCTTTATCTTTGTCATAATCCCTATCCTGTAGGGGTTTCCTTCGTATATCACAATCCCTAGCTCGTAGGGCTTTCGTTTTATAAAGTCATAATCCCTAGCCCATAGGGACTCCCATTTGTATGTTATAGTCCCTAGCCTGTAGGGGTTTCCTTATGTCTGTCACAAATCTCTAAGCTTGTATGGGGTGTTCTTATGTTTATCTTTATCATACGCCTGCATTGCATCATCCTCATATACATCCACAAACTCATATAAGGGGTCCTTATATCCTAACCTCATATCGTATTGCATAGCCATGAAAAAAATTTAAACAGAAAAATACTTTTGCATACGCATACATATTCATTCGCATACATGTTCATACATTTGCATATCATAAACCTCATATTCATTTCCACTTTCACCCTTATCCAACTATCATCCAAGCTAGCTGATTTCCTGAGACTTTCAAAATAACTCAAAGAAATAACTCAAGAAATATTGATAGAGTAGGAAACCCTTCACCATGATAACTGCAAGCATACACAATGCCTCACACGCCACTATCATGGGTGATTCCCCCATATAAAAAAGAAACATTATTAACAAAAATAGCCCTATCAGCCGAGTTGGTATGCCCATCAGAAGAAAGGATAAAGGTTACCCATACTATGACTAGTGCAAGATCATTAAGAAGTTATCTTAAAGTAAGTGGATCAACAAGGGGCCCATCCCTGGATCATTAGGCCTTTATAATTTCAATTTGTAATTTCCTTTTTGCTAAGTTTTTATTTCTTGTAAACTATGTACCTTTTGGTTAGTAATTCAAATAAGATGAGCATGCATGTTTTCAAAATCAATCCATTTGTTTTACTCTATCATCACTTTCCATATCCACAAATATCAATGACTTTCCATTTTCACTTTTTTAAATTTCCATTTTCATCTTTCACCTTTAGCAAACTTTGAGGAAGAATTAAGGCAATAAATTAACGGAATTACGCTGACGTATGCTTTCAATAGTAAGATGAGTTGACGATGTAAGGATTTGTTTCACTTCTAAAACAATGGAGATATAAGGAGATAATCCATAGTCAAGCCCCTCGAGCCATAAGTTGGAGTTCTTTCTATTTTCTAAAAACCCTATATCTTAACCAGGGGCAGGGTAGTATTTCAATTAATTCAATGATGCATTCTAATCTCAAGAGAATCAGTCAATCCGAGCAAGAGGTTCAAGAACATCCTCCTCCTTGAATACATCATTCAAAATCAAGGAAGCCATAAAGATAAAGCTCTCAAGATCTTCTTGCTCCATACATCATTAAAGATCAAGGAAACAGTGAAGATGGAGCTCACAAAGGTAAACATGGTAGTCACAAATAATCTATAAAAAAATCCCAAAAACACTTTCCAAAAAAAGAGCCCGCTAAGTCAAAACCGAAAAATCCAAAAAACTGAAGAAAAAAATAGTTGACTTAGGAAAAAGTTAGGGCATCCCGATGGACCGAAAAATTAAACAAAATTGGTCCATGCAAAAAATAAGGGATTTAATGCAAAAGAATGGAAACAAGCTTGTAAACGAAAGTAGGTGACTGTCACCTCAAAAATCATCAAAGCTTCTCATCAGTGCTTGAACCTTATGAATACTTCTACTCATCATCACGACTACGAAAATTCTCTTGCATACTGAACGCATATATTGAGTTAATTTAGGAATGGAGAATATCAAGGATATTGGGGTGGGTTAAATAAAATTTGATCCTTATCTCATTTGTTTCTTAAACTGTGAACCAGGCCACATTACAACCTTCAAAAGTCCTAATTGAAGCTAGGTTCACTATGAAAGCATACTCAATATAATTTGTGTTAAGCTGACTCCTAATGTTTGTTAAACCATCTCTAACCATATTAACTTTCAAATATTCATCTCTAATAATCTATTTTTACTCCATAATAAAACTTCGATTTCAAAACTTGCATGTATGTCACATCAAAATTACTTATCAAAGGGTACGATTTTATATGCAAATCAATACTTAGCATCAAGGAATTTCAACAATGATTTGACCAAAGGTGATCCATTTACAGAAGCCCCTAACTAGGGGAAAAGTATCAAGGAGGACCCTCTAATCAGGGGATAATTCTAATGATCATGGGCAAATATCACATGATGATCATATTAACTAGGGGCAATCATTCCAATATTTAGTCAACTAATCAAGAGCATACTTTTCGAAGATTTAAAATCTGGGGAAGTTCTTATCAAGTTTAAATCACAACATGGTGAGATCCAAGTTCCTCCTAAGGAAATTCCTTCAGACTTTGAAGATTGGGGCATAACTTTCAAAAATCAAATGTGGGGCAGACTATTGTAAGACTTAGGAACCAGTTCGAAACGGTTCATCAGAGGCAAATCATTCCAAGAATCAAGTAATTAGGGTCATAGTGCTTCAAACTTCAAAATTATGGGACTAACAATATCAAGTGCACAGTATGGCCAAACTACTTCCAGTAAGGTGAATCTTTTCAAACACCTTGGTAACAAACATGAGCAATACAGGCCACAAAGGGGAAAACTCTCTCCATACTTTCACAATCCACAGTGAAGCTCTCTCCTACATCAGCAATCTCTTAGTTCAAAACGGGTATCAGGAAATCACTCTAGCATAACACTCTACCATCATGTGATAAGTAGCCTTGTTACATAAGCAACCTCTTTATGCTTTAACAGTCCACGACCCTCCATAGTGGCACCATCCAAGTCGTCACAAATCATTGTCATGCATTAATTAAGTCGCTTCGCTCTAACATCGAGTCGTACATATCATCTCACTCATCTATTTTATTCACATAAAAGAAATCATTTCAAAGCCCAGTTCTCGTCTGGCGAATTAACATTTTCATCAGTTCCTGGCTGGTAGTCAATTCTCGTCTGACACACATTATCATTTAAAACCAGTTCCCGTCTAGTAGTCAGTTCTCATTTGACACATTATCATTTTTACCAGTTCCTGTCTGGTAGTCAGTTCTTGTCTGACATATTTTCACCAGTTCCCGTCTGGTAGTCACTTCTCGTTTGACGCATTATCATTTTCACCAGTTCTCGTCTGGTAATTAGTTCTCGTCTGACATATTATTTTCATCGGTTCCTGTCTTTTAGTCATTTATCGTCTGATGCATTATCATTTTTACCAGTTCCCATCTGACAATTTTTTAAAAACCAGTTCCCATCTGGTAGTCAGTTTTCGCTTGGCGCATTATCATTTTCACCAGTTCCCGTCTGGCAGTCAGTTCTCGTCTGACAGTTATTTCAAAACCAATTCTCGTTTGAAAGCTAATTTTTTAACCCCTAATTTCCATCTAATAGCCTAACTTCAAGTTAGCAGTTCAATTTCATATAACATGTGCATTGCATTTATCAATTATCACATAACTTAATTTATTAATTCATTTGTATGTAGCCTTACGAAGCATGAGAAGCCTTATGCACTACATGCATTTCATAAACACGTGAGTAACCTCACACATTTGCATCAAAATTTCAATGTAGACAACCCTACGAGTATGAGAAGCCTCATGCATGTTCATCATCATTTCACTCCTAGGCAGCCCTACGAGTACGAGCAGCCTCATGCAGTTCAAAAAGCATTGAAAAAACATCAAAAAGCACTTTGGTTAGAAAAATTCCAAAAGAAATCCATGCCTACGCCTATGCTTATACCCTCTCCCACGCCTATGATACAATTATCAAAATCATTCATAAACATTTGGTGCATTTACATGTGAAACACATGTCAATGACTTTGAGGCATCATAAGCATATCAATAATATTCCCATTGGGCATCATGCATATGCATATCAATTATACATTCCATTTCAAGCTTCATAGGCTAAGACTACTATAAAATATCTTAAGGCCTATCAACAAATAAGTTACATGTGTGAATCTAACATTTGAATCTTAGCATATTAGAAAATACCTCAGTTGAGAACATACACAACATTGAGAGGTACCGCGAACCAAGAATTTCACTAGGCGACATATCTACGAATCATATCTGTGACCTAGCTTTTTGATTTTTTAATCATTTTTAAACATCGAAACCACATTATTTATCCCCTAGGATGTGATAAATATACAAGTTTGCAATACTACTAGCTATGTTAGTCTCGAAGCCTTAGCTAGTTTGTTACCAGACCTAACTCTATTAGATTTATCCCTTGGCATAAATAGAGTTGATACCCGAATTTTCTACCCCTTAGGTTGTGGTAGACGTGTATAATCTGCAATATAACTTGTTACATTAGTCCCAAAGCAGCAATAAGTTATCTATTTTTCAAAACCCGCGTCGTTTATCCCCTAGGTTGTGATAAGTGTCACAAAACTACAATATAACTTACTATGTTAGTATTGAAGCATTAGTAAGATATTTCCAAGCCTGTATGGATTACTCCCTAGGTTGTAGTAGATATATGAAAAACTGTGATATAACTTGTTGCATTAGTCTCGAAACAGTAATAAATTATTTATTTTTCAAAAACTCGTATTATCTACCCCCTAGGTTTTGGTAGATGTACAAAATCCGCGATATAATTCATTATGTTAGTCTCGAAGCGACAATGAGTTATCAAACTTGTGTTATTTACCCCTTAGGTTGTGGTAAATATGCAATAAATGTGATATAACTTGTTGCATTAGTCTCGAAGTAGCAATAAGTTATCTATTTTCAAAACCTGCATTATTTACCCCTTAGGTTGTGATAGATGTGCAAGATTTGTGATATAACTTGTTGTGTTAGTCTTGAAGCAGCAATAAGTTATCTATTTTCAAACTCGTGTTATTTACCCCCTAGGTTATGGTAAATACATGAAATCTACAATTACTTTTTCCAGGTGTTGACGAGTTATCTATTTCGTCTTCTATTAGTTACCTATGATATGCACGATTTATCTGCATCGTCACATCTAGGTCATTTATATTCATGCTCTAGGCATTGGTGAGTTAACTGTGTCATCCTTGCCTCTTTACTTTTTTGGTTTACTATACAGTTCATTTTTCAAAAGTTTTTGGTCGAAATTTGGGGTATCCCATTATTTAATAACCCTCTAATCTGAATGTGCGAGACCTTCGTATTCTCGCACCTCAATCAAAGAGTAATTATATAGGGGAAGTTGTCATACGCCAAATTTGCTCGCCCTATTGCTAACAGCCAAATTATTTTCAAACTTGGGTTTTATAAAATTCTTTTGGTTTATTTACACTAATGATTTATATTTTATAAATATTTGTTTTCAATTTATTTTGTCTATTTAAAAAATATATAATAGTTTTTTTCTTCTTAAATAGAAAATACGTGTTCTCCTTCATATAATTTCAATTGGATTTTTTATTTCGAATAAATAAGATAACACAATTGGTAAGGAAAAAAACTTGCAAGTAAAAGTTCATGGGGTTCAAATCTCATAGGTTTCACTTTGGATATTTTTTTTGTTATTTGTTACTAACTTTATTTTCATTTTTAATTATTTTCAAAATCATGTTTTTTTTATTATTTAAGTGCTATTTTTGTTTTCTTTTATTTATTATATTTAAAAAAAATATTTTTTATTCAAATAATTATTTTATTAAAAAATAGTCAAAATTTTATAAATAAATAAAATCTTTTTCAGTTTAAATATTTTTCAAATCGTATCTTGTACAGAGTCATAAATATGACCAGATTCTTAGACTTGCTGACTAAGATATAACTTTTGGGCTTTTTAGTGCTTGGGTAATTTTATTATTTGGCAATTTGACTTAATTTCTCACATTATAAATATGTGTCTTTTCCTTCATAAAAATTCACCCACAAATTTCCAATTTCACAGACAATTATTCACATTATCAACAATTCTTACAGTTCACACAACGCTTCTATCAACAATTTTTTTAACCTTTTTTCACACGCTTTTTTAAAACCCTTTAAAAAACTGCTACGCTTTCCATCAACCTTTTTGGCCAATGATTAAAATATAAGGCCACCCTCTTTATATTCAATTTTAATTTATTTGATTAAACCAAATGATGATGATTCTGATGGTTCCTTTATTTTTATTAAACCTTTAAGCCTAATTTTTTCTAACCATAAAACATTCACACAGTACAACTAACATAATTTCTAAACATCTTTACAAAATCCTTATTTTGTCTTATTTTGAACATTCACTAACCAGACACTTTGTACATATTTTACACACATTCTTCCACTAAAAAAATGTTTTATAGGAGAAGGAAAGAACAGTGAAGCAAGAAAGAAGAGTGGAAGAACTCAACACCGCAAACTTAGACCTTCTATCCTTTGCCGAAGAACGACTATCATTGTGTCATCTATCATTTCCGAAAACTCTGTTGCATAACCATGTAACACCCTAATTCTACCCAACAATATATATAAAATCAGAGTTAAAACTTCCACAACTAAATTAGGATGCTACAAATTCAACTTAAAACAACGACATTCATTACAGATGCATATCACATTAAACTGGGATGAACCAACAACAACATAAATTAATCTTTTAAAACCAACAACTTCTATAACTACGCAGGAGAGTCAAATATTCAACTTAAAGGAATATAACATCTTTATCCAACTAAAACAACTTCAGATAACAAGTATTTAACAAATAACAACTTAAAGTTCAATCAACTGAAACAATAACAACAATAAAACAACAAGCGTTCATCCCCCTGAGTGTTACGTATCAGAGCAATGATACCGAATCGAACTACTGAAGGTAAACCGCCTTCACTCTGAATTACCTGCACGTTACCAACATATGGGTAACATTCAAACAAAAGGGGTGAGATATCGAACAATATAATCGGATGTATGTCAAACATTATATTAGAATCATTTCATGCAAAAATCATCGCTTCACAATTAAACTAAAATAAGCATAATCAAATCAACCACACAACGACACAGAATGCAACACAAAATGCAACTTGTCTTTATGCAAATGCATGTGGTACAAATGAAGCAGAACTCCCAACTTAAAAATATTCCAATAAATAGAGGCATCAACAAGGCATAAGCCTTCAACTTAAGATTTTGTCAATCCAGGCAAACTTAACGAGCATCAACTCCAACTTGATTGCGATGTATGTGACACAACATGAATGAAGCAACAACAACATCAAACAATAACTTAACATAAATCAACGTTGGCCATAAGCCTACAACATCAACAAAAATTCAACATCAACTCAACATAATTCAACTTTGGCCAGAAGCCTACAACATAATATCTGCCAAAATTAGAGGCATCTCAACATGATTTATCAACCTGCAAATTTTCAATTAAGCACAAACTACACAACATATTGTAATGACCAAATCAATACACATGAGCAATAGGACTAAGGAAACTACGTACCCCTCGACATGCACAACAACTAAGACAGAATAATAACTAACTCATACTCCTCAGCCCGACCTACCCTCTAATGCCGCTTGACAATCTAACACATATATTCTCCAACACACCTCACAGCCTAAATGCCGCTCGACACCTAACACTTCAGTATACTCCTCGACCATTAATTCGGCCAACATCGCAGAACAAAACGACATCATAACGACCACATCAATACAACTCATAACTTTTGACCAACTGCTCGGAATACCACAGTAACGGGCGACTATATTTCCTATCAACAAATTTGTGAATTGTACAAAACAGTCATGCAGAAACCATCTTAAAACGGCCACAACAACAATCCCTGATTTATGACCAACCACTCGAAATACCACATTGTTATACCCCAAAATTTTCCCTCCCATATTTTCCCAAGACATTGCAAGAATAATCTCCAAGTGGCTCAAGATTGCTCAAGAGTTGGACAGTCAAATCATCTCCTAAGGCAGTCAACCTCAAATTAGGGTTTTGTGTTGCATCAAGGTCCTTGCATCCAAATGACCTCAAGTTCTCCCCAATGTCCTCATATGGTCTCAAGTTCATCCATGTCAAATTTCAAGCCTTTCAGAGGAAGTTTGGTCAGTCAATTGCTCAAAGGGTCCAAAAATCAACTGTGCTAGGGCAAAAGTCAACTGTGACCCAAATGCAGTCAAACTTCAAGATTTTTTGTCAACATTCTCATTTTGAAGGATATTTCATCATTTTATCAAGGGTTGATCATGATTCATCAAGGATTGCTCACAATTCATCAAGACTCAAAAGTTGCTAAATTAGGGTTTTGTAGGAAAAGTCAACTCAACTTTGACCAAGCATAACTTTCTCATACTTTATGAGATTTGACCCATCCAAAGCTCATTTTGAATAGGATGCAATTTCCTACAATCCATCTTCATACCCCAAGATCAGAAAATGCACTCACAAAAAGATACAAATTTGGACATTATAGGTCATTTTTGAAAGTCAACAAAAACACCTTTTTGCCAAAGCTTATACCTTGAGCATGGAATATCAAAATGAGATGAGACCAAAATGGTTGGTTATAGGACATCTCAAGCTTTCTAAAAAGTCCAAGAACACTTCCAAAAGTTCAAAATTGAAGAAGTTATGCATTGTTTAAGTTGGGCATTTTTGCAAAATTGCCAAAAGTCAACTATCCCCAAAACTTCAAATTTTGTCAAATGGGCCCATTCTTTTCCACTTGATTTGATCTTGTCACACTACACACGTATCCTAGATTCATCCATGTGTCCATTTATTAATTTTTCTATTTTATTTGTTTTTTTATTGAATTAATTCATTTTAAATCAATTTAAATCAAATAAAATCCAAATATTGATTGTTTAGGATCTTTTTGGTTGTTATAGGTCTTAGTTATCATCATGATCATGATCAAATCCGTATCAAGCTTTTCATGTACAAAAATATTGGATTTTGGACCAAATTGGAAGCTTTTCAATGGAGAATCAAATCATATCTTCAAGCATTGATGCACAAGGATTGAGTCCACAAGATTTGACCTAATACATTGCTCATTATATATACAAGCTAGAGGCACACGAATCAGAGGTGGGAGGCTGCAAAATCATAAGAACAAAACTTGAGAAAACTTGGAAAAAGTGTGAATCTGAAATTGCGCATAGAGGTGTTTTCAAGGCCAAATCTCATCACCAATCCATTGCTGGACATCCACTGAAGCGAAACCAACTCCTAACCAGTCTCTATACACGTTCTAAAGCGCTGTAATTGTCTCAAAAAATCACTTTTCAGTTGAAATCGTATCCTCATGTTCTTGCCTTTTTTTGACAAATCATTGGTATATTCATGCTTATCGTTCGATTTAGAAGGATTCTGCATTATTTGATTGCGTTTTTATGAGCCATGGCCCTGTAAACGAACTTAGGGTTTTGGTAGTTTGTTTTTGGGCATTTTGTGTACAGGTGAAATCAAGATCCAAGAGGGACATAGACGTACTCGAGATGCCCAGACGAATCGAAACATGGTCTTAGAATCAATTTCTATGGCCTAGGGTAGATTTTAGGATGACCATGCGCATTTAGCCGCGAATACAAATCCGCGGGTAAAAAAACCAAGTTTCAAAGAAGAAGATGAATACGTGCCCCCTCCCCATTAGACAATTCATACTTCGCGCGTTTTTTGTTTTTAATTCTGGCATAATTAATTTGTTTTCCATATTATATTTATTGTCCACTGTGTTAACAATAAAAGTGCATTGGCTCAGTGGCAAAGGCATACGTTCAAGTACCAACAGGACCTGGGTTCGAATCCCAGCTCCCCATATTCCTTGCTATTATTTTCTTTCAGGTATTCTAGCACTTCTCATGCCTTGCAGTGCACCATGGTCTCTCATCTAATCACTTGCCAGATGGCCCAAAGCCAGATCTGGTGGACCAGCCTGAATGCATACCATGAGCCAAAGTCAACGCGTGTGCATGGAATTTTAGAAGGTCAATACAGGCCAACGTTAATGGGCCACAAACTTGCCATCCAAACCTCCAAATTGGGCCTGAACCCCCCCCCCCCCCCTGAGTTTTTTCTATCTCATCTTTTTTTTTAATTTTTTTATTTGTTTAATTATTATTTTTATTTAAACTAACCAATTAAAACTTTTTCCTCACAAAATCAAAAACCAAAAAATATATTTTATTTATTAAAATTAAATTCAGCACTTTATTTTTGTAAATAAATATTAATTTAATTAATTTAGTCTAATTAGGAATTAACTTTAATATCTTTTGCAATAATTAAAATTAATGTAGATAATTAGGTTTTTATTAACTTTGATTAATTTATTTTATTTCTTTAAATATCCAAAAATCCAAAAAAATCTATTTTTAATTAATTAATTTATTTGTTTAATTAACTTAGTTCATTTCCTTTTAATTCAAAAAAATAACAAAAAAATCTTTTCTTTAATAATAAAAGGGTCAAAACCCTAAAAAACTCGCCCGATTTAATTTCTCGCACGCGATTCTTTTATTCAATATTGTATCTGCTTACAGAATGTAATAGCTTTAATTAGGACATTTTTTTATCGCTTTATTTATTTTCCGCATTTTAATTTCAAGGGTTGCTTTTGGCGATGTAAATACTCGACGCCTTGTAATAGTTAGTTTTAATTTCCGCAATTTAATTTCCGCAACTTATAAACTGTTAGATGTTTGGTAATAGGGAATGCATGACAAGATCAAATGTTAAACCTAAAACCAACATAGATAACCATTGACATGTACAAAGACAAATTAACTGAAAATAACATACTCGCACATGCGCACTCTTAGGGTACACCTCACTTGGTTGCCTTCGAACGTGGTCATTGAGTATATGAAGTTTTAGAGGTCGTCCTCTTGTCCACATATACTAGTTTACTCGAAACGGTTGCCTCGGAAAAATGATCTAAGACATTAGGGTTACCGCTAAGGCGTCCTAACATTGCTTTAGTGACCGAACGTCCCTTAATCGAATTGACCCTTAAACTCCAACGACGATGCTACCTACTCATCAATAGTGGGATGGCATTGTCTAAAGGACATTAGTACAGATTGATTCCTTTTTCGAGTAGGTAGATGGTTCTTAAGTACTTGTTCCTTCAAAACAAAAACTTTTCGCACTTACACCTTTCAAAAACAAAAACTTCTTTCAAACCCACAAACACAAAGAAAAGCAATTTTTGAAAACACTTTGAACAAGTACCTAAGAGCCCGTGGATAACCACGAATAGAAAGGGTGCTAACACCTTCCCTTTCTATAATCTACCCCTCGGACCCGAGAAACATCTCGAAAAAGGAATTTTTCTGTGCTTTTTTCCTTTCCTTGTTGGATAAAATAAAATACGGTGGCGACTCTTGCTTACCGCGACATTTTGTGAAAACAAACGCAAAATGCGAACCAGCATTCCGAAAAACAGTCAGTTCTCTCCCACCGTATCACAGAACTGGCGACTCTGCTGGGGAAATATATAAGTGAGGTGTACCTTAGGATTAGATCATTGTGTTTTCAATTGTTTGCTTTGTATGCTTTATATTTGTGGGCTTGTATCGGAGTTACTATATATCCTAACCCGGATCTGGGGGATACCCTTTAGGTAAGTAGCAATAAACTGTGAGGGAATTGTACGGCGTAGACCGATACGGTTGAAGCAGTAGCTACGTTGGTGTGGCACTTTAGTATGTACCGATATCCCTTGTGGCGCAACGAGGAGAATATGGGTTTGATAAGGGGTCATTAAGCACCAACTGACCTTAGAACCTTTAAATTGACCAACTTGGCCAAAGAACAGTAGTAGTATGCTACACTCATTGAGACTAAACTTTCGCGATGATTTCGGCCGCAAGAAAAGGTTGCTAAACTGGAATTATGACCGATCGAGGGTAGTCAGTGATATTGAGATCCTCTAGAACCCGATTACTATTTTTAGGACAAGTTTGAACCAACTAAACTGAAAGAGGGTAATACCTAAACTCCATGCCAGCCTAAACTTAAGGTTGTTTGTGTGACTTGTGTCCCTTCAAACTTGAACTACTTGCACATTCTTGTTATCTGACACATGAGTTCCTTGCAGGTTTTGTTTACAGTCCTTATCCAATAATTTGGATTTATTGCAGGGTTTACTTACATCACTTCAAAATTTTGCTTAAACGTATATCATATACATCATAACATCATGCCTTAACATTTCCTTAACCATTTCAAGGATCTCAAGGGTCTGTGATGCAGGTTATGGTAAATCAGACGTCAAGCAAGGGGTAAAGAGGATTTATTTTCCTCTAGCCAATGTCGTCTATAAATCAAAACACGATGACTTGAGTCAGGGGCTATGACCCACTCGATATGGTGAGCTTGACTCTTGAAGAAGGACTCTTAACAACATGAAGTTTCTTCAATCAAAGCTGCAAAATAAAAATTCTAACAATTTCTTGTTTACCCCGCGAGATCCTTGAAAACAATGCATACATATATCATACATATCATTGCATAACAGGTCTCCCAGTACAGGTCTCTCATGTTCTCACTGTTTATTTCAGCAATGGCTTTCCATCAAAACAAATAAGATCTTCAAACTCAAGAAGCTCAGTTCAGGGACGTATTCCTAAACCTATCCAAGGGGCAGGAAGAGTTGAAAACACTCCTCGTTTGGAACTTGGTCAAGAAAAGTCCTGAAGACAATAAGGACGAATGGCTGGAACAACTGCGAGCTGAGTTCAGTGCCATGAAAACCCAGATGTTGGGGCAGATGGCTCTTATCCAAGGCTTAGCTCGGGAACAAGAAGAGCTGAGAACCATTATCAACCAGCTTCATCAAGACAGATACAACAACATGAAGCAAATAGTCAAAGTCGGGGACCAAGTCATTAATCAACTTCTGAGAAGTCAAAGGTTTGGTTTGATGAAGAATAGACCTCTCCAAGTTGCTACTACCTCAAGGGTCCAACAACAACCTTTCCATAAACAACGGGTTGATCAGAGATACAAAATATGCCCAAGAGGCAATTTACCAAGCTTAACATGCCGTTGTCCCAAGCTTTACAACACCTGTTGAGATTGAATCTGGTGACGTTAAGGGACCCTCCTAAGAATCCCAACATAGCCTCCCCAAGGTACAATCCTGATGCAAGGTGTGCATATCACTCCAACAGCCCGGGGCATGATACTAACAACTGTTGGGCGTTGAGAAACAAAATTCAATACCTGATTGATGAAGGAGCATTGGAACTCACACAAGACAGTCAGATTGAATTCTTTTGCCATCCCCCCAAGGTTCACCATTTGAAGTGACAAGTACTGAGACGAGAAGACTTTTTGTTCATTAGAATTTTCAAGTTGTAATTTTCTTTTGATTGTTCGAACATTTATTCATGTCAAACTTTATTACTTTATCAATGCATTGCATATGTCTATTTTGAATCAATCCATTCGTATTTCACTATATTCAAATTGCTTTCATTTTTTGTGATGATCAACTCTCGATTAAAAAATTCTAAGCCTTTAGAGGGAGGATGACGAAAATGATATCGAAATCTCTACAGTATGCTTTTGAACAGACCCCGCTGACGAGGTATAGGCATTGTTTCAAATCCTAAACAGTGGAGTTATAAGGAAGATAATCCCTAGTCAACCCCTTTGAGCCAAAGAAGTTGGAGTTTTTCTTTTCACAAATTAAAACCCTTAATTATAACCTGGGGCAGGGTAGTTTTCTCAGTTGATCCAAGTGAACAATGAATGGCATCAAAGAAGTCCTTCCGAAACAAAAGACGGTGTTGGTTCCATATAACCGTAAGGACAGGCAGTCATTATCTCTCAAAATAAAAGCCCAATAAGTCAAAACCTGTGAAGGAGACTTAAGAAAAACTGGGGCATCCCGCTGACTGTAATCATAAAAAGAAACAGTTCATGCAAAAAACAGGGATAATAAAAACCAAAAGGAAAGAGATCCTGTAAACTCTCAACAAAATGACTGCCTGTTCAAAATAAATTTTCAGTATCAGAACCATCACTGGTATATCAGAGCAAAGACTCAAACAAGATCTAATGCACGATTAGCTGAGTTTAGGATCGAAGAACATCACGAAGAACGGGTGGGTACAAATAAACTTTGAGCCTTTATCCTTTGTTTCTTAAACCGTAAACCAGGCCACGTTATAACCCTTAAAAAGTCCTAGCTGAAGCATGGGTTAGTCCGAAAGCATATTGTTACAAAAGGTATCCTGACTCCTGTAGGGCTTGCTGTAAATCCTGAGTTGACGTCACATTTTACAAAATTTTCCTATCTTACTGAAAAAATGCATTTTCAAAAACTTCAAGACAGACATAAGCTTTACATTCTTAAAATAACATTATTTGCATATGACTATTTGTTCGAACAGCAGAGAAGTTTGCACGAATAATATCTAGTGAACAAAAACCTTCTCAATAAAAAGGATCACCTCAAGTGGAAAAACACTTCCAATCAAGGGGCACGGCATTATCATTGTCCATCATCTGGGGCAGTCAAGTCAAGATTCAAGGAATCTCTCAAAATGCCAAATAGTCAGGGGCAAATCTCCATCTGAATCAATTGGGGCATTGGACATGAATTCCAGCAACGAATCTTGCATGATCAAACGAAGATCTTCTGGTAGTATGGTAACACAACACTACCGACAGTGACACCTCCCTACATCCTGAGAGCGTGGATATAGTCAAAAAAGTACTACGCATAATCAAAGACCCGCTAGGTTAACTGGCCTAGGCAAAAATAAGGGCTTCCTGGCGAACCAAAAGGGTTCGGGCAAAAATTAGGGATGAGAATGAAAAATTGTACACCCGGCAAGTCAAAAACCTGAAAAGGTGGCTTGGGCAAAAAAGGGTATCCCGGTGGACTGAAAACCCGAAAGGGTGGTCCAGGCAAAAATTAGGGATCAAAGCGTACGACTCTGTCTCGTCATCTCGTCACTGGCCTACCAGAAGAAGACTTGTCATTTTGACGGAAAGATACCATGCTGTTGTACCCCAAAATTTGCCCTCCCATGTTTTCAAAGGTCTTCCCTTATATGGTTGGTCACAAATCCTTGCCTAAGAAAAATAAAGTTTTTTGAAGATGAACAAAATGCCTTTCGATTGGAATTTGGGAAAAGTCTTCGACTGGGCATCCAAAATCCTTCGATCAGGCTTGGTTCACCAGTCTTCGATTGGGCATTTGGCACTCTTTGATCAGGTTTTGGACAAACACTTCGATTGGGCATTTGGCACTCTTCGATCAGGCTTTGATTAGTAAGCTTTGATTAGGTGTTCAAAATCCTTCGATCAAGCTTTGGTCTGCAAGTCTTCGATTGAGCGCTGGACCTCCTTCGATCAAGCTTTGGTCTGCAAGTCTTCGATTGAGCGCTGGACCTCCTTCGATCAAGCTTTGGTCTGCAAGTCTTCGATTGAGCGCTGGACCTCCTTCGATCCAGCTTTGATGTGCAAGTCTTCGATTGAGCGCTGGACCCCTTCGATCAAGTCAATTTCACAATGCTTCGACTAGTACTTCAGAGGGTCCTTCGACTGGAACTTCATATTTTACCTCAATCAAAACATAAGAACGAAATGACCTTCGAATGGCATTTTAGTTCAGAGTTTCCCTTAATAAGAACATCAGAACGAAATGACTTTCGAAGGGCATTTCAGTACAGAGTTTCTCTTAATCTAAGATGCTCTGATGAAGGAAGTGCTGGACACTTCGAATCAGAACTCAGACTCATCACAAGGCCAAGGGCTGGGCGAAGTTTTCTAACAGGGAATGCTCCAAACAGATTCGAATTGGACTTTGAAGCTGGCGAAGAAGGAAGATTCGAAGGAATGAAGTAGGCTGGCATGACTAGGCAAAAGTTCACAATGGCATGTGTCCCTTGCAAATATGCAATCGAAGCAGGGAGAGTCTCAATCGAAGTGGTTGTGACTGGAGTAGTTCGAATGGGGACTTTGAAGCAATCGAAGAGAGCGAATTCGAAGGGGCAAGTCAGCTTTTGATTTCCATCAAGTTGGAGGCCCAAAACAACTCAGAGCAAGCTGGCAGAAACGCATGATTGAATCAAATATGGCAAGTCTTTATGAAAAATCAAATTAAATCTCTTCATCATAATGGACCAAGATTTGATACACAAATGTTGACCTAATTCATTCCATTATATACAAGCAAGCCTCACAAACTCTACACACGGAGGAGAACACGAAAACCCTGCTGCACACACGTGAAACACATACAAAAAACTCTGCAGAAACGGCGCCACAACTTTGAGAAAAAAAGCGTAATAATCTTGGACCTGAAGTTGCGCTTAGAGACCTTTTAAGGATCAAACAAAGGTCCCAATCGTTTCCTTGGACCTCATTGAAGTAGTACCGATCATTATCGCGTGCTCTCCTGCCGCAAAAAGCTCTGTAAGTATCACTCTGAACCACCATATTCATGGAATCATAAAGCTTCAATCCTGCATTCATTCTTTAAAATAATTGCATATTTGAACTCCTGACATCATTTGCAAGGTTTCTGTATTATTCAATTTCATTATTATGCCCTATATTACAAAACGCCATGGTAGCTCGTTTTAGGTTTCTTTTAGGGACTTTCATTACAGGATAAATTGGTCAACAAAAGGACCATGGCTGGAACCAGGGCGGAGAGGCGAGCAAAACCATGCCTTTAGTTTTCGTTTTAGTGGCTTGTGGCAGATTTTGAGGCAGCATGATGTATAGCCACGGACAACCGTCTGTTGGTTTAGGCCAAAGGATTTTTAGCCACAGTCCCCATGACAAGGACGATAACGTGGCATGCCCATAATTGTCCTGTTTAAAACATTAGTGCCTTTTTTTTTCTTATTTTTCAGCCTATTCACTGATTTTCCCATATATTATTTATTCCTTATTATCATAACAAATTGAACAAGCTGGCTGGTTGGTGAAGCGTGCGTTGCAGAACCCACTGGGACCTGGATTCGAATCCCAGGTCCCCCAAAACTTTGTTGTGTTTTTCTTTCAGGTATTCAGGCGCAGCATCCCAAGTGTGGACTACCATACGTCCTCAGATCTCAACGTGCCAGATGGGTCCAGATCCAGATCCAGTGGTCCAGGATGAGGTTCACCATGAACCTTGGTTAACAAACTTCCAGGCCATCTGAAAGTCAAACAAGGCCTTCGAATCTGGGCCTGGAATTGCAGAATCAACCTCCCTTCTTCAGGCCCAGCGCCCCCAAAGTTTGCTTGTTTTTATTTCTTTTCATATTTCTTTTGCTCTTTATTATTATTATTAAAAAACTAACTAATTAATTAACAAACCTTTTTTTTTTCTTCATAAAAAATCAGAAAACATAAAAAACAATATTTATTAATTTCACTAATTTTATTTTTGTAAATAAACTATTAACCAATTAGTTTAGTTTTTCTTAATTAGGTTTAATCTTAACATTTTTACAATAAATTAAAATTGATTTAGAATTAGGATTTTATTAACTTTGTAATCACTCCTATTTTACTGCCTTAATCAAAATAAAAACTCAAAAAATATTTTCTTTAATTCCATTACTAATTTAGCTTTAATTCTTAATTCAAAAAAGACCAAAAATATGCTTTCTTTAAATAAAAAGGGTCAACACCCTAAAGGACAATCTGATTCAACTTCTCTCTCGTGTATTATTTTTTATCTATATTATTGTAATTGCTCTGAGGATGTAATAGTTTTAACTTAGGATTTTATTTACCGCTTTTATTTACTTTTCGCATTTAATTTTAAGGGTTTGTTTTTGGCGATGTAAATACCCGACGCCTTGTAATAGCTTAGCTTTATTTTCTGCAATTTATCTTCCGCAACCATTAACTGCTAGATGTATGAATAATAGGCTATGCATGACAAGATCTATCTTAATTTAAAATCAACTGTAGCTCACCATGACATATAAAGATAACATAACTGAAAATTGACACACTCGCACATGCCACTCCTAGGGTACGCCTCACTTGGTTGCCTCGAACGTGGTCATTGAGTATAGGAAGTTTTAGAGGTCGCCCTCTTGTTCAAAGATCGTAAGTTGCCTCGAAACGGTTGCCTCAGATAAAATGATCTAAGACATTAGGGTTACCGCTAAGGCGTCCTAACGTTTCTTTAGTGACCACACGTCCCTTAAATCGAATTGACCCGAAAAACTCCAACGACGGTGCTACCTACTCCTCATTAGTGGGATAACATTGTCTAAAGGACATTTGCACAGTTTAATTCCTTTTTGAGTAGGTAGATGTTCTTAAGTACTTGCTCCTTTTAAAAACAAAACAAAACTTTTCACACTTACACTTTTCGAACAAAGTTTTCAAAAACACTTCATACACTCTTGAGGACAGAAACAAGAGTTAAATCAAAGTTTTCAAACAAAAACTTTTTCAAACCCACAAACACAAAGAAAAGCAAACTTTTGAAAACCTAGTGAGCAAATACCTAAGAGCCCGTGGATAACCACGGATAGAAAGGGTGCTAACACCTTCCCTTTCTATAATCTACCTCCCGAACCCGAGAAACATCTCGAAAAGGAATTTTTCTATGCTTTTGTCCTTTCCTTGTTGGATAAAATAAAAGACGGTGGCGACTCTTTCTTACCGCGACATTTTACGAAACGCAAACGCAAACCAGCATTCTAAAATAGTCAGTTCTTATTCCCACCGATCAAAGAACTGGCGACTCTGCTGGGGATCACTCTTATAAGTGAGGTGTACCTTAGGGTTAGATCACTATTGTTTTCAATTGTATGCTTTGTATGCTTTAAATTTTGTGGGCTTGTATTGGAGTTCTATAGATCCTAACCCGGATCTGGGGGTACCCTTTTTAGGTAAGTAGCGATAAACTATGAGGGATTTGTCCGGCGTAGACCGACACAGATGAAGCAGTAGCTACGTTGGTGTGGCACCTTAGTCTGTACTGATATCCCTTGTGTTGAAACGAGGAGAATATGGGTCTTATGAGGAGTCATTAAGCACTAACTGACCTTAGAACCTTAAATTGACCAACTTGGCCATAGAACAGTAGCAGTATGCTACACTCATTGAGACTAAACTCTCGTGATGATTCCGGCCGCAAGAAAAGGTTGCTAAACTGGAATTATGACCGATTGAGGGTAGTCAGTGATATTGAGATCCTCTAGAACCCGGTTACTATTTTTAGGACAGGTTTGAACCAACTGAACTAAAAGAGGGTAATACCTAAACTCCATGCCAGCCTAAACTTAAGGCTATATGTGTGACTTGTGTGCCTTCAAACTTGAACTACTTGCACATTCTTGTTATCTGACAACATGAGTTCCCTGCAGGTTTTGTTTACGGTCCTTATCCAATAAATTGGATTTATTGCAGGGCTTACTTACACCTCACACTTTTGCATACCTGTACATAACATCATAACATCATACCATAGAATTTTCCTTAACCATTTCAAGGATCTCAAGGGCTTGTGATGCAGGTTATGATAAATCAATTGTCCAGCAAGGGGCAAAGGGGATTTATTTTTCTCTAGCCAAAGTTGTCTAGAAATCCAAGCATGATAACTTGAGTCAGGGGCTATGACCCACTCGATATGGTGAGCTTGACTCTTGAAGAAGGACTCTCAGCAACGTGAAGTTCCTTCAATCAAGCTACCAGATTCAAATTCTAACAGTTTCTTGTTTACCCCGCGAGATCCTTGAAAACATTGCATACATATATCATACATATCATTGCATAACAGGTCTCCCGGTACAGGTCTCTTATCTTCTTCGCTGTTTATTTCAGCAATTATCATGTCTACTGAACCTTCCACTGAGAAAGCTATCAAGGCCCTCCAGGCCCAGAATTCCCAGTTTCAAGAGTTGGTTAGGAGCCTAGCTAAGGGTCAGCAGGACCTGAAGACCCTGATTCTGAAAGAGAGGAAGAAGAAGAAAAAGAGGACCGTCCTGTTCAACACCGGATGCAGGTTTGGAAACCGGGTGCAAAACAAAGTTGATCTGACCACCTCATCTGGAGGGAAAGACAGTCCACAAGAAAGGAGGGCTCCTAGCCCTATAGTCTCCGACAACGAGACAGACTATGATGAAGAACAATATTCTCCTACTGAGGATAAGTACAAACAGTTGGAAGACCGTTTGAGCTCTATGGAAATACAGAAGGTGCCCGGTCTGGACTTCGGGGATCTAGGTCTATCCTCTGGGGTGGTGATTCCCCATAAATTCAAGGCACCTGCCTTTGCCAAGTACGACGGAGTATCCTGTCCAAAACTCCACCTCCGGTCATATGTGAGGAAGATCCAACCCTATACTGCTGATAGAGATCTCTGGGTTCATTTCTTTCAAGATAGTCTGTCAGGGACTCAACTTGAATGGTTCTGTCAACTAGAAGGAGCTAACATCCGCAACTGGGAGGACCTTGCTGCTGCTTTTTACAAGCAATACCCGTATAATGCCGACCTTGCTCCCACGCGTACTCAGCTTCAGGGTATGTCTATGGGTACAGGCGAAGGCTTTAAGGACTACGCTCAGAAGTGGAGAGACCTTGCTGGAAGACTCCAACCCCCTCTGTCTGATAGGGAGTTGGTGGATATGTTTCTTGGGACTTTGTCTGGTCCCTATTTCAAACACTTGATCAGAAGCTCTTCAGTCGGATTCACCGAGCTAATACTGACCGGCGAAAGGGTCGAAGCTTGCATCAAAAGTGGGAAGATTCAAGAATCTACACCTTCTAATGCTCAGAAAAAGCCCTACAATGGGAAGAAAGAGTCCAATTTTGTGTATGGTCAAAAGGGTCGCCATGACCAACACGTAGGGGCAGTCCTGATCTCTGGTTCTGCGTCACACCGACAACAGCAAAAGGGAAATCAACGAAAGCCAGATGAGCCTAAAAGACAGTTCACCAACATCAACATGCCATTGTCACGAGCATTGCAGCAGATGTTGAAGATGAATCTAATTACGGTGATAAAACCTCACCCAAACCCCAAGACCTCTTCTCCTAACTACAATCCTAATGCGACATGCACTTATCGTTCTGACAGTCCGGGGCATGATACTAACGATTGTTGGGCATTGAAGTACAAGATTCAGAATTTGATTGATGCCAAGGAGATTGAGTTTGGTCCTCCGGAGACTCTAGCATAATCATTGCTTCTACGCCAAATCATTGAGAATGCCTTTGTTTCATTTGAATTTTCAAGTTGTAATCTCTTTGTTATTCAAACAATTATCTATTAATGCCAAACTTTGTTTCATTAATGCATTGCATATGTTTGTCTTGATTTGATCCAATCATTTTAATTACATTTAAACTATGCTTTTTACTCACTTTATGACATTCAACTCTTGCTAAAAGTTATAAGCCTTTAGAGGGAGGATGACGAAACGATGCCATAATCTCATACAGTATGCTTTTGAACAGACCCTGCTGATGATGTACAGGCATTTCTTTCAAATCCTAAACACTGAAGTTATAAGGAAGATAATCCCTAGTCAACCCCTTCGAGCCAAAGAAGTAGGAGTTTTCTATTTTAAACACAAATTGAAACCTTTAATTTAAACCTGGGGCAGGGTAGTCTCTCAGTTAATTCAAAAGGTGCGCATTGAAGTTGCAAAAATCTCAGTTCATAATACAACGAACGACATCAAAAGCATTCCTCTGGAATCAAAAGACAGTGGTGGTTCCTTATCTCATAGGCTGTCAATCTCTCAAAAGAAAAAAGCCCACTGAGCCAAAACCTATAAAGGAGGCTTAAGAAAGTTGGGGCATCCCGCTGACTGTAATCTCGAGAACAGGAACAGTCAGGCAAAAGTTAGGGATAACAAATAAAAAGAACGAGGTCATTACAAATCCTAGACAACATGAAAAATGTTACAAAAAATGATGACTTCCTTCCAAAATCCAACTTGTGTGAACCATCACCAAAACATCGTTCCAAATTCGAATAGATTTCGACGCACAATTAACTGAGTTTAGGATTGAAGAACATCACGAAGAGCGGGTGGATACAAATATACTTTGAGCCTTTATCCTTTGTTTCTTAAACCGTGAACCAAGCCACGTTACAACCCTTCAAAATTCCAAACTGGAGCATGGGTTAGTTCAAAAGCATACTGTTACAAAAGGTATCCTGACTTCTGTAAGGCTTTACCCTAAATCTTGTGTTGAATTTGTCTTATAAAAAGTTTTCTGCTAAAAAACGCATTTTTCAAAACTTCGAGACAAGCATAAACTTTGCATTATTTGAATATCACTGTTTGCATTTGGCTATTTGTTTGACAGCAGAAAAATTCACACGACGAATATCCGATGAACGAAAGCCCTCTCAGTGAACAAAATCACTTCAAAAAGGGTGACACTTCCATTGGAAAATCTCCTATCAACAAGGGGACTTGACATGTCACTATCCAGCACACCTGGGGCAGTCCAGTCAAGATTTCAAGAAATCTCCGAAGAAGTGCAGAGTAGCCAGGGGAAAGTCTCCATCTCCGTCACTTGGGGCATTGAACATCAATCTCAGTGAAGGGTTACGTACAATTAAACATTTCCGGAAATGTCACAAACACTTGCTACTAGGGGCAATGAAAAATCTCCCCAAATTCCTTCTCATAGGAGGATTCCCCAGCTTGACTTTGCCTCTCCGACTACTACAAATCAAAGGACCACAACTCTTCTTCCCCAGTAGACTCTGGAAGCTTGTCCCCTGCGAAGCACAAATAAGTCTCCTCAGCCAAATTCAGAGGTTATCCTCACAAGAGTCTAACTAGGTTATCCTCAGCAAGTGGCAACTGAAAGATCATCCCCAGCGAAGTTCTTTCTATCCCCAACAAAGTTCATTCCTTTCATAGATAGAAATTCAATCCCCAACAGGGTTCACTGTCACCAGCAACAGTAATTCATCCCCAGCTGAGTTTCATTTCTCCAAATGAGTAGATCTTCTAGCAGAGTATATACTCCCCACAGAGTCATTTCCTCGTCAGTCTATTCCCCAGCGGAGTTATTCTCTCCTACAGGATTATCCTCCCAATCATCTTCGGTCGTCATCTCCAGCGAGTGAAACTCTTTATTCTCCTACAATAGTCAGGGATTTATTCTCCCAAACTCGGACGTACCACAATAGCATTTCATGTTCATACATCATGACGTGCGCGTACATATTGCATACAGCATAATCTCATCTATTTTGAGAACATCATCATACAATGTATGTCATTAATCATGTACCTTTTCAGGAAAGATGATTATCATCAACAACTTCCAGCAAGGTCAAGATTAACTCCAGAAGCTAAACAGAGTAGTTATCTGCACGATCAAATACAACTTCACACAGGTTCATCCTGAAAAATCCTACACGGGTCCTTTCTCATATATTTCTGAATGAAGTTTTACACAAACTTATCTCACAGCAACCTTACCCCGGTTCATTCTGAAGTTTTACACGGACTTATCACAGAGCAACCTTACCCCGGTTCATTCTGAAGTTTTACACGGACTTATCCCAAAGTAACCTTACCCAGGTTCCTCTAGAAGTTTTACACGAACTTATCCTGAAGTAACCCTATACAGGTTCCTCCTTTCCAAAGATGAAGTTTTACACGGACTCGTCATCAGGAAACCCTACACTGGTTCCCTCTCTTTCTAAGATGCAGTTTTACACGGACTCATCATCAGGCAACCCTACACAGGTTCCTTCTCAGGAAATTTCAGATGCAGTTTTACACGGACTCGTCATCAGGCAACCCTACACAGGTTCCTCCTCTCCAGATGAAGTTTTACACTGACTCGTCATCAGGCAACCCTACACAGGTTCCTCCTTCCCAGATGAAGTTTTACATGGACTCATCATGAAGTAACCTTACCCAGGTTCCTTCTCAGTCCCCGATACAGTTCAATGGCATGCCAGACACGAATAGCATTTCGATACTCATTCTCTTGGCCTACAGCATTGCGGGTCAACAAACATTCTTGGATGGCATCTTTAAGCCCATCTCTAGCAAGACTCTACCATCAACCTTTTTAAGTTCCAGATTAATACCTGTAACAAGCCAGGAAAAATATCTGTGGACGACTGATTGTAGATTAATACCTGTAACAAGCCAGGAAAATTATCTACATGAAGAGATTGAAGATTAACACCTGTAACAAGCCAGGAAGACCATCTTTCCTTCTCAGGTCAGAGATTAACACCTGAAACCAGCCAGGATAGCTATCTCCTCGACCAACCTTTTCAAATTCCAGATTAACACCTGTGACAAGCCAGGAGGACCATCTTTCTTTCTCAGATATGCAAGTTCTCGCTAAGGAATCTCTTATGCGATCGACACTCCTGCAGATGGCATCTATAAGCCCGTCCTCCTACCAATAATCTCCAAATGGCATCTGTAAGCCCATTCCCGACGTCACAATGCTGATACTACACCATGCGAGTGCAAATTTCTGGGCACTCTAGTGTTCAATTATCTTCCACCTTCGGAACACGAAAGGCACGCAAGCCAATCTACATCCTCAGGTTTAAGAAAATTGAACAGGGGCAACTGTTGTACCCCAAAATTTGCCCTCCCATGTTTTCAAAGGTCTTCCCTTATATGGTTGGTCACAAACCCTTGCCTAAGAAAAATAAAGTTTTTTGAAGATGAACAAAATGCCTTTCGATTGGCATCTGGGAAAAGTCTTCGATTGGGCATCCAAAATCCTTCGATCAGGCTTGGTTTACCAGTCTTCGATTGGGCATTTGGCACTCTTCGATCAGGTTTTGGACAAACACTTCGATTGGGCATTTGGCACTCTTCGATCAGGCTTTGATTAGTAAGCTTCGATTAGGTGTTCAAAATCCTTCGATCAAGCTTTGGTCTGCAAGTCTTCGATTGAGCGCTGGACCTCCTTCGATCAAGCTTTGGTCTGCAAGTCTTCGATTGAGCACTGGACCTCCTTCGATCCAGCTTTGATGTGCAAGTCTTCGATTGAGCGCTGGACCCCTTCGATCAAGTCAATTTCACAATGCTTCGACTAGTACTTCTGAGGGTCCTTCGACTGGAACTTCATACTTTACCTCAATCAAAACATAAGAACGAAATGACCTTCGAATGGCATTTTAGTTCAGAGTTTCCCTTAATAAGAACATCAGAACGAAATGACCTTCGAAGGGCATTTCAGTGCATAGTTTCTCCTAATCTAAGATGCTCTGATGAAGGAAGTGCTGGACACTTCGAATTAGAACTCAGACTCATCATAAGGCCAAGGGCTGGGCGAAGTTGTCTAACAGGGAATGCTCCAAACAGATTCGAATTAGACTTTGAAGCTGGTGAAGAAGGCAGATTCAAAGGAATGAAGTAGGCTGGCATGACTAGGCAAAAGTTCACAATGGCATGTGTCCCTTGCAAATATGCAATCGAAGCAGGGAGAGTCTCAATCGAAGGGGCTGTGACTGGAGTAGTTCGAATGGGGACTTTGAAGCAATCGAAGAGAGCGAATTCGAAGGGGCAAGTCAGCTTTTTATTTCCATCAAGTTGGAGGCCCAAAACAACTCAGAGCAAGCTGGCAGAAACGCATGATTGAATCAAATATGGCAAGTCTTTATGAAAAATCAAATCAAATCTCTTCATCATAATGGACCAAGATTTGATACACAAATGTTGACCTAATTCATTCCATTATATACAAGCAAGCCTCACAAACTCTACACACGGAGGAGAACACGAAAACCCTGCTGTACACACGTGAAACACATACAAAAAACTCTGCAGAAACGGCGCCACAACTTTGAGAAAAAAAGCGTGATAATCTTGGACCTGAAGTTGCGCTTAGAGACCTTTTCAGGATCAAACAAAGGTCCCAATAGTTTCCTTGGACCTCACTGAAGCCGTACTGATCATCATCGTGTGCTCTCCTGCCCCAAAAAGCTCTGTAAGTATCACTCTGAACCACCATATTCATGGAATCATAAAGCTTCAATCCTGCATTCACTCTTTAAAATAATTGCATATTTGAACTCCTGACATCATTTGCAAGGTTTCTTTATTATTCAATTTCATTATTATGCCCTATATTACAAAACGCCATGGTAGCTCGTTTTAGGTTTCTTTTAGGGACTTTCATTACAGGATAAATTGGTCAACAAAAGGACCATGGCTGGAACCAGGGCGGAGAGGCGAGCAGAACCATGCCTTTAGTTTTCGTTTTAGTGGCTTGTGGCAGATTTTGAGGCAGCATGATGTATAGCCACGGACAACCGTCTGTTGGTTTAGGACAAAGGATTTTTAGCCACAGTCCCCATGACAGGGACGATAACATGGCATGGCCATAATTGGCCTGTTTGAAACATTAGTGCCTTTTTTTTCTTATGTTCTAGCCTATTCATTGACTTTCCCATATATTATTTATTCCTTATTATCATAACAAATTGAACAAGCTGGCTGGTTGGTGAAGCGTGCGTTGTAGAACCCCCTGGGACCTGGATTCGAATCCCAGGTCCCCCAAAACTTTGTTGTGTTTTTCTTTCAGGTATTCAGGCGCAGCATCCCAAGCGTGGACTACCATACGTCCTCAGATCTCAACGTGCCAGATGGGTCCAGATCCAGATCCAGTGGTCCAGGATGAGGTTCACCATAAACCTTGGTCAACAAACGTCCAGGCCATCTGAAAGTCAAACGAGGCCTTCGAATCTGGGCCTGGAATTGCATAATCAACCTCCCTTCTTCAGGCCCAGCGCCCCCAAAGTTTGCTTGTTTTTATTTCTTTTCATATTTCTTTTGCTCTTTATTATTATTATTAAAAAAGTAACTAATTAATTAACAAACCTTTTTTTTTCTTCATAAAAAATCAGAAAACATAAAAAACAATATTTATTAATTTCACTACTTTTATTTTTGTAAATAAACTATTAACCAATTAGTTTAGTTTTTCTTAATTAGGTTTAATCTTAACATTTTTTACAATAAATTAAAATTGATTTAGAATTAGGATTTTATTAACTTTGTAATGACTCCTATTTTACTACCTTAATCAAAATAAAAACTCAAAAAATATTTTCTTTAATTCCATTACTAATTTAGCTTTAATTCTTAATTCAAAAAAGACCAAAAATATGCTTTCTTTAAATAAAAAGGGTCAACACCCTAAAGGACAATCTGATTCAACTTCTCTCGCGCGTATTATTTTTTATCTATATTATTGTAATTGCTCCGAGGATGTAATAGTTTTAACTTAGGATTTTATTTACCGCTTTTATTTACTTTTCGCATTTAATTTTAAGGGTTTGTTTTTGGCGATGTAAATACCCGACGCCTTGTAATAGCTTAGCTTTATTTTCTGCAATTTATCTTCCGCAACCATTAACTGCTAGATGTATGAATAATAGGCTACGCATGACAAGATATATCTTAATTTAAAATCAACCGTAGCTCACCATGACATGTAAAGATAACAAAACTGAAAATTGACACACTCGCACATGCCACTCCTAGGGTACGCCTCACTTGGTTGCCTCGAACGTGGTCATTGAGTATAGGAAGTTTTAGAGGTTGCCCTCTTGTCCAAAGATCGTAAGTTTCCTCGAAACGGTTGCCTCAGATAAAATTACCTAAGGCATTAGGGTTACCGCTAAGGCGTCCTAACGTTGCTTTAGTGACCACACGTCCCTTAAATCGAATTGACCCAAAAAACTCCAACGACGGTGCTACCTACTCCTCAATAGTGGGATAGCATTGTCTAAAGGACATTTGCACAGTTTAATTCCTTTTTGAGTAGGTAGATGTTCTTAAGTACTTGCTCCTTTTAAAAACAAAACAAAACTTTTCACACTTACACTTTTCGAACAAATTTTTCAAAAACACTTCATACACTCTTGAGGACAGAAACAAGAGTTAAATCGAAGTTTTCAAACAAAAACTTTTTCAAACCCACAAACACAAAGAAAAGCAAACTTTTGAAAACCTAGTGAGCAAATACCTAAGAGCCCGTGGATAACCATGGATAGAAAGGGTGCTAACACCTTCCCTTTCTATAATCTACCTCCCGAACCCGAGAAACATCTCGAAAAGGAATTTTTATGTGCTTTTGTCCTTTCCTTGTTGGATAAAATAAAATACGGTGGCGACTCTTGCTTACCGCGACATTTTTTGAAACGCAAACGCAAACCAGCATTCTAAAACAGTCAGTTCTCATTCCCACCGATCACACAAGCACCTCATAGGGGGGGGGGGATAATACTCGATCCACAGGGCCTCCGCAGGCACCTTCTCCCACAGAAACAGGGGCAATAAGAATTGTCCGAACTGTATAGTTACTTTTTCCACCAGGTACAAGGTAAATTCATTTGAAGAATATGACCAAAGTACTTTCACTCCCCGCAGAGTAAGTCAATAACGGTAGCTCCCCCAGCTGAGCCTTGCAACTATGAACGAATCAGCAATGCTCTCCCCAAGCAGAATTTATCTACCATCAACACTAAAAGGGCTCGATATCCCTGGCAGTCTTAATATTCCAGGCAGAATATAAGAATGTTCCCCGGTAGAATACAAGATACCCCCTAGTGGAGTCAATATTTCCCCAGCACGGTCTGAAAAAGCTTCCCCAACAGAGTTGAATCATCATCCCCAGTAGACTCTGGAAGTTTATCCCCAGCGGAGTACAAAATAAGTCTCCCCAGCCGAGCTCCAAGGATCATTCCCTGTAAAATTCAGAGGATTATCCCCGCAAAAGCCTAACAGGGTTACCCCCAGCAAGTCACAACTGAAAGATCATCCCCAGCGAAGTTCTTTCCTTTCACAAACAGGAATTTAATCCTCAACAATTCCATATCACCAGCAACAGTAATCCATCACCAGTGGAGTTTATCAGTGGAATCCTCAGCAGGGCATCTCTTCCCCACAGAGTAATCTCCTCATCAGTTAATTCCCCAACAGAGATATCTTCTCCTGTAGGTCTATTCTCACAATCACCTTCGGTCACCATCCCTAGCGGAAATGAAGAATTCAACTCTACTCTCCAGCAGCTATCCGGGATTTATTTTCCCCAACTGAAACATTACATTTCCATACATCATGATACATGCATATACGCATCATATAACACAATCTCATTTATTTTGAGAACATCATTGCTTGATTCATATCATGCATTGCATATAACTGACCTTTACCTTTCAGGAAAGATGCAGTTAAGTTCTCAACCATATGGAAGACCTCCTCTGGTTCAGTCATATCGTCGATAAGATCTCCCTGATTCGTATTCTAGTTGAAGTTACTCCAAGACCTTCTCTGGTCCAGTTAAGTCGATTCCTAAAGATTTTTCTGATGCCGATCCAGTTGAAGTTATTCCAAGACCTTGTCTGGTCTAGTTAAAATCGATTCCTAAAGATTTTTCTGATGCCGATCTAGTCAAAGTTATCCCAAGACCTTCTCTGGTCCAATTAAGTCGACTCCTAAAGATTTTTCTGATTCCGATCCAGTTGAAGTTATTCCAAGACCTTGTCTGGTCCAGTTAAATCAATTCCTAAAGATTTTTCAGATGCCGATCCAGTCAAAGTTATCCCAAGACCTTCTCTGGTCCAGTTAAATCGATTCCTAAAGATTTTTCTAATGCCGATCCAGTTGAAGTTATTCCAAGACCTTGTCTGGTCTAGTTAAATTAATTCCTAAAGATTTTTCTGATGCCGATCCAGCCAAAGTTACTCCAAGACCTTGTCTGGTCCAGTTAAATCGATTCCTAAAGATTTTTCTGATGTCGATCCAGTCAAAGTTAATCCAAGACCTTGTCTGGTCCAGTTAAATCGATTCCTAAAGATTTTTCTGATGTCGATCCAGTCAAAGTTATTCCAAGACCTTGTCTGGTCCACTTGAATCGATTCCTAAAGATTTTTCTGATGTCGGTCCGGTCAAAGTTAATCCAAGACCTTCTCTGGTCCAGTTAAGTCGATTCCTAAAGATTTTTCTGATGCCGATCCAGTTGAAGTTACTCCAAGACCTTGTCAGGTCCAGTTAAATCGATTCTTAAATATTTTTCTGATGTCGATCTAGTCAAAGTTATCTAAGACCTTCTCTGGTCCAGTTAAGTCGATTCCTAAAGATTTTTCTGATGCCAATCCAGTTGAAGTTACTCCAAGACCTTGTCTGGTCCAGTTAAATCGATTCTTAAAGATTTTTCTGATGTCGATCCAGTCAAAGTTATTCCAAGACCTTCTCTGGTCCAGTTAAGTCGATTCCTAAAGATTTTTCTAATACTGATCCAGTTGAAGTTACTCCAAGACCTTTTCTGGTCTAGTTAAATCGATTCCTAAAGATTTTTCTGATGCCGGTCAAGTCAAAGTTAATCCAAGACCTCCTCTGATTCAGTCAGATCCCCGATAAGATATCCCTGATTCTTATTCCATTCGAAGTTCAGATCACCTATCAACAATCTCCAAATGGCATTCCTAAGCCAATTCCCAACATCACTTGGCTGATACTACTTCATGCGAGTGCAAATTTCTGGGCACTCTAGTGTTCAATCATCTTCCACCTTCGGATCACAAAAGGCCCGAGAGCCAATCTATATCCTCAGGTTTAAGAAAATTGAATGGGGGCAGCTGTTGTACCCCAAAATTTTCCCTCCCATATTTTCCCAAGACATTGCAAGAATAATCTCCAAGTGGCTCAAGATTGCTCAAGAGTTGGACATTCAAATCATCTCCTAAGACAGTCAACCTCAAATTAGGGTTTTGTGTTGCATCAAGGTCCTTGCATACAAATGACCTCAAGTGCTCCCCAATGTCCTCATATTGTCTCAAGTTCATCCATGTCAAATTTCAAGCCTTGTAGAGGAAGTTTGGTCAGTCAATTGCTCAAAGGGTCCAAAAATCGACTGTGCTAGGGTAAAAGTCAAATGTGAACCAAATACAGTCAAACTTCAAGATTTTTTGTCAACATTCTCATTTTGAAGGATATTTCATCATTTGATCCAGGGTTGATCATTATTCATCAAGGATTGCTCAAAATTCATCAAGACTCAAAAGTTGCTAAATTAGGGTTTTGTAGGAAAAGTCAACTCAACTTTTACCAAGCATAACTTTCTCATATTTTATGAGAAATGACCCATCCAAATCTCATTTTGAAGAGGATTCAATTTCCTACAATCCATCTTCATACCCCAAGATCAGAAAATGCACTCACAAAAAGTTACAAATTTGGACAATATAGGTCATTTTTGAAAGTCAACAAATCACCTTTTTTCCAAAGCTTATAACTTGAGAATGGAATATAAAAAATAGATGAGACCAAAAGGGTTGGTTATAGGACATCTCGAGCTTTCTAAAAAGTCCTATAACACTTCCAAAAGTTTAAAATTGAAAAAGTTATGCATTGTTGAAGTTGGGCATTTTTGCAAAATTGTCAAAAGTCAACTATCCCCAAAACTTCAAATTTTGTCAAATGGGCCCATTCTTTTACACTTGATTTGATCTTGTCACACTACACACGTGTCCTAGCTTCATCCATGTGCCCATTTATTAATTTTTCTATTTTATTTGAGTTTTTATTGAATTAATTCATTTTAAATCAATTTAAATCAAATAAAATCCAAATATTGATTGTTTAGGATCTTTTTGGTTGTTATAGGTCTTAATTATCATCATGATCATGATCAAATCTGTATCAAGCTTTTCATGTACAAAAAAAATTGGATTTTGGACCAAATTGGAAGCTTTTCAATGGAGAATCAAATCATATCTTCAAGCATTGATGCACAAGGATTGAGTCCACAAGATTTGACCTAATACATTGCTCATTACATATACAAGCTAGAGGCACACGAATCAGAGGTGGGAGGCTGCAAAATCATAAGAACAAAACTTGAGAAAACTTGGAAAAAGTGTGAATCTGAAATTGCGCATAGAGGTGTTTTCAAGGCCAAATCTCATCACCAGTCCATTGATGGACATCCACTGAAGCGAAGCCAACTCCTAACCAGTCTCCATACACGTTCTAAAGCTCTGTAAGTGTCTCAAAAAATCACTTTTCAGTTGAAATCGTATCCTCATGTTCTTGCATTTTTTTGACAAATCATTGGTATATTCATGCTTATCGTTCGATTTAGAAGGATTCTGCATTATTTGATTGCGTTTTTATGAGCCATGGCCCTGTAACCGAACTTAGGGTTTTGATAGTTTGTTTTTGGGCATTTTGTGTACAGGTGAAATCAAGATCCAAGAGGGACATAGACGTACTCAGGATGCCCAGACGAATCGAACCATGGTCTTAGAATCAATTTCTATGGCCTAGGGTAGATTTTAGGATGACCATGCGCATTTAGCTGCGGATACAAATCCGCAGGTAAAAAACCAGGTTTCAACGAAGAAGATGAATACGTGCCCCCTCCCCATTGGACAATTCATACTTCGCGCATTTTTTGTTTTTAATTCTGGCATAATTAATTTGTTTTCCATATTATATTTATTGTCCACTATGTTAACAATAAAAGCGCATTGGCTCAGTGGCAAAGGCATACGTTCAAGTACCAACAGGACCTGTGTTCGAATCCCAGGTCCCCATATTCCTTGCTATTATTTTCTTTCAGGTATTCTAGCGCGTCTCATGCCTTGCAGTGCACCATGGTCTCTCATCTAATCACTTGCCAGATGGCCCCAGGCCAGATCTGGTGGACCAGCCTGAATGCCTACCATGAGCCAAAGTCAACGCGTGTGCATGGAATTCCAGAAGGTCAATACAGGCCAACGTTAATGGGCCACAAACTTGCCATCCAAACCTCCAAATTGGGCCTGAACCCCCCCCCCCCCCCCTGAGTTTTTTCTATCTCAAATTTTTATTTTATTTATTTTATTTGTTTAATTATTATTTTTATTTAAACTAACCAATTAAAAATTTTTCCTCACAAAATCAAAAACCAAAAAATATATTTTATTTATTAAAATTAAATTCAGCACTTTATTTTTGTAAATAAATATTAATTTAATTAATTTAGTCTAATTAGGAATTAACTTTAATATCTTTTGCAATAATTAAAATTAATGTAGATAATTAGGTTTTTATTAACTTTGATTAATTTATTTTATTTCTTTAAATATCCAAAAATCCAAAAATATCTTTTTTTAATTAATTAATTAATTAATTTAGTTAACTTAGTTCATTTCCTTTTAATTCAAAAAAATAACAAAAAAATCTTTTCTTTAATAATAAAAGGGTCAAAACCCTAAAAAACTCGCCCGATTTAATTTCTCGCACGCGATTCTTTTATTCAATATTGTATCTGCTTCCGGAATGTAATAGCTTTAATTAGGACTTTTTTTATCGCTTTATTTATTTTCCGCATTTTAATTTCAAGGGTTGCTTTTGGCGATGTAAATACCCGACGCCTTGTAATAGTTAGTTTTAATTTCCGCAATTTAATTTCCGCAACTTATAAACTGTTAGATGTTTGGTAATAGGGAATGCATGACAAGATCAAATGTTAAACCTCAAATCAACATAGATAACCATTGACATGTACAAAGATAAATTAACTGAAAATAACACACTCGCACATGCGCACTCTTAGGGTACACCTCACTTGGTTGCCTTCGAACGTGGTCATTGAGTATAGGAAGTTTTAGAGGTCGTCCTCTTGTCCACAGATCATAGTTGCCTCGAAACGGTTGCCTCGGAAAAATGATCTAAGACATTAGGGTTACCGCTAAGGCGTCCTAACATTGCTTTAGTGACCGCACGTCCCTTAATTGAATTGACCCTTAAACTCCAACGATGATGCTACCTACTCATCAATAGTGGGATGGCATTGTCTAAAGGACATTAGTACAAATTGATTCCTTTTTCGAGTAGGTAGATGGTTCTTAAGTACTTGCTCCTTCAAAACAAAAAATTTTCACACTTACACCTTTCAAAAACAAAAACTTCTTTCAAACCCACAAACACAAAGAAAAGCAATTTTTGAAAACACTTTGAGCAAGTACCTAAGAGCCCGTGGATAACCACGGATAGAAAGGGTGCTAACACCTTCTCTTTCTATAATCTACCCCCCGGACCCGAGAAACATCTCGAAAAAGGAATTTTTCTGTGCTTTTTTCCTTTCCTTGTTAGATAAAATAAAAGACGGTGGCGACTCTTACTTACCGCGACATTTTGCAAAAACAAACGCAAAACACGAACCAGCATTCCGAAAAACAGTCAGTTCTCTCCCACCGTATCACACACATCATCATAATGCCTACATCAACAAGGAATAACTACCCTAACCTATCCATCGATTATACCTGGAAATTATTCAAACAACTCCAAACGCCCACAACACGACTAACGGCCAACTCAATAACAGGTTCACGAAATAGTCGTATGGTAACTCCCTAAACGACCACAACATGAGGAAACGACCAACTTCATTAACAAATTCAAAAATATCAATGCACAACAGTCATACAAACGACCAATTCCCACATAATAAACATCATAAATCCCATTATAAGGTTAGAACCCCACCCTTACCTGGATTGAAGGTCGCTCTGCCAAAATCCTCTCTTCGCGCGGATTCACACGGTCAGCACACAAGACTTCTTATTCACCAACTAAATCAAATCCTTGTGTCAGCTTAAACTTATATCATCAATCCTATTGGGCCTAACATACACAACCCCACTTTACTACTTCCAACCAATAACATAAGTCCAACACAATTATTCTATTAATTTCAACATCTCACAACTTCAACAAATAATCCAAAAAAATAATTTAATTAAATAATTAATTAAATTAACGGGTGTTACAAACCGCACATGGAAATACTCATCACCGGAAACTCCCCTAGCTCTGCTTGAAATTGCCACCTGCATAAACAACAACCCAACTTGTTCCGTTGACATCAACTGGATTCACAGAATCACTGCGTGCTGTTGTAACCGGTTTTAAAAATAAGAGTCGCCACCATTAATTTTTATCATAGGGAAGGGAATATAACATATAACCCTAATTTGATCAGAGATTCTAAGTTGTTGGACTCGTTCTTAAACGAAGGGAAGGTGTTAGGCACCCCTCATCTACCTTGTTCGCAAGGATTCTAGGCTTTAGAATTGCAATTTTTAGGAAATAGGGTTTATATTTTTATTAAGGGAACTCGCCACGATTTTAGTCGTATGCCTACGTATCTTCTTAGGAGGAATCAGAGTCCCAATTCATAGTTCGCAGGTGTTTGGGTAGTTTTTTTTATGGGTTGTAGAAATATTTTGAATTTTCCTTGAACCAAGTTTAGTTTGTAAATAACGGAATCATAGACATAGCTCGCAGTTTATGAGAAATATTAAAACAACCCTTTTTGAAAATAATGTAAATTGAATTAAGTTAGTAGAAAATTGTTAGTAATTTGTTGGTTAGCTATTTTCGAATATACAATGCAATTATGAAAATAAATTTGAATAGAAAATATTTAATGTAAAAAGGGTTAGTATTTAAAAAGGTTTAATTAATAAATAAATATTTTACAATTTATTAAAAATATATCAAATGCTTTAATAAAAAAATACTATAATTATTTATTAATTATGTAAAAATAATTTTATATAACAAATTATAAAACGACTAAAAAAATAAATAAGTAAAATTATAATAATTATCAAAAATAGAATAATTAATTTGGCAAAAACACGCATGGGGGTGTATGTGTTACATAGTAATTCAGAGGGTGTTAAAATTAAGGGTCCAAGTCCAGATATTGGACTTGGCCCACTACGCAGAGGGGGTGTGGAAATAGCCTAGTAAGAAAAAATAAAAAAAGACGGAGGTGTGGATAGTAGGGATGAAGCCTAGAAAATATTGCAGAGGCCCAATGAAGTAAAGGGTGTGTTAGGATTGTGTATGGGCGTCTGTATGATGCTATCACGGGCTAATGAAATGTTTAGGACTCAACGTAGATCAAGGGATGAGGGATGCAGGTGTATAGTGAGGGTGCACGTGATCATGTGGCAAGATATTTGCCACGTGTCCCTGATGGGATCGCAAGCAGATGGAGTATAAGAGGAAAAAAAGTAATTCTTTTCATTTTTAACTCATTTTTCATCTTCATCTCTCCTCCCTTTCTCTCTCATTCCATCTTCTTCCTCTCATCCCTTTCCTTCAACATATAACAATAACACCCATACAACCCTAAAACAATGATCGACGGCTAACCCTAAACCCAAATTTACCCAACACCAACCCCTTAAACCCCAAAATTGTAACCCATATCACATCAATAACCGCAAGATGAGTATCGTTCCTTACCTCCTTTGCCTTGGATTTATGGGTTACCTCAAATCTCTCTGATTCTCAACCTTTCTATTTTCTTTTGCATGTATCATCGATTAAAGGCGGTGTAGCAGCGACGCAGCAGTGTGAAGAGTGTCGGCTTCAAGGTTTTGATGGCGGTAGTAAAGCATAGATATAGGGTTTCAGAATTTGAAACCCAAATATCTCTTCTTCTCCTTCTACTTCTCAATCTTGTCACAAATTTCTTCCCCTTTTTTCATTAGATTTTAGGCGTTTTTTATAGTGTTAGAATTAGCCAAAATAGGGAATTTTCATGTGATTGTCGTTACTATTTGAGATTGATAGAAGATTACGTTAGGAATTAGATTAGGGATTTAGAGTTTTGTTTGTAATTTGGTATGAATATGTATAATAAGATTTGATTTAGTTACAATTTAATTCAGTTTTGTCTTTATGTTTGATTTGATTATTGTTATCTGATTTCGTTTGAGTATCTGGTGATTTAATTTCACGTTTCTGGTCCGGTAATTCAGGGAAGATGAATCGTGGGCCTCTGAGATAACGACGATAATTAGGGCTTCTCTTGCCCCTCTTGAATCAATCAACGAAAGAAAGAAAATAAATGATAATAAATAAAATATAAATTATAATAATTATAATACTAATAATAATAATATTTATAATAATATCACATAATAGTTTTGATAATAATAATAATTAAAATAAATATAATAATTAAATAAAAGAGAAAATCAATTATAATAAAAAGGTAAGTTGACTCAGTCAACCAAAGTTAATGGGACCTTAAGAACAAATTGACATGGGCCTTCAGATTTAAAAAAGACACCCCTCTTTTATGAACCCAATCACAACTATAAGGGCCCTTAATGAGCCTTAATGGGCCATTAGATTTTGATGGCCCACTTGATCTAAAGAAGCAATACACCCCTCTTATGAATTTAAACCCCTATTAGAATAATGCTTAAAAACAAGCAAATTTTCACAATATGATTTATAATTTAGCAACATAGTAACACCAAGTCTTAGATACAAACTCATTAATTTCATTAGGGTAAATTTTGGGTATGACAACTGCCCCTATTTAATTACTCTTTGATCAAATAGTGCGAGAGTACGCAGGTCTCGAACATTTGAATCAGAGGTTTATTAAATAATGGAAGACCCCAAAATTTGTCTAAACGACTATAAGGATACACTGTGCAACATTGCCAAGAGTGTGGAAAAATAGGCGTAAGTGATGATGCATCATCTTACCTAAGTTTGAACAGAAATTTTGATTTGACTTAGATATGACGACACAGATAACTCGTCAATACCTAAAAGAGATCGAAGATTTTGTATATTTACCATAACCTAGGAGGTAAATAATACGAGTTTGCAAAGTTAACTTACTAATGCTTCGAGACTAATATAGTAAGTTTATAATGCAGGTTTTGTCTTTTCATCACAACCTAGGGGATGAATAAAATAGAGTTTTGATAATGCATTGCCGCATGGAGACTGATGCAGTGAATTATGCAAATTTTGTTATGTTTACTACAACCTAGAGAATAAATGGGACGAGGATGAACCTATGTATTTATCATGACCCAGGGGATAAAAGACAACAGGGATAGGCTTGCGTTATTCATCATGACCTAGGGGATGAATAGCATAACCCTGAAAATTCGTATACCTATCACAACCTAAGGGTATATATTTGAAGAATTTATGCATTTACCACGACCTAGGGGATAAATGGCACAAATACAGATTCACGTATTCATTACAACCTAGGGAATGAATAATATGAACCTGGTAATCCTCACACCTACCAAAACCTAGGGGGTAGATGATTGAAAAGTGTTTTGGTGATCAAATCTTAGATAACTAGATCAAAGATGAGATCGGAGTTTTACCTGTTGTGTCTGTTCTCAACCAAGGTAATTGCTTGCTTTGATAATCTAACAATGGGCCCCAAGATATTGGTGTTACCTAAAGTGTGTTTGAAAATGCCATGTATCACGTATGTGCATAATGTCCTAGATTAATATGCAACCCGGAATGTATATGTATCAAGTACTTTGTGCATGCCCCAAATGTTTAAATATACACCAAATGTGTGTATATGCCCCGAATGTAATGAAAAGTGTTTTTTGATATTCTTTTCTTTTAAACCATTAGTTTCATGTTACCAACTCCCTAACGTTGTGTTGTCGTGGCATCTTTTAATTGATTTGAACAAGGTCAAAGGTGTCAGCAAGATTTGAAGATTGCATTATAGGTGTAGGCGTAGGCATGGACATGGACATTTGACATGGACATAGACGTGGACATGGACATAGGCGTGTAGGCATGGATTCTCTTTTGATGTTTTTTCTAACCAAAATGTTTTTTGATGTTATATCAATTGCTTTTATTTGTCAAATCCCCAAAGTGATTTCGACGCAATATTCACAAAAATAATCATAGTATTTTGAAAACAAGTCTGAAAAGAAAAAAAACATAATTGAAAGATTTGACAAAGTTAATGTTTTATTGATAAACATGCCTCTGAATAGGCGAGAGTACAAGATGCAATTCCTTAAAAGAGGTAATTACAAAAAGTTTTTAAAACTAAAAAATGGAAATGAAAATGATAATGGTTACTATTGTTTCTCCAATGCCCTTTTGATAGCTCCAATCTCCTTTTCTTATGAGTTACATAATTTGGATTAATCTCTTCCTTTGTGGTTTATAGTCGTAGGTCTTAGATTGCAGTCTTTTTGTTCTTTATTTTTTGAATAAGATCCCTAATTTTTGTCTGGGTCGCCCTTTTGGGTTTTCAATCCACCGAGATAATTTTTCATTTATGTATGTCCCTAATTTTTTCCCGGATCAGCCTTTAGGGTTTCAATCCATCGGGACGCTCCTTTTTTCCTAAGTCGCTCGTTTAGGGTTCTAACTTAGCGAGCCTTTTTATACATAGTATTTTTTTATTGCGTCTAAATTTTTCGGATGTGGTACTTCTTCCCCATCCGTTGTTGTAAGGATGATACCACCACCGGAGAATTCCGTTTTTACCCCATATGGACCTTCATAGTTGGGTGTTCGTTTACCATGTGAATCAAGGCCAAGCAGTAAAATCTTCTTGAGCACCAGATCCCCTTCTTTGAACACTCAAGGACAAACTTTTTTGTCGAATGCTTTCTTCATCCGCTTTTGATATAACTGACCATGACACAAAGCTGTCAAGTGCTTTTCTTCAATGAGGTTAAGCTGATCAAGTCAGGTCTGAAACCACTCCGCTTCTTCAAGCCTTGTTTCCATTAGAACTCGAAGTGACAAAATTTCTACTTTAATTGGGAGTACTGCCTCCATGCCATATACCAGAGAGAAAGGAGTTTCACCTGTTGATGTATGTATGGAAGTACGATAGCCATGTAAAATAAAGGGAAGCATTTCATGCTAATCTTTGTATGTCTTTACCATTTTATGGATGATTTTCTTGATGTTCTTATTGGCAGCTTCAACAGCCCCGTTCATCATGGATCGATATGATGAGGAATTATGATGCTCGATCTTGAAATTATCGCATAATTCCTTCATCATTTTGTTGTACAAATTGAACCTGTTGTCCGTAATGATTTTGCTTGGGACCCCATTTCTGTATATGATATTTTTCTTGATGAATCGAGTAACCACTTGCCTTGTCAAATTTGTGTAGGATGCCGCTTCTACCCATTTGGTGAAGTAATCAATGGCAACTAGTATGAACCGGTGTCTGTTAGATGCTTTTGGTTTGATCATGCCTATCATATCAATTCCACACATCGAAAATGGCCAAGGAGAGGTCATGACATTCAGAGGAGTTGGTGGCACATTCATTTTGTCAGCGTAGATTTGGAATTTGTGACATGTCTTTGTAAAATGGTAGCAGTCGTCTTTCATTGTCAGCCAATAGTAGTCCGCTCGCAGGATTTTTCTATCCACAACATATCCATTTATATGTGTTTCGAAAGCACCTTCATGGATTTCTCTCATAAGTGTATCTGCTTCCTGTTTCTCCACACACCTGAGTAACACCATATTGTAGTTTCTTTTGTATAACACATCATAACTCAAAAAGAATTTTGAGGCTAGCATTCGCAGAGTTTGCTTGTCAATGATGGAGGCATTTTCTGGATGTTATTATTTCTCAATAGCAAGGCAATGTGCAGGTTCTTCAAAATGTCTGATTGTATTGCGCGGCCCATGGTTTGGCCAAGTTACTTTGGACATGGCTGATAGAGTTACCAAGGTGTCTGCCATCTAATTTTCTTCTCGTGGAATATAACTAAAGGTAATCTCAACAAATTTCGTAGGTACCTTCAAAACATGATCTCGATATGGAATCAATCTAGGATGTTTAGTGTCCCATTCACTGTTGACTTGGTATATGACTAGCACAAAGTATCCAAATACTCTTAGATGTTTGATTCTTAGATCGATAACAGCTTCTAGACCTAGGATACAAGCTTCGTATTTACCGATATTGTTGGTGCAGTCAAAACATAACCTTGTGGTATAAGGCTTGTGAATATTCTTCGTAGAAGTCAACACTTCCCCAATGTCGTACCCCAGTGCATTTGAAGCCCCGTCAAACATGAGTGTTCAACATGCCTCTAGTTCAGGTCCTTCACCGGGCCCTGGTATTTCGTAGTTACCTATAACCATGACATCATCGTCTGGAAAGTCGAACTTCATTGGTTGATATTCTAGTAGTGGACGATGAGTTAGATGGTCGGCTAGTATGCTACCCTTGATGGCCTTTTGAGTAACATATTGGATTTCGTATTCCGATAGTGTGAGTTAACATATATTTCCTCAGTCTTTTAGTAGCCTAAGCCAACACACAACAAGTCTTCTCGAGAAGTGAGTACCTGGTTTCGCAGTCAGTGACTTTTTTGCTAAGGTAGTCGATTGCATGCTCTTTTCTACCCATTTTGTCATGTTGTCCCAATACACATCCCATTGACCCTTCAAGCACTGTTAGCTACATGATGATCGGTCTTCCAGGAACCGGATACATCAAGATTGGTGGATCTTATAAATATTTCTTTATTATCCTGAAAACTGTCTGGCAATCATTATTCCATGCCACTGTCTGATCTTTTCGGAGTAATTTGAATATAGGCTCGCATGTAGTAGTTAGGTGCAATATAAACCTTGAGATTTAATTCAATCATCCTAAGAAATCACAAACCTCTTTCTCCATCCTCAGAGCTGGCATTTCTTGTATGGCTTTTACCTTGTCGGGGTTTACCTCAATACCATGTTGACTTACAATAAAACCCAGTAACTTGCCTGACCTGACACCAAATGCACACTTGTTTGGGTTCAAGCTTAGTTTGAACCTTCGCAGATGCTCGAATAGCTTTTGTAAATGTATGATGTGACCCTCCTTTGTATGAGATTTGGCAATCATATCATATACGTACACTTCAACCTCTTTGTGAATCATATCATGGAATAGTGTGACCATAGCCCGTTGATAAGTTTCCCTTGCCTTATTTAGACTAAAAGACATTACCTTATAATAGAAAGTTCCCCAAGGAGTCATGAAGGTAGTCTTTTCCATATCTTCAGGTTCCATTTTGATTTGATTATAGCCTGAGAAACTGTCCATGAACGAGAATACCAAAGCTTGAGCTGTATTGTCCACCAGAACATCTATGTGAGGTAACGAGAGATCTTTTTTGGGACTTGCTTTGTTCATATCCTGATAATCTACACACATGCGTACTTTTCCGTCCTTCTTGGGTACTGGAACGATGTTAGATATCGAAGGTTGATAATCTACTACAACTAAGAACCTTGCATCGAATTGTTTAAGGACCTCTTCTCACATCTTGTTGGACATGTTTGGACGAGTTCTTTTGAGATTTTGCCTAACTGGAGAGCAACCTTACTTGAGAGGTAGTCTCTGCACCATAATTTCTGTATCCAATCCTGGCATATCTCTGTAAGACCAGGAAAATATATCCACATACTCATGTAGCAACTTGATCAGTCTTTCCTTGACGCTTTTCTCCAATGTTGCCCCTAGCTTGATCTCTTCCGGATATTCCTTTGTGCCAAGGTTAATGGTCTCCATAGATTCCTGGTATGGTTTTATATTGTTAGCTTTTTTCTCTATCTCCCTCGCCAATTCTTTAGAAAGTTCAAGGTCTTCATCATCTTCCTCTTCCACTTGGTTGATGGGTGCATCAAAATTATATCAGATAGCAGCAGTAACATTATCGATGATTTTAGGCATGGATTTGCACATTTATCATGTTTTGGTGCAGTCTTAGTATGTGAATTTGGAAAATGAATATGAAGAAAAATATTGCGATTTTTAAATATAAGAGATAAATGCAAGATAAAGACATGGATCTTAATTGAATGTGAAATATAACTTTTATTACTTATGAGTACTATCTGAAACAAATTGGGGGACCCTTACAAGCAACCCCTATGCCTCGGGCTTGACATAGGTTCTTTCAAAACAAGAAAAATTACTTTGGAAAGAAAAAGATCTTTGGAATCTCCATAGCTGTCAAATTCTCGAGTTCTTCGCCTAGGGCGCATTCATGGATGAAGTTGGACGCCTTCTTGATGCTTCCCTTGTCATATATCATTTCCACCTGTCCACCATGCTATACTCCTTTGTTGACGAAGGTTTCTTGGATTGGTGGAAACTGTGTTTTTCCCTTCAGAGTAGCCTTTAATAACTCGTAGCCCAAACCAAAACAATTCTTCTTCTTTGGTATTTCCGAGAGTTTACCCCAACCTTTTGAGGTACCATTTTCCAGCGTTATTTGCAAATCTCTCCACGAAGTCATAATAGGTTTCTTGATTTTTTCCACCGATAGGGTTACCATTAAGGCAATCTCTAAGACTTGAAATGGTGTGGCTATATTGTCTTCATTAGGACTGATATACCTGTAGGATTCTATGTGACTTACAAAAATGTCCTTTTCCCCATCGGTTATGACAAATCTTCCTTCAACAAAGAAACTTAGTTTCTGATGTAAAGTTGAAGTGGTTGCACCTGCTGGATGAATCTAGGGCCGTCCAAGTAAACATGTATACAATGGTTCTATATCCATGACTGGAAAAGTGATATAGAACATATGTGATCCGGTATTAACAATAAGGTCCACCTCTTCGAATACCAAACTTTGAGAACCGTCGAAAGCCTTAACTATCATAGAACTTGGTCTTATTACAAAACCATCTAATGTTAACTTCATCAAGCTGGATTTTGGTAACACATTGAGGGCAAAACCAATATCGGTGAGTACCCTGGACAAGCTTATGGTGCCTATCTGAATAGAGATGTGCAATGCTTTGTTGTGAGCTCTGCCTTGCAGAGGTAACTCACTGTCATTAAAACCCAGATATGATCCAAACGTCAAATTTGCTACAAAGTTGTCAAATTGGTTTACAATAATCTCCTCTGCGACATGAGCATAACTCAGAACTTTCATTAGAGAGTCTCGATGCGCTTCTGAATTAATGAGTAACGAGATTATAGAAATTTTGGCTGGGGTTTGGTGAAGCTAACCCACCACCCTATAATAACTCCTCTTGATTATTTTCAAAAATTCTTCTGCCTCTTGATCAGTAAAGTTCTTGCTCAGAGGCTTTTGTTCTTGACTTGCCTCCACCATTGCTTTTCCTTTATCTTTCACCAACATATCATTTTTATTTTTCACCATAACATCATTCTTCTTTTATGGTTTGGAGCCAAAGATTCAACCACTGCGAATCATTCCGCTTTTTCCTTCTATATTTGAGATTGCAGGTCCTTGACTTGTCGACATCTCACATTCTTGCTTTAAACCATTAACATATACAGTAGAATCATAACTCCACGGTACTGCTTTATCACTTTCGAAAGGGGTAGGAGATGGTCCCCTAATTACCATTGTAGTCTTTGGAACTACTAGTATCCTCAGAGTTTGTCTTGGCATCAATTCTGGTGCTTCTGTTGATTCTCCCTATGGAATCACAAGAGTCTTCTTATTAAGGTTTGGCCCTTGGCAAGGAATTACCAATGGCTTCTTTGTACTTCCCTTGATCACATCTACATATTCTTCTTTAGAGTATGGTCCAAATTAGACTATCCCCTGATCCACCAATTTTTGTGACGTATTCTCAAAAGCTTCATTATGTTCCAAGAGGAACCACACTCCAACAGATATTCCTTCAAAAGATTTAACGGGGCCTTTACTCTACTAACTTCCCCAAAGTCGGTGACTACTTCATTTGCGTTTATTGTTGGTCCACCATGCGGAAGCATGGGGTTTGACTTAATATTCGGTTTATCAAAAGTGATATACTAAGAATCCAACAAATCTTGAACTTTATGTTTGAAGGCCCAAAATTTTTCTAAATTGTGCCCGGGAGAATTGGCATGATACTCGTGTCTGGCATTGGCATCATACCTTGGTAGGGGTGCCCCGATTGGAGGAGATAGAGGTCTTAGATCTATCAAAGACGCCTTGACTAAGTGTTGCAATAATTAACTGTGTGACATAGGGAGCATGTCAAACCTTTATGACGGCCTTTCAAATTTGTTTTGTTGTTGTTCTCGTGGAATTATTAATGGTTGTTGTACCCTTGGATGTAAGACTAAACATTAATTTCTCCCTCCTTCTTTTTTGAGAAGTTAGGAACATGTCTTTTTTCATTATAAGGGGTACTAGATGATGCCCCTTGTATCTTCCCGCTCTTTATGTCAACTTCAATTCTTTCACCAATAGTCACTAAATTAGAAAATCTAGAAGAGACGCTTCCTACCTACTTTTCATAGTACAACCCTTGTAAAGTTCCCATGAACATATCGACTAATTCTTTCTCCAGAAGTGGTGGTTATACTCGGGCTTCCATTTCTCTCCACCTTTGAGCATACTCCTTGAAAGAATCCTCCTTTTTCTGAGATAATTTCTGGAGTTGCATGCGGGTAGGCGCCATGTCTAAGTTGTACTTGTACTGTCTTAGGAAAGCGTTAGCAAGATCTGCCCATGTCTGTATATGAATCCATTCCAACTGCATGTACCAATCCAAAGATGACCCACTTAAACTATCTTAGAAATAATATATCACCAACTTTTGGTCTTTAGCATAGGCATGCATCTTCCTGCAATACATGCGTAGATGGTTCCTTGAACATGTGAGCCCCTTGTATTTTCCAAAGTCAGGTAATTTGAATTTCAACGGGATCACCACATCAGAAACTAGACCCACTTCGAGAGTGTCGACATTGAAAGCATCATAACCCTCCACAGCTTTTAACCCTTCTTCAAGGGCTTTATATTGGTTGAGCGCGAATGTATTTTCAGTGGCATGCATATGGGTTTCTCTTTGAGGTGCTTGATTTACATATTCTAAGTCATGGTCTCCATATTGTAAGTGTAAGTAGTTATTTGTGTTGTTGATCAGAATATGCAAGGTATGAGATGCCCTTACCTTTGGTAGAGGTGGGATAAACCCTTCAGTATCAGTTTGTCTTATTTCTTGTTGAGACATGGTGGACTTTTGGGGTCCTGAATTCAGTTCTCTCCTTGGTTGGTGACCGCTTGATGCACCAATTGTTTGGGCTACTTCTTCAAAGGATGCCCTAGGGATTTGTTTCTGCCTTTCAATGATGTTCTTCAAGGCTAGAAGAACTTGACTCATATCTCCTTTCATTAATTCAATGTTGCCCTTGACTTGTTCAAGATCTTCCTTGAATGCAGCTTGATTCTCTTCGATCTGTTCCATCACTTTGTGTTGATGGGCTCTTGTTTGGTATCGTGGTCGGAGAGGCAGCAATGTTCTAGTTCTTCTACCAATAGTTTAACTGGAGAATGTTTTGAAAAATTATGAGTTTTTTTTTTGTTATGAGTTTATGAGATACAAATGTTTTTGAACGCATGAATGTGTATGAATATGCTAAGAGTTTCGTTTTTGGGTGTCCTATTCACTTGGATATACATTTTTATATATACATTTTTTTAGGTTTTGCTTTTTATTGGTGAGTATCCAAAAAAATAAATACACAAGCGAGATACGAAAACAAAAGCATTTTTTGAAATAGTAATTGTATTTAAAAAGAATATAATTCAAATATTGAAAAATATTCAAAAACATCAAAATTAAACTACTGCATAACAAAGGGAAACAAATAATCTTCTAAGTGCGTCTACGGATGTTTGCTCTGAAGCTTCAGGAAGTCTTCAACGTCTTTTGGGAGAGGAACCATCACATTTTCTGCATCTCTGAAATTCCTAGTGATGTATTCAATGAGATTGTTGGCTAATAAGGCGAGTCTTGCATGCTTGTTGTGATACGGTGGGAGAACTGACTTGAGGGTTTTGTGTTTGATCGCAAATGTTATGGTTAGCAAGAGTCACCACCGACTTTTCTTTTATCCAATAAGGAAAGGTGAAAAAGCACAGGAAAAACATTTTGAGATGTTTTTGAGTTCGGGAGGTATATTATGAAAAGGGAAGGTATTAGCACCCTTTTCATCCATGGTTTTCCATGGGCTCTTAGTTACTTGCTAGATCACTTTCTTTTCTTTTGAAATTGTGCTTTGTGTGGTTTTGAAAGTATTTTGTAAAGAAGCCATTGTTTAGGCAATCTTTGTAATGATTCTCGTTCGTAAGAATGTATACAAAGATGTTTGTCTTTTTGAAAATGTTTTCAATGTTTGTAAAATGTTTGAAAATGTATGTGTTTGTTTTAAAAATAGCAAGGATAGTTGTTTAAAAATAGAGAAAGTAACTAGAAGTAATCTACCTACTCAAATTTCTTTCTTGTGCATTTTCTATTCCTTTGACATTGTTGTCTTACCATTGATTTAGTAAGCAACCCTATCTTTGGATGTAAACGGGACGGGCGTGGGTCATCGTATAACCATGATTAGCAATGTTGCAAAGTATCTTAGCATTTTTTAGGGACCAAGATCATTTTGTAAGGCAACTTTGAATAGCGTCATCGAGGGACTATGATCTTATATTTTGCTTGTTTTGCCAAGATACTTCGCATGCGTAATATGGCCATTTTTGTATAAGGAAACCAAGTGGAGAAACCCTAAGGATACTTGTGTGCAAGTGTGTTATTTTCATGCTTTTGATTTTGTCTTGGATTAGGGTTTTCTATTTGTTTTATTTCGATCTTGCCATACAAGTCCTAATTACTAGCATGGTATATAAAGCGATAAATTGCAAAATTTAAATGTCCTACGCTATTACAACAATTTATGAGAGGGGGAATACAAATTATGAATGGGGATTTGCAAGAATGTAAATCTAAATAAGCTTATTACAACCAAATCGAATTCGTACGAATATTAAAATAAACAAATGCAATATTTAAATATGCCATATTATGTACATGCAAGAAAAGATTTTTGTTTTGTTTTTATGTAAAAAAAAGTTTTGAACTAAACCTAATAAATTAAAAAAAGAGGAAATTATTTCATAGAAATCCATTAACCTTAATTCTAATTTATTAATAGAAAAATAAAGTTCTTTAAGTATTTTTTTGGTATTTTTGTATTAAAAATATTAAATAATATCTTATGAAAATATTTAGTTTTTTATATATCAAAATAAATATTTACAAGTATATAAAAAAAGGAATAAAAATAGTTAAAATAAATCTATTATATTTACAAGTTTATTAAGAAAAATAGTTAATATATAACTAAGTGAAAATATTTTTTATGAGAAAATAAAATTAAAATAAACAAAATATAATGTTTATCAATTTTATATTTTATTTTATTTTATAGTATTTAAGAAAAGAATATTTTATGAAGTAAAACAAAATAAAATAAATAATTGAAAATAAATGGGCCAGGGGGTGGCTATACATCAAGAGGTGGATGTTAGAAAAAAACATAAGGCCCAATGTTGAGGCCCAAACCTGCAAAACAGCAAAAAATGAAAAAAAAAATGAAAAAGTATGAAAAACAAAAGGTAGCGCCAAGGTTCGAACCCATGACCGAGGCCTCACCAGTACACTACTTTACCACGGGGGTGGCTATACATCCGTTGATTTATATGAAACAATAAAAACATAACACAAACAATGTCCTTGCCCTGTACTTCATCTTCTTCCTCAAGCTGGCCAGAAGCTCTGTAACTTTCTCATCTCTCAATAAAAATGGAAACTGATAACATGAATGTTGTAGCATTTTGTCTCACGATTCTAACCATGTAAATCATGTAAGCTAACAATCAAAGATCAAAACGAATTTTAAAAGCCCTAAATTTAAACCTAATTTTTTCAGGAACTTCAAGTTCAAAATTCTCTCAACTCAGGCCAAATAAATGCAAGTTATATATATGTACAGCTTCTTAGCAATGAGGTCTACATTGTTAATTCATAAATCGTGGCCAATGGATGCCTGTATGAAGAGATAGAAGTTGAGATTTTTACCTCTTTCAGTTGAAATCGTGAATAGAGTTTGAGTGAGATTTATGAAGGCCTGATGATTGCTTGAGCTTGCTTGAACCTCCCTGAGTGTATTCCAATCCTTGCCTTGTTTTGGAAGTGCCTGGAACTCTCTATCCAAGTCAACCTGCAAGCTTTGAAAACAAAAATGGAAGATGAAGAAGGAGGAGTTACAGTGCAGGGATGATGGTCTGGATCTCTTAGATATGAAGTAGGTAAAGTGTTTTGATGATTAAAACTTGAAACGCACGAGCCAAATGATGGATTGCTATCCTTATGCACAAACTGCAAGTTTTGACAGTTTTTTGGTGATATGGAGTTTTGGAGTGTTTCAGCTCTTTAGCCCTCGTGTTTTCTGTTGTAATGTGTTTGTGTATTAGTATGAGAAAGGTTTCAAGTCAACTCTCCAACAGATTTGTGAGTTCTAGCCTTTTGGCACACTTTCTTGCTTTTGAAGCAAAGTGAAGAGACAAGTCTTCACATGCTTGTACTGGCCTGCTTGGGGTTTGTATAAGCTTTGTACAATTTGCTTTAGGCCTGTAGGACTTTTGTGTGTAGAGAAGACAATTTCAATGCTCAAGAATTGGAAAGTTGCAAAAGTGAAGCTTTTTCAAAATGGCAATGGCCACTTTATGCCATTTATGGAATTACAACTTGGAAAAAGGCTCTTGAGCTTGAATTAAAGCTTTGTCAACTGAGTAAGCATTAAATTATGAAGTTAGAAACAAGTTAGGGACCTGTAAATCATGAATTAGGCAGCATAGGTACTGATTTGAAATTTGTTCTTCATGAAATGGCTTGAAAACAAAGTGAAAAATTGCCAACTTCATCTCTTCGATTCTCCTCACTCAAAAATGATCTCAAGGAGCTATTGGACATTTTGGAAAGCTTGCAATGTGCTCTATAACTCATATTTGAAATGCATTTCAATATTCCTCTTGGAACTAGGTGAAAAATTGCCATTAAGTTGGGTCCAAAACCTGCCTAAATTAGGGCAAAATTTCATTAAGTTATTTTAGTTCATGGGCATGTATTCATAAAATTATATCTTGAGATGCAAGCATATTTAGGGGAAAATGTGTAAGGCAAAGTTGTATATTTCATGGAGGTCTACAACTTTCATGTTGGGAATTTCCTTTGAATCATCTTGTATCAGGGTGAAAAAATGGCTTAAAGTTGAGAAAAAATAAGAAGTTTTCTATACTTAGAAAAATTTCTAAGTTAAGAAAATTTCAAATTTTAAAACCAAATCTTCAATCTTTGATTCCTTGATGAACAAGTTTCACATTTTGACATGTTTTTATGAATTATGATCCTTGGCACTTGATTTTGACCAAAAAGTCAAAGTTTGACTTTTTAGTGTATGGTTGACTTTTGATTAGTTGACTGCAAATTTCATCTGTCTATCCAATGGATTTGCAATGTTTTAAACTATGTAATTAGGTCAAGATGATACAAATGAACCCTTGAAATCATGCTTCAACTCAATTGGTCTTTTGCTAGGTCAAAAATCAGAAATTGCCCTTTCTCAATCAAAACCCTAATTTTGACCATTTTGCCCTTTTGATGATTTGATCAAATTTCTTGAGGAATTATGGTCCAAACTTGATCAAATGATACATATGAGTCTAAAATGTTGATGTTGATCCAAAATTATGAAGTTTGACTGAAACTTGGCCATGGTTGACTTTTTCCCTAATACAGCTGATTTTTAGGTCAACTGTCCAATTGACTGATAAAAAATGTGGTTCAAGGCTTGAAACTTGTCATGAGTAATATTAGGGGTTCATAATGATGTTTGAAATTCATATGAAGCATTGATAGTTCAAAAAACCTTGTGCAAACTCAAACCCTAATTTTGGATCAACAATGTAATATGAGATGTCTTGAGTTGACCAAACCCTAATTCAGTCTTGAGTCAAAGAGATCTTGTGAGGAAAGTCTTGATAATTGAGAGGGAAAATTTTGGGGTATAACAGCTGCCCCTATTCAATCTTCTTAAACCTGGAGAGTTAGATTGGCGAGCTTTTCCATTCGTGACTCGAAGGTGAAAGACGATTGGACACTAGAGTGCCCATAAATTTGCACTCGACGATGTGTAGTTAAGGGAATGGGCTTAAAGATGCCATTTGGAGAAGTGATAGAATCTTGTTGGAGATGGGCTTGTTAGATGCCATCCAAGAATGTTTGTTGAATTATAAGTTGTAAGTGTATCTGAACTTGAAATCTGAATGAGTATCAGAATAGCATCCGTGTCTGGAGCGTATCCGAACTATATCTGAACTTGAAATCTGAATGAGTATTAGAATGGCATCCGTGTTTAGAGCGTATCTGAACTGTATTTGTAAGTGAATCTGAATGAGTATCAGGATGGCATCTGTGTTTCGAGTGTATCCGAACTGTATATGAACTTGAAATTCGAATGAGTATCAGAATGGCATATGTGTCTGGAGCGTATCCGAACTGTATTTGAACTTGAAATTTGAATGAGTATCGGAATGACATCCGTGTCTGGAGCGTATCTGTACTGTATCTGAACTTGAAATCTGAATGAGTATCATAACGGCATCCGTGTCTGGAGCGTATCCATATTGTATCTGAACATGAAATCTGAATGAGTATCAGAATGGCCTCCGTGTCTGGAGTGTATCTGAACTGTATCATGAACTTGAAATCTGAATGAGTATCAGAATGGCCTCCGTGTCTGGAGCGTATCTAAACTGTATCATGATTGCATATTGTTAATGGTAGTTGTTAATCTTATCCTGAAAAGGGTAAAATGTTAGCTGAAACACAAAGTTATGTTGCATGAAATGTATGATGCAATGCAGTTGCTTTATCAATGTTTATGACATGTGGATGCAATGCATGCGCATGTAAGCTGATTTGTTATATCGCTGTTTGATTGAGGAAAAAAATCCTTGAATACTGCTGAGGATATGTTGAAATTTCCATGTCTTGAAGTTGAAGTACTGACGAACTCTTGTTGATAGAATTAGATTATGTCGTGAGGGCAATGCCATGTACTGCTTGTAATACCTGCTCGGGGAATCTTTAGAAATTTGATGATTTCTACTGGGGATTAATAAATTGAAATTTGTTCCGCTGGGGATTTAAATGATGTACTGTGGGGATTACTTATGGAATGGCCTAGAGACATTTTCCTGTCCTTTCAACCTATCAGTAATTGTCTTACTCATTTTGTTTATTTGTAAACAGTGATTATGTTCATATGCATATGTTCATCAATGAAACATTGGACGTTTTTGCAAACAAAACACAATTGTAAAGAAAAGACAAATAGTTTTTGCACTTTCAAAGAGATATCTTTGTATTGACTTTGAATAAGTATTTTGTACAAAGGAAACAAACATTCTAGTAGGAGAATGGTGCCATAAAATAAGAAAAATTTATACAAATAAAGATAGCTATGTGTAATAATCCCATGGGGTTCCCATTCTGCTATAGCCTTTATATCTCCGAATATCTTATCTATTTGTTGTTTCATCTGAAGATGATTGAATTGATCAGAAACTCTGAGTTTTTCAGTGGAGGTTAAAGGTTGTCCGTGAGTGATCCGACAGGACATGGTCATACGCCTTAATTCCCTAACTTTTTCCTGGACCGCTGTGATACGGTGGGAGAGAACTGACTGTTTTTTGGAATGCTGGTTTGCGTTTTGCATTTGTTTTCACAAAATGTCGCGGTAAGAAAGAGTCTCCACCGTCTTTTATTTTATCCAACAAGGAAAGGAAAAAAGCACAGAAAAATTCCTTTTTCGAGATGTTTCTCGGGTCCGGGGGGTAGATTATAGAAAGGGAAGGTGTTACCACCCTTTCTATCCGTGCTTATCCACGGGCTCTTAGGTACTTGCTCAATGTGTTTTCAAAAATTGCTTTTCTTTGTGTGTGTGGGTTTGAAAAGAGTCTTTTGTTTAAAAAGGAGTGTAAGTGTGAAAATTTGTTTCGTTTTGAAAGAGCAAGTATCTAAGAACCATCTACCTACTCGAAAAAGGAATCAATCTGTGCTAATATCCTTTAGACAATGCTATCCTGCTATTGATGAGTAGGTAGCATCGTCGTTGGGGTTTTAAGGGTCAATTCGATTAAGGGACGTGCGGTCACTAAAGCAATGTTAGGATGCCTTAGCGGTAACCCTAATGTCTTAGATCATTTTTCCGAGGCAACCGTTTCGAGGCAACTATGATCTTTGGACAAGAGGGCGACCTCTAAAACTTCCTATACTCAATGACCACGTTCGAAGGCAACCAAGTGAGGTGTACCCTAAGAGTGCGCATGTGTGAGTGTGTTGTTTTCAGTCAATTTTATCTTTGTACATGTCAATGGTTATCTATGTTGATTTTAGGTTCAAACATTCGATCTTGTCATGCATTCCCTATTACCAAACATCTAACAGTTTATAAGTTGCGGAAATTAAATTACAGAAATTAAACTAATTATTACAAGGCATCGGGTATTTACATCGCCAAAAGCAACCCTTGAAATTAAAGTGCAGAAAATAAATAAAGCGGTAAAAATATTTAAAGTCCTATTAAACTATTACAATCCGGGAAACAGATACAATATTGAAATAAAATGGATCACGTGCGAGAAATTAAATCGGGCGAGTTCTAGGGTTTTGACCCTTTGATTAAAGAAAAGATTTTTTGGTTGTTTTTGAATTAAAAGAGAAATTAAACTAAGTTAATTATTAAATTAATAAATAAATAAAAATATTTTTGGGTTTTTTGGTATTTAAAGAAATAAAAATAAATTTGATCAAAGTTAATAAAACCTAATTGTCTAAATTAATTTTAATTATTGCAAAAATACCAAAAGTTATTCCTAATTAAAAAACTAAATTAATTAAATTAATTGTTAACAAAAAAAAAACAAAGATGTCGAAATTTAATTTAAATAAACAAAATATATTTTTTTGGTTTTTTGATTTTATTAAGAAAAAAGTTTGGTTGGTTGATTAAATAATAAAAATAATAACAATAAATAAATAAAAGAAAATAATAAAAGAAAAGAGAGAGTTTAGGAGGTTTGAGCCTGATTAGGAGGTTTATTTAGCAATTTCCAAGGCCCATTTATGTTGGCCTGGTTGACTTTCTGATTCCAGCGTGGCACTTTGACTAGGGCGCATGGTGAATATCACATCTTGACCACCAGATCTGGCCTAGGGCCATCTGGCAAGCATTGGAGTGAGGGAGCATGATGTGCTGCACTCTTGGGTTCACATTGAATAGCCTGTAGAAAAATAAGAACAAATGCATGGGGGACCTGGGATTCGAACCCAGGTCCTGTGAGAACTTGAACGCATGCCTTTGTCACTCAACCATTGTGCCTTAATTGTTAATATATTGAAAACTAATAATAATAAGACAAAAGCAAATTAATGGATCAGAAAACCAAAATAAAGCGTGCTATATTTGAAAAAGCGAATTGGAACGTGACACGCCATCGTCCCTGTCATTGGGACCGTGGCTAAAAACTTCTCAACCTATACCAACGAACAATCGTTCGTAGCTATAAGCCATGCCATCTCCAAAATCTGCTACGAGCCACAAAAATGCAATCCAAAGGCATAGTCATACTCGCCTCTTCATCCCGGTCTCAACCATGCCCCTTTTATTGGTCAATTTTTCCTGTAATAAAAACCCCTGAAAAAACCCTAGAAAAACCTACAATGGTGTTTTACGATACACAACATAATAATGAAATTGATTATTGCAGAAAGTTCGCAAATGATGTGAGGAATCAGAATATGCAATCGTTTTTTTAGAATGGATGCAAGAGTAAAGATTTGTGAATCCAAGAACATGGTGGATCCGTGGGATGCTTACAGTGCTTTTGGAGGCTGGAGAATGCGTGATCTTGATTGGTTCTGCTTCTGAGAACTTCCAGGAAGCGATTGTGATGCTTGTTAGGTCCTGAAAGTGCCTCCAAGCTTGATTTCAGTCTCACACTTTTTGTCAATTTTTTGCAAGTTTGCTTTTGATGATTCTGCAGCCTCTAGCCATTGAATTCGTGTCCTTTCACTTGTATATGTATTCTGCAATGTATTAGGTCAACTTTTGGGTCTTGAATCTTTGCACATTGATGTCTTGAGATTTGATTTGATTCACCATTGATAACCTTCCAATTTTGTCCAAAATCCAATCTTTTTGCACATGGAATACATGATACAAATTTGATACACTTGATGATGATGATTAGGTCCCGAAATAGCCAAAAAGAGATCAAATAATCAATGTTTGGATTTTATTTGATTTAAATTGATTTAAAATGAAATAATTCATTAAAAAATCAAATTAAATGATAAAATTGATAAATGGTCACAAGGATGAAGCTAGGACACGTGTGTAGTGTGACAAGATCAAATCAAGTGGAAAAGAATGGGCCCCTTTGACAAAATTTGAAGTTTTGGGGATAGTTGACTTTTGGTAATTTTGCAAAAATGCCCAACTTCAACAATGCATAACTTCTTCAATTTAGAACTTTTGGAAGTGTTATTGGACTTTATAGAAAGCTTGAGATGTCCTCTAACCAACCATTTTGGTCTCATCTCATTTTTATACTCCATGCACAAGTTATAAGCTTTGGAAAAAAAAGGTGTTTTTGTTGACTTTCAAAAATGACTTATAATGTCCAAATTTGTAACTTCTTGTGAGTGCATTTTCTGATATTAGGGTATGAATATGGATTGTAGGAAATTTCATCCTCTTCAAAATGAGCTTTGGATGGGTCATTTCTAATAAAGTATGAGAAAGTTATGCTTGGTCAAAGTTGAGTTGACTTTTCCTGCAAAACCCTAATTTAGCAACTTTTGAGTCTTGATGAATTTTGAGCAATCCTTGATGAATCATGATCAACCTTTGATCAAATGATGAAATATCCTTCAAAATGAGAATGTTGACAAAAAAATCTTGAAGTTTGATTGTGTTTAGGTCACAGTTGACTTTTGCCCTAGCACAGTCGATTTTTGGACCTTTTGAGCCATTGACTGAGCAAACTTCCTCTGCAAGGCTTGAAATTTGACATGGATGATCTTGAGAACATATTAGGACATTGGGGATCACTTGAGGTCATTTGGATGTAAGGACCTTGATGCAACACAAACCCTAATTTGAGGTTGACTGCCTTAGGAGATAACTTGATTGTCCAACTCTTGAGCAATCTTGAGCCACTTGGAGATTTTTCTTGCAATGTTTTGAGAAATATGAGAGGGGAAATTTTGGGGTACAACAGATGCCCCTGTTTAATCTTCTTAAACCTGAGGATATAGATTTGCTTTCGGGCCTTTCGTGATCCGAAAGTGGAAGATGATTGAACACTAGAGTGCCCAGAAATTTGCACTCGCATGAAGTGGTATCAACCTGGTGATGTCGGGAATGGGCTTACATATGCCATTTAGAGACTGCTGATAGGTGGTCTGAACCTTGACTGGAATACGAATCAGGGAGATCTTATTGTCGATCTAACTGAACTAGAGGAGGTCTTGGATTAACCTTGACTGGATAAGAATCAGAAAAACTTTAGGGTCAATTTAACTGAACCAGACGAAAGTCTTGGAATATCTTCAACTGGAATACGAATTAGGGAGATCTTAGGGTCGATCTGACTGAACCAGAGAAGGTCTTGGATTAACTTTGACTGGATCGACATCAGAAAAAATTTTAGGGTCAATTTAACTAGACTAGACAAAGGTCTTGGGATATCTTCAACTGGAATACGAATCAGGGAGATCTTAGGGTCGATCTGACTGAACCAGAGAAGGTCTTGGATTAAATTTGACTGGATCGGAATCAGAAAAAATCTTAGGGTCGATTTAACTGGACCAGACAAAAGTCTTGGGATATCTTCAACTAGAATACGAATCAGGGAAATCTTAGGGTCGATCTGACTGAACCAGAGAAGGTCTTGGATTGATTTTGACTGGATCGGCATCAAAAAAATCTTAGGATCGGTTTAACTGGATCAGACAAAAGTCTTGGGATATCTTCAACTGTAATACGAATCAGGGAGATCTTAGGGTCGATCTGACTGAACCAGAGAAGGTCTTGGGTTAACTTTGACTGGATCGGCATCAGAAAAATCTTAGGATCGATTTAACTAGACCAGACAAAAGTCTTGGAACATCTTCAACTGGAATACGAATCAGGGAGATCTTAGGGTCGATCTGACTGAACCAGAGAAGGTCTTGGATTGACTTTGACTGGATCGGCATCAGAAAAATCTTAGGATCGATTTAACTGGACCAGACAAACGGCTTGGAACATCTTTAATTGGAATACGAATCAGGGAGATCTTAGGGTCGATCTGACTTAACCAGAGAAGGTCTTGGATTGACTTTGACTGGATCGACATCAGAAAAATCTTAGGATCGATTTAATTGGACCAGACAAACGTATTGGAATATCTTCAACTGGAATACGAATCAGGGAGAACTTAGGCTCGATCTGACTGAACCAGAGAAGGTCTTGGATTGACTTTGACTGGATCGGCATCAGAAAAATCTTAGGATCGATTTAACTGGACCAGAAAAAAGTCTTCCATAGATGTAGTTTTTCTTTTGAGGGGACTACCAGGTCAGATGAGTAGTCAATGGTGTTTACTGATTCGTCTTTCCCTGAAACGGTAAAGGGTCAGTCATATGCAATGCATGATATGGATCAAGCAATGATATTCTCAAAATAAATGAGATTGTGTGGTATGATGCGTATATGCACGTATCATGGTGTAATGTTTTAGCTGGGGAAAATAAATCTCGGGTGGCTGCTGAGGAATAGAGCTGGATTCTTCGTTTCCGCTGGGGATGATGAACGAAGGTGATTGCAAGAATAAACCTGCAGGAGAAGATAACCCTGTTGGGGAATAAACTGATGAGGAGATTACTCTGTGGGGAAGAGATGCTCTGCTGAGGATTCCACTGATAAACTCCGTCGGGATGAATTCTCGTTGCTGGTGATATTGAATCTGTTGAGGATTGAACTCCTGTTTGTGAAAGGAAAGAACTCTGCTGGGGATGATCTTTCATTTTTGACTTGCTGGGGATAACCCTGTTAGACTTTTGTGGGGATAATCCTCTGCGTTCTATTGGGAATGATCCTTTGAACTTGGCTGGGGAGATTTATTTTTGTACTCCGCTGGGGATAAACTTACAGAGTCTACTAGGGATGATGCTTCAACTCCGTTGGGGAAGATTTTTCAGACTGTGCTGGGAAAATTTTAACTCCACCGAGGATATCTTGTATTCTACCGGGGAACATTCTTATACTCCACTAGGGAATATTAAGACTGCCGGGGATATCGAGCCTTTTTAGTGCTGATGGTAGAACAAATATGCTTGGGGAGAGCATTGTTGATTTGTTCATAGTTGCAAGTCTCAGCTGGGGAGAGCTATCATTACTGTCTTACTCTGCGGGGAGTGCAGGTATCTTAGCCATATTCTCCAGCTAAATCTATCTTTGTACCTGGTGGACAGAGCAACTGTATAGTTTGGACAATTTTTATTGCCCCTGTTTCTGATGTTACACGTAATCGTCTTTTGTTTCGCATGTAAATATTCATGAGCAGCAATTAATGTCAAATGCATATATCAATAAATGAACATTGGACGTTCTTTGCAAATCAAAACAGATAAAGAAAAAACATTTTGAAATTTCTTTGAAAATGAATTGTGTTGATTTTGAAGTTTGGCCTGTAAAATAGGCGTTTTTGTACAAGAGGCTGACGTCCTAGTAAGAGAACGCCGCCGGGTAAATATAGAATTTACACAATTTGTGAAAAAGAAACAAAACAGCTATGTGAATAATCCCACTGGGTTCCGACTCTGCTATTGCCTTTATGTCCTCGAGCATCTCATCATTTTGCTACTTGGTTGAAGGTGAATCAGATTGATTAGTGTCGTCTGAGCTTAATAGTTGATACCGAAGTCTGGATGCAAGGTGATCCAATGAGACATAGTGTTACGCTTTGATCCCTAATTTTTGCCTGGATCGCCCTTTCGGGTTTTCAGTCCACCGGGATACCCTTTTTTGCCCAAGCCGCCTTTTTAGGTTTTCGACTTGCCGGGTGTATAGATTTTTTCATTTTCATCCCTTATTTTTGGCCGAACCCTTTTGGTTCACCGGGAAGCCCTTATTTTTTCCTAGGCCAGTCAACCTAGCGGGTCTTTGTTCATGCGTAGTATCTTTTTACTATGTCTGCATTGACGGGGTGAGGAAGGTCGTCACCATCCATGGTGGTTAGAATCATAGCTTCTCCTGAGAAAATGTTCTTAACCACAAATGGCCCTTCGTAAGTAGGGGTCCATTTGCCCCTGGGATCACCTTGAGGTAGAATAATGCGCTTGATTACCAGATCCCCAACTTGATACTCTTGTCGTCTAACTTTCTTGTTAAATGCCTTGATCATCCGTTTTTGGTACGTCTGACCATGACAAATAGCAGTAAGTCTCTTTTCGTCGATTAGGTTCAGCTGATCAAGTCGGGTCTGAATCTAGCCATCTTCGCTCAAACCTGCATCCTTCATGATCCGAAGAGAGGGTATCTGAACTTCAATGGGCAAGACGGCCTCCATGCCATATACCAAGGAATAGGGTGTTGCCCCTGTTGACGTCCGCGCTGAGGTACGGTACCCATGAAGAGCAAACGGTAACATCTCGTGCCAGTCTTTGTATGTCACTGTCATCTTCTGCACAATCTTCTTAATGTTCTTATTAGCTGCTTCGACAACACCATTCATCTTCGGTCGGTAGGGAGAAGAGTTGTGATGTTGTATCTTGAACTACTTGCAGAGCTCAATGATCATCTTGTTGTTAAGATTGGTACCATTGTCCGTAATGATCCTCTTTGGTACACCATATCGACAAATCAGATTATGCCGAATGAACCGTGCCACGACGTTCTTGGTTACAGTAGCAAAAGAAGCTGCTTCAACCCACTTCGTAAAGTAATTAATCGCTACCAGGATGAAACGATTCCCGTTAGATGCCGTAGGTCTGATCTCGCCGATCATATCAATTCCCCACATTGCAAAAGGCCAAGGTGTCGTCAAGACATTCAGAGGTACTGGAGGTATGTGCACCTTATCAGCATAGACTTGGAACTTGTGACATGTCCGAGAATGCTGATAACAGTCGGCTTCCATAGTGGACCAATGGTATCCTGCCCGAAGGATTTTCTTTGCCATGGTGTGTCCACTAGAGTGAGTCCCAAAAGTACCTTCATGTAACTCTGCCAAAATCCTTTCTGCCTCGCTATTATCCACACATCGCAGTAAGGTTAAATCATGGTTACGCTTGTAAAGGATGCCATTGCTGATGAAGAACTTTGTCGCGAACCTCCTCAGAAACTTCTTGTCATTAACAGATGCACCCTCAGGGTCCTCTTGAGCTTCAAGATACCTTTTCACCTCATGAAACCATGGTTTTTCTGTTATCTCTTCAGTCTCAATGTCACAGCAATGTGCAGGTTCGTCCAATCTTTCGATGATAATCCGGGGAGCCTCGTTGTCCCAATTGACTTTGAACATAGAAGACATCGTAGCTAACGTATCCGCCAGCCGCTTCTCCTCTCTAGGGAAGTGTTCAAAGGTTATCTCCTCGAAATGGGGAAGCAACGTCAATACACACTCCTTGTAAGGAATAAGATTAGGGTGTTTCGTATCCCACTCGCCTTTGATCTGACTGATCACGAGAGCGGAATCTCCGAAAACACTCAAGAACTTAATCCTTAGGTCAATTGCTGCTCGAAGACCCATGATGCATGCTTCATACTCCGCCATATTGTTGGTGCCGTTGAAACATAGTCGGGCGGTGAACGGAGTATGAGAGCCTTTAGGAGATATGATCACGGCGCCAATGCCATTACCCAAAGCGTTTGAAGCTCCATCAAAGTACATAGACCATCGGGATCCTTCCTCGGGTCCTTCATCCGGTCCAGGTGTCTCACAATCCGTTATCAACATGATATTCTCGTCTGGAAATTCAAAGTTCATAGACTGGTAATCATCCACTGCCTGATGTGCCAAATGGTCTGCCAACACACTTTCCTTGATTGCCTTTTGGGTCGTGTACTGGATGTCATACTCAGTCAAGATCATCTGCCATCTCGCTATTCTTCCGGACAAGGCATGCTTTTCGAAGATATACTTGATCGGATCCATCTTTGATATCAACAGAGTAGTGTGAGTCAACATATACTGTCTCAGCCGGCGAGCAGCCCATGCCAAAGCGCAGCAAGTTTTCTCGAGCAATGAGTATCGGGTCTCACAGTCGGTAAACTTTTTGCTAAGGTAATAAATAGCATGCTCTTTTCGGCCAGACTCGTCATGCTGACCCAACACACACCCCATTGAGTTATCGAGTACTGTCAAGTACAAGATCAAAGGTCTCCCTTCAACTGGTGGCATCAGAATAGGTGGCTCTTGGAGATACTCTTTGATCCTTTCGAAAGCAGCCTGGTATTCATCGTTCCAACGTACTACTTGATCTTTCTTCAGTAGCTTGAAGATTGGTTCACAAGTAGCAGTCAGGTGCGAGATGAATCGGGCAATGTAGTTCAGTCGTCCCAGGAAGCCTCTGACTTCCTTCTCTATTCTGGGAGCTGGAACTTCCTGTATAGCCTTCACCTTTACAGGATCCACTTGAATACCTTTATCGCTTACGACGAAACCCAGCAGCTTACCAGATCTCACCCCGAAGGTGCACTTGTTCGGGTTTAACCTCAGCTTGTACAACTTCAACTTGTCAAATAGCTTCTGAAGGTGGTCCAGATGCTCTTCTTCAGTTTGGGATATTGCAATCATGTCATCGACGTATACCTCAATCTCGTGATGGATCATGTCATGAAACGAAGCAACCATGGCACGCTGATACGTTGCCCCAGCATTTTTTAATCCAAAAGGCATGACCTTGTAGCAAAAGGTGCCCCATTGAGTAACAAAGGTTGTCTTCTCCATATCTTCAGGAGCCATTTTAATCTGATTATAACCGGAGAAACCATCCATAAAGGAGAAGACCTTGTGCTGTGCAGTGTTGTCAACCAGAACGTTGATATGAGGTAGAGGAAAATCATCCTTGGGGCTCGCCCTGTTCAGATCCCTGTAGTCAACAAACATTCTAACCTTACCATCCTTCTTTGGTACAGGCACCACATTGGCCACCCACTGAGGGTAAGAAGTAACTGCTAGAAAACCGACGACAAACTGTTTCATAACTTCAGCCTTGATTTTCTCATACATCTCTGGGCGCATTCGGCGGACTTTCTGTTTCACTGGAGGACAGTCTTCTTTGGTAGGCAGGCGATGAACCACAATATCAGTATCCAAACCAGGCATATCTTCATAAGACCAAGCAAAGATCTCAACGTAGTCACGCAGCATCTGAATCAACCGTTGCTTCACACTAAGCTCCAGATTTGCACCGATCTTAACTTCCTTTTTGTCTATCTCTGTACCCAGATTTACTGATTCCACCAGCTCTTCGTGCGGCTGAATAACCCTCTCTTCTTGAAGTAGCAGTCTAGCAAGTTCAACAGGCACTTCGCAACCATCTTCACCTTCGTCTTCGGCTAAGTTGATCGGACTTTCGAAGTCATAACTGGCAATAGCAGAGTCGTTACTAGTGAGATCCAGAGTGGATGTAGACATATATATGTGAGTGTGTGTAAAATAGCTGTTTTGCAATATATAATAAAAGAAAAACAAGGAGCGCAAAATTTGAAATGCAAGAACGTCCAATGCTTTTATTAATGATATATGAAAATGACACACATAAAGCCCTCACGAATGAAGCCACGGTGCCCCGGGTAAGAGACCGGGCCATAGAGTTTAAAACATTGTCTGTTACATATCCAAAACAAAAGTTTCATTACTGGGTAACAAAAGAAATATGGATGAAGTCTTTTGCTGTCCAGTTGCTTGGTAAACCGTCGGTCGTAGGATAGATCCAACTGTCGAACTCAGTCTCTTCAACATCGTCTTCAATGGCATTTACTCCTGAATTGCTAATGAACAAAGGAGGTCTTCCGATTCGTGCATTCTGAACAACCCTTTGAGCTTCTGCAGTGAAACCCAAACCAAACTTGTTAGTCTTCTGTGTAAAATCAGGGAGTTGACCCCAATTTGCACACCCACCTTTCTCAACAACAGCCCGGGCATCCTTAAAGGAAGCCATCTTCATAGGAGAACCTTCAACAACAATATCAGTTGATGCCAGCGTCTGGGGAACCTCTTCAAAATGTTGAAATGGGGTCTCAATGAACTCCCCATCCATCTCTACATATCGAAAAGAGTTGAGGTGGCTCACCATGTACTCCTCCTCTCCTTGCACTGTCACAATCTTCCCTTTGACTGGGTACTTCAGTTTCTGGTGGAGCGTAGAGGTCACTGCCCCAGCTTTATGGATCCACGGACGGCCCAGCAAACAAGAATAAGATGGCCGAATGTCCATCACATAGAATGTAGAGTTGAAAACCTAATAACCGACCTTAATCGGAATATCCACTTCTCCATGCACCATCCTCTTGGACCCATCAAAGGCCCTGACAATAATGTTGCTTGGCTTTAGCTCCAACCCTTCACAGTCCAACCGGTCTAGAGCTTTCTTAGGCAAAACATTCAATGAGGAACCAGTATCCACCAATACATGAGCAAGAGTAGTGCCCCTACATTCAATGGAGACATGCAGGGCATCGTTATGATTCTTCCCTTTAGCAGTCAAGTCGGCGTCAGAGAAACCCAACCCATTATCAACAGTCAAACTAGACACGCAATCTCTAAACTGATCAGCTGATGTCTCTTGTGGTACGTGGGCAGTCTTCAGGAATGCAATCAGAGCCTTGGCATGGGCCTCTGAGCATAGCAACAATGATAACATAGAAATCTTGGACGGGGTTTGCCCCAACTGCTCAACCACATTGTAGTCACTCTTTTTGATGATCTTTAAAATCTCTTCCATCTCTTGTCTAGAAGCTTCAACAGTAATCGTCTTTGGTGCCTCCGTTCGGGCAAGCTCATCAGCGGTCCCTTTGCCCCGGTGTTAGATGACTCGGCGACAGGGGTAAGAATAGGAACTTGAACAGGAATAGTAGCAGGTACACTGGCAGGTGTGATAACAACAGGTTTTCGGGCAGTTGGTGGAGAGATATCAGGTAAGAAAAGTCTTTCGCTGCGGGTGACTTTGGAAGGTACAACAATATTGCTGACGTCAGTATCAGCATCCAACTCTTGTTTAACTCCATGAAAATAAACATCAGCCCCGTAGTGCCAAGGGACAGCTTTATCAGAGGTGTAGGGGATAGGCCCAGGAACAATGATGATCAATGGTGCGATTCTTGGAACAGATGTAATTCTAACAGGCTTTCTCGAGGAAGCCTTGGAAGAATCATCGAAAATGGTGATAATGGTAACTTCTTTAGTAGGGACTAAATGAACAACAGTCTTCTCAAACAGAATTTCTCTACTATCCATCAGGCGTTGGACACCTGATTTCAAAAGTGGGCAACCGGTTGGTAGGGCAGAACACATACGGCAACCTTTGTTACAGCCCGGAAATAAACCGGCTAGCAAAAGTTTCTTCTTCACAATCATCAAAGGGGTAACAATGTCATTCACAGAAATCACAAACGAATCTTCATCTATAGAATTCACTCCATGCTTGGGCATAGGAGCAGTCACAACATTAGGTCTTTCGGGCGCCTCGAACTCAATCTCCTTAGCATCAATTAAGTCCTGTATTTTGTTCTTCAAAGCCCAACAATCATCTATATTATGTCCCGGGCTATCAGAATGAAAAGCACAACAGGCATTAGGGTTGTACTTTGGTGATGTAGTGTTGGGATTCTTCGGGGCCTCCCTTGGCAACACTAGATTGGTTTTCAGTAACTGTTACAGAATCCGAGTCAAAGTCATGCTGAGACGGGTGAATTTCCTTCGAGGTCTCTCGTCCTTTTGTTGATTGTTGTGCTGAGGAGCACCAGCATGTCTTGAAATAACAACCGCATTAATAACTTGGCGGCGTTCAGGTCTATTCTGGCTTTTCGAACTGTAGAACACTAGACTCTTTTTTAAAAGGCTTCTTCTAGGTGCTTGATGAAGCACCCTTTTGTATCTTACCATCCTTAATACCAGCCTCAATCCTTTCACCGGTCATAATTAGCTCTGTAAACCCAGATGAAAAGCTTCCAATCAGATGGTTGGAAAATGGACCAGACAAGGTCCCCAGAAACATATCCACAAGCTCCCGATCAGCCAAGGGTGGTTGCACTCTTCCAGTGAGGTCCATCCACTTCTGAGCATAATCTTTGAAACCTTCGCCCGTTCCCATAGACATACCCTGGAGTTGGGTATGCGTAGGAGCGAGGTCGAATTGTATTGGTACTGCCTGTAGAAAGCAATAGCCAAATCTTCCCAACTGCGGATACTGGCTCCGTCCAACTGGTAAAACCATTCAAGCTGAGTCCCTGAGAGACTGTCTTGAAAGAAGTGGATCCATAGGTTCTTATCAGCGGTGTACGGCTGAATCTTCCTTACATATGACCGGAGGTGCAACTTTGGCAAGAAACTCCGTCATACTTAGCAAAGGCTGGTGCCTTGAACTTGTGGGGAATTACCACCCCAGATGACAGACCCAGATCACCAAAGTCCAGACCAGGTACTTTCTGAACTTCCATCGCACTCAACTGGTCTTCCAGTTGTTTGTATCTATCCTCAGCAGGAGGATACTGGTCTTCGTCGAAGTCCGTCTTATTGTCTGAGACCACAGGGCTAGGAGCCCTCCTTTCTTCCTGACTATCTTTCCCTCCAGATGAGGTGGTCAAATCAACTTCATCCCATAGCCTGTTTCCGAACCTGTGACCTGTGTTAAACAGGACTGTCCTCTTCTTCTTCTTCTTCTTCTCTTTCAGAATAAGGGTCTTCATATCTTGCTGACCCTTAGCTAGATTCATGAACAGCTCTTGAAATTGGGCATTCTGGGCCTGTAGGGCCTTGATTTCTTGCTCAGTTGATGGTTCAGCAGACATGATGCTGAAATAAACAGCGAAGAAGATAAGAGACCTGTAATAGGTACCTGTTATGAAGTGCATGGGATGAAATGCGTATGCTATGATTTCAAAGATAATCGAGAGATTCAAATTTGTAAACCAAAAAGGAAACACACTTTTATTAGGTAAACTTTGAAATTCAAATTGTTCCACAGTTTCCCTTAAGGCGTTACAAGAAAGGAAATACTGAAAAGTAAATAAAACTGGAAGGGAAATAATCAAAGGACAATCAGTGCTCCCATGGTCGCTTCTTGTCAGTGCGGACATAGTCATTGAGAATCTGCTCGTTCTCCAGCTGCCTAGTCAACTTCTGGATCTTCTGCTCTTGCTCGTTAAACTTTTCTCGGTAAGCATCGCGCTCTTCTCTCAGCTGCATCCACGACCTTTTTAGCGCCCCAATGTCAGTGGGCATATGAGGATGGAGGATGGTCGGAAGAACCCCTTCTTCATTAGCAACTTCAACAATGATAGGCAGGACGACTTCATACGGCATACCCAGCTTTTGGGCACGGATACGAACCCATCTGAGATATGGCTCCATAGGAAGAGAAGTCTTTGGACCCAGCTTATGTGGATCAGATCTGTGAACTCTATCCTAAGCCCTTATGAATCTGCGGCGTTGCTCGTCGCTGTCCCCTTGGAAATCAAAGATGATACTAGGCATTAGCAGCTCATGAGGTCCTTCTCTTCTGGCTCGCCCAAACTGACATAAGGCCAAGCATGGGTTGTAAGTAATCCCTCCATGGGTTCCTATCAGTGGAACATTGGGGTATTCCCCACATCGATCAATAATGGCCACCTCGTCCATACCCTTGATAGTCCAGATGATGTCATTATGGGAGAGAGACATAACTCTATAAGCCTAGCCCATGCCTTCTTTGTTCTTTAGCACTGACTTGGGGAGGTGCGAAATAAACCACCTCGCCAATAAAGGAGCACATCACATCAAGGTTCTCCGCTTTCGAGCAGTACGGGCATAAAGTTGATGAAGAATGTCACCTAAGAGAGTGGGTACAGGATTACGAGAGATGAATATTTTCACCGCATTCACATCAACAAAGGAGTCAGAGTTCGGAAACAATACCAAGCCATATATCAGAAGAGCCAGAATATATTCGAATGCCTTGAAGTCTAGACTATCCCAGAAATAATTAGCCTTACCAACCAAGAAATTAGTCAGAAATCCCTTTGCTCCACTTCTAGTCTCCCAATTAGCCATCACCTCATCCTTTGTCATATGAAGGGCTGGAGCAATCTCTTTCGGCCTAAGGATCTTCTCCCAACCAGTAAATGGGGTCTGCTCCCGAATAGGGATACCAAGTAGGTCAGAGAACTCTTCTAAGGTGGGGACCAGCTGGTAGTCCTGAAAAGTAAAGCAATGGTACATCGGATCATAGAATTGGACCAGGACACTCATCATCTGCTCGTCCAATTTGGAGGTGACCAAACTGAGAAGATACCCATGTCTTCTGATGAAGGAGGTAGTATCAGGCATCTTTGCAATAAACTATTTAAGCATAGTGGGAACCTGGACAAAGTTAATCCGGATGGTATTCCTACGCATGGGCATCATGACCTACAAAACAGAACAAAGATGAATCCCTCCTGTCTTTGAAATAGGTTAGTCCAATGCAAGATGTATGCAATGTTATGATGTCATGATGTCATGATAGAAAGCACACCATAAATATCCACAAATAGAAAACATGGTAAAGGCACACTAGTCACAAAAAGAGCCCTTAGATTTCAGGCTGGCAAGGAGCTTAGGTACTACCCTCTTTCAGTTCAGTTGGTTTAAACCTGTCCTAAAAATAGTAACCGGGTTCTAGAGGATCTCAATATCACTGACTACCCTCGATCGATCATAATTCCAGTTTAGCAACCTTTTCTTGTGGCCGGAATCATCGCGAGAGTTTAGTCTCAATGAGTGTAGCATACTGCTACTGTTCTATGGCCAAGTTGGTCAATTTAAAGGTTCTAAGGTCAGTTGGTTCTTAATAACCCCTTAGAAGACCCATATTCTCCTTGTTCCAATACAATGGATATCAGTACATACTAAAGTGCCACACCAACGTAGCTACTGCTTCAACTGTATCGGTCTACGCCGTACAGTTCCCTCACAGTTTATTGCTACTTACCTAAAGGGTATCCCCCAGATCTGGGTTAGGATCTATAGTAACTCCAATACAACCCCACAAATATAAAGCATACAAAGCAAACAATTGAAAACATAATGATCTAATCCTAAGGTACACCCCACTTATTAAGCGTCCCCAGCAGAGTCGCCAGTTCTGTGATACGGTGGGAGAGAACTGACTGTTTTTGGAATGTTGGTTTGCGTTTTGCGTTTGTTTTCGCAAAATGTCGCAGTAAGCAAGAGTCGCCACCGTCTTTTATTTTATCCAAAAAGGAAAGGAAAAAAGCACAGAAAAATTCCTTTTCCGAGATGTTTCTCAGGTCCAGGGGTGTAGCGATAAAAATGTAGCGGGGTAAATCGGAGATCGAATTATTGATTAATTCGTCTCACAAAAGCAAGAGTCGCCACCGCGCTTTATTATTTCCTAGGGAAAAGGGGAAAGAGCGAAATAAAACCCTAAAATATGCAATGTAAAATAATACTTTCTAAAAGTAATAAAAATACAAGGCGTTTTTGAAAAGAGATCTATGGTTCGGGGGTTGGTTATACAGTGGGAAGGTATTAGCACCCAATGTATCTATAGTACTCTATAGGAACCTTTTGAAATATCTGTTTATTAAAATGTTCGTTTGATTAATAAAAATAAATTTTTTTGGCCGAAAAGGGGTACGGACGGGTTTTTGAAGCTACGACGACCTAATGTCGAAGTTTTGGCTTAAAAGGTATAAATTTTGAAAAGATTGAATATTTGGGGAAAAATTGTCTTAAGTTTTAATGAAATGAAGATATTCGCGTGATTGAACTTGAGGACATGAAGTCAACAAATTTAATCATTTTTCCTCTTGGATTAAGAAGTAAACAGAATAACCATGTAAATACTGAATAATCAAACAGACAATTTAAGTAGCTAAGTGATATACAACCATAACAATGACTAAATAACAGACTAAATGGTGTGAACATACATTTTTGTATTTTTGTTTAATATTAATTAAAGCGAGAGAATTAATTAAAGAAAATAAAATGTTTTTTATATATTTCTAATTTTATATGTTTTTTAATATTAAGATAAAGTATTATTTTAAGAATTATTAAATAATTCTAAACTAAATTAAAACTTTAAAAAAAAAAGAAAACTAAAATTACTAAATTAATCCAAAACTTAAACTAATAAAATTGGGTAAAGCATTAAAATTTGTCTAATTAAATTACACCTCTTATTTGATTAACTTTACTAATTAACTAAATTAATAAAATTCTAAAAAAGGGCTAAAGAAATCAAAATAGAAAGAGATGCATCAAAAATCAAAGGGTAGATAATAAACCAATGTGTGGGCTAAAGAGTTTTAAGGGCCCAAAACAGAAATAGGATGGGGAGGTGTCTTAAGAAATTCGTTGGGCTTTTAGGCAGGGAAAAGGGTTAAGCCCACACATCTCATAACTTGTTAGGGTCATCAGGTTTTTGTTTACTTGAGTTAGGGTTAGCAGAGGGTACATCGTTGTTCATTCGTTCACGCGTTCTTCTTCGTTCGTCTTCTTCGTTGCTCTCATGTCCGCTTCTGACCTTCCCTTGCCCGAGCCACCAACGCCTCTTCTTCCCCATGTGTCGCTCAGTGATACGGTGTAGAGGTGAAGATCTCGCTCTTTTAGTGCATTAGGTTTTTATGATTTTTGCATGTTTATGATTTTGTAACCATTTTGATTCTGACTTTATTTTTTACATGGGGTTTCTGTTGAGATGGTGGAAAGGAAGAAGAAAAGCATAACTACCTTTATGAAGGAGGAGGGAGAGGCGTTCCGGAGGCTTGCTGGCGGAGGAGTGAAGCGTGGTGGCTTGGAGTCCTGGTATTTCGTTTCTTACTTCTTTTGTTTAGTGATGAAAATCCTGAAAATAAAACTTTATCCTTTTCTCTTGCTGCTTCTCTGCTTCGTGTGCTTCTTTTCCTTCTTCTTTCTGTGGGCTTGATGCTTTGCTTCTGTTGCTTTTTTATATTTGTTGATGATATGTTTCAAGGATGAACCTTTTGGGTTCTGAGAATTTTGTTGCCTTGAACATTTCCTTTTTGTTTGGTTGAGGCTGGAAACAAATTATTGATGGTTAATGGTTTATGGCTTTTGTATTACGGTTGGGCTACGCATGGTTTTCTGGTTTAACAGGTTGATGGTTTATTGGCTTTTGTATGGATTGACAGTGGTTTAAGGTTTGATGGTGTTTTTGGTTGGGTTTGCTTCAGGTTTGGCCTGGTTTATGTTTCAACAGGTTTTGCCTTTTGATGAGTTTACTGGTTAGGCTTTGAAATGGTTATGGTTTCAGGTTTGGCCTGGAGGCCTATGTTACAGGTTTAAAGCTTAAACAGGTTATTAGGCTTGATGCTGTTTTTGTATGTTTGAGGCTTCAACGGGTTTAATGCAGGTTTCTACTGGTTTTTCAGGCCATGCTTATTGGCTTTGGTCTTGAGACAGCAGGTTCTTGAGGTTTTTGTTTTGACCTTGAGAATTGGCTTGGTATTGAACTTGATAGATTTTGTGGTTTAAGGCTTCAAAACAGGTTTTTCCGAACTTAGCCTTGCTTGAGAAGTTGTGTTGTTTTATATCAGTTGGCCTCTCTTTTGACAGTTCAGGTTTTGTATATTTTAACCATTTTTCTTGATATCTCTGCCCTCTCTACTGTTTTATTCAGTTTGCTTTGCATCCTTTTATGCTTTCCTTTTCTTTACTGTGTTACTGCTGTTTTGTTTTATATCCCTTTTCTGCCTAAGGCCAAAACCTGTAAACCCACATTGTTTCTCTCTTCTCTCTCCTTAGTACAGTTTGACATTAAAATAATGTTATGTACCTTATGTTCTGAAAAAGAAAAAGCTGGAAAATGATGAGAATTAGAAACATTTTGCTTGCATATTTGGTTTTAAACTGCACATGTTTCTCTTTGTCATCTGCATTGTTACAGTATGGAGCCTTGGAATTCTGACTTCCTCCCATATGTTGGATAGTTTACGTTGGACTTTGGCTTTGAAAATTTGCATATGCTGTTGAACTATGCATTTTATTTGAAATATGCAGTTTTTGACAAAAATTGGATTTGTGCAATATTTTGAAATATGCAGTTGGCTTTTGAAATGTGCAATTGATTTTGAACTATGCAGTTTACTTTGGCAAAATTGAATTTGTGCATATTTTAACTTGTGCATTCATATTTATCAATAAAATTCATCCCTTTTTGTGAACCGGGAGAAATCCCGTGATTTGCAAAGAGGGTAAAAACTGATTCCAGCCGTTTGCTTTTAATGATGAACGCTAAATTAATTTTCTGCTTTAATTATATTCATTTTTGACTTTTCTTTTAATTCTTTGCAGGTAAAATCAAATGAGCATCAAAGAAGTATTGGATAGAAGATGAAGATTTAGAACTTAGAAAAAATTAGGATAGCTTTTATTTCACTTTAAACATTGTAAAAGTTATCATTGTAAATACGTTGTAAATAAATACGGTATTTAAACAACGATTGTAACAATTAGAATAAAATGAATAAAACTCCAATATTTTACCAGTTAATTCTTTTCTTCTTTCCAATTATTTATATTATCATTTATAATTCTTTAAATTATATAATAACTTAAAATCAATTCCAATTATTTAAATTTAGAATGATAAATAATTAAATAAACATCATTGATCAATTAACTTCTCTTCAATTATTTACTTCATTATTTATAATTCTTCTAAATTATAATAACTGAAAATAAAATTTCAACTATTTAAACTTAGAATAATAAATAATTAAATGAACATTGTTTGATCAATTAATAAACTTCTTTTCAAATATTTACTTTATTATTTATAATTCTTTAAATTATATAATAACTGAAAATAAATTCCAATTATTTAAATTCAGAATAATAAATAATTAAATAAACATCATTGATCAATTAACAAACTTCTTTTCAAATATTTACTTTATTATTTATAATTCTTTAATTTATATAATAACTGAAAATAAATTCCAATCATTTAAATTCAGAATAATAAATAATTAAATAAACATTGTTTTAGCATTGATCAATTAATAAATTTAGCGTTTCAAAAATAAACAGCTCTTGACTTGAAAGAGTTATGAATTTAAAATCTGCTTTGAAAATTGATAAAGATAGGTCAAAACACTTGCAATGTAATGATGCGGATAGGAAATGGTATCTTAGGTCAAAATTTGGGGTACAACAGCTGCCCCTATTTAAGTTTCTTCTATCCGGAGATATGAAGATTAAAATCTTCGTCTCGACGAGATTGAAGGTACTTAAATACATAATACGCAAATTTTTGCCCTAAGATACCGCCATTATGTTCAATATGAATGTAGTGATTGAATTCACAGAGAAAGATATTGTATGAAACAAGACAATGCTGGAGCAATCAAACACCAACAAAACACAGGGACAAGGATTATACAATACTGGGGAAATAAACCATCGACTTCAAGTGATAGACTCTTGACGGCGAATAAAAAATTTGAGGGAACACGACCTTTGACCCTAACAAAGAAGGCATCTCGCATAGGCCATAAAACATATTATTGACCCAAAATAACAGTGAGTTCACAACTCAAGATCAATGATAGACAAAAAGTATCAATTTTGCTGATAATGGACTACCAACTTCTGAAGGTAAAGATTCATAACAAACTTCTCTGCGAGATTTCCGGAGATATACTAATTAATGCTGAAATAATAATAATATTGCAGATACAAAAGTTGCTTCAACTAAAGAAGCTGCCACTTGCTGTCTTCCAGGGATGTCAATAACATACAAGTTGTTCAAATAAAGAAGCTTCCACTTGCTGTCTTCCCAAAAATATTGACATACAAGCTGCTCAAATAAAGAGGCTGCCACTTGCTGTATTCCAGAAAAATAATAACGTACAAGTTGCTCAAATAAAGAGACTGCCGCTTGCCGTTTTCCAAAATAATAATAACGTACAAGTTGCTCATGAAGAGACCACCGCTTGTCGTTTTTTCCAAAAATAATAACGTGCAAGTTGCTCAAATAAAGAGACTGCCGCTTGCCGTTTTCCAAAATAATAACGTACAAGTTGCTCATGAAGAGAGCGCCGCTTGTCGTTTTTTCCAAAAATAATAACGTGCAAGTTGCTCAAATAAAGAGACTGCCGCTTGCCGTTTTCCAAAATAATAATAACGTACAAGTTGCTCATGAAGAGACCGCCGCTTGTCGTTTTTCCAAAAATAATAATGTACAAGTTGCTCAAATAAAGAGACTGCCGCTTGCCGTTTTCCAAAATAATAATAACGTACAAGTTGCTCATGAAGAGACCGCCGCTTGTCGTTTTCCAAAAATAATAACGTACAAGTTGCTCATGAAGAGACCGCCGCTTGCCGTTTTCCAAAAATAATAACGTACAAGTTGCTCATGAAGAGACCGCTGCTTGCCGTTTTCCAACGATGTCTATAACGTACAAGTTGCTCATGAAGAGACCGCCGCTTGTCGTTTTCCAAAAATAACTCTGAAGGAAATTGCGATGACACTGGTAGAGAATAAAATCTTCGTCAAAGAGAATCATGAATCAATCCTTCCCGAGGAGATCACATACTTAAATGTGCAAAATAAATGCACCATTCGTCTAGGTCGCGACTTCACTGGGGAAATCATGAGATAGCCTATGCAAGAGACAACAACTTCATCCAGGAATAAACTAGAGGGAAAACAGTCAAACAAGATTCCACCCAATGAGGAAGTAACTTGATCGGGGGATTCATCCTATCCAGAAATGGACAAGGTAGGCTAAATCAAAAAAACATCCACGAGGATTAGCTCAGTTGGGGAATTTAGAAAGGAAACACATTTTCTGCCTAAGCTAACCTTCTACTTGGAAAGAATGTGTACATTGTATTAAAATAAAGTAAAACAACCTAAAATCAACGACAAATGCAAATATGCATGCTGATATGAGTGTAAATGAGTAAATGACTGTTATGCTGACAAAACAAACAGACGAAATAACTTGAAGATAATAAGATGTCACAGCATAATAGATACTCGGCCAATCTTGAAAAAGGACAGAAAATAACTGGAACTGGAACCACAAAGCAACGTCAGAGCGTAACACGCTACAAGGCCCAAGTCTTTTGAGGAGAAAAGCATTCAAATCCAATCTTCTAATACCAATAGACCACTGGCATGAGACAAAGCGTACCACACTTCAGAAATTTCCCAAATAAAGGTAGCCAAAACAATGCTTAACTGGAACAACTGAGGAGTCACCAAACTTAGTACCACGAGAAACGCAAGTTTACACAATCAACACATCATGACGATTTTGAAATAAAACATGTTCATCATGCAAGGATAAATTACTGTACTGTTTTGCATTTCATGGCTTGACCATCCTCGGAACAACTGTTAACATTCCTTTCATTATTCACGACACATTTTTAAAACAAGAATACTTTAAATAACTTTGTTTCAAATATTTCCGTAAGATTAAAATTTTGCCCCAAAAGGTAAATGCTCAAATTTCATTAATAAGATGGTAGTTCGCTAACAACGCGACTCCAACGGTTTACAAAAGTTTGGGAAATAGTACATGAAAGAAAGGGTTACACAAAAACAATGATCACTATTCTCCCTAACAACTTCGAATTTCCAAAATGTGTTCAAATGCCAAGACCGGCCTGACCAAAAGCTTGCCTGAGCCGCCCCTTCGGGTTTTCAACTTAGCAAATTGTCAACTCAAACCTAAGCGAAATATTTCTTGACTGCATCGGCGTTCATGGGGCACGGGAGCTCTTCACCGTCCATATTGGTGAGAATCAAGGCACCTCCAGAGAAAACTTTCTTAACGACATACGGTCCTTCATAATCCGGAGCCCACTTGCCCCTAGAATCAGGTTGGAAAGATAATATCTTCTTGAGCACAAGGTCACCTTCTCTGAACTCGCGTGGTCGAACCTTCTTATCAAAAGCCTTCTTCATTCTCTGCTGATACAATTGACCGTGACACAAAGCTGTCAATCTCTTTTCTTCAATTAAATTCAACTGATCATATCTACTTTGACACCATTCAGCCTCAGAAAGTTTAGCTTCCATCAACACTCTCATAGACGGAATCTCAACCTCCACGGGGAGTACTGCTTCCATACCACAAACTAGGGAAAATGGGGTTGCGCCTGTTGAAGTTCGAACCGAAGTACGGTATCCATGCAGAGCAAACGGAAGCATTTCATGCCAATCTTTATAAGTTACCACCATCTTCTGGACAATCTTTTTGATATTCTTGTTAGCAGCTTCAACTGCCCCATTCATCTTCGGTCTGTAAGGAGAAGAATTATGATGTTCGATCTTGAACTCCTCACAAAGCTCTCTCATCATCTTGTTATTCAAATTCGAACCATTATCCGTGATGATCTTGCTCGGGATGCCGTATCGACAAATGATCTGATTCTTGATAAATCTGACCACCACCTGTCTGGTTACATTAGCATAAGATGCTGCTTCCACCCATTTAGTAAAATAATCGATCGCTACCAAGATGAAACGATGACCATTTGAAGCTTTGGGTTCAATCATTCCAATCATATCAATGCCCCACATAGAGAAAGGCCAAGGTGAAGAGATAACATTTAGGAGAGTCGGTGGCACATGCATCTTGTCCGCATAAATCTGGCATTTATGACATTTCTTCACATATTTGCAGCAATCAGATTCCATTGTCATCCAATAGTAACCAGCTCTCAACATCTTTTTAGCCATTGCATGTCCGTTGGCATGTGTGCCAAAGGATCCTTCATGTACTTCTTGCATCAGCATGTCTGCTTCACGTCTGTCTACACATCTGAGCAAGACCATGTCGTAATTCCTCTTATACAAAACTTCTTCATTGAGGAAGAAACTGCTTGCTAATCTTCTCAACGTCTTCCTATCTTTATTGGATGCCCCTGGCGGGTACTCTTGAGTTTGAAGAACACGTTTAATGTCATAGAACCACGGTTTGTCGTCGGTGACCTCTTCTACTGAGAACACATGAGCCGGTCTGTCGAGGCGCATAACCCGGATTGTAGCCACATCGTTCCAACCATTCACTTGAAACATTGAAGACAAAGTAGCTAAAGCATCAGCCATTTGGTTCTCATCTCTAGGGATATGATGTAATTCCACTTTGTTGAAGAAAGTTAACAATCTTCTAGCATAGTCTCTGTAAGGGATCAAACCAGGATGACGAGTCTCCCATTCTCCTTTGATTTGATTAATTACCAATGCCGAATCTCCATAAATATCAAGAATCCTAATCCTTAGATCCACTGCTTCTTCGAGACCCATAATACATGCCTCATATTCAGCCATGTTGTTCGTGCAGTCAAACTTCAATCTCGCTGTGAACGGGATATGAGTACCTCGGGGGGTGACGATGATTGCCCCAATTCCATTTCCATAAGAGTTCACAGCTCCGTCAAATATTAAACCCCAATGGGATTCGGGATCAGGTCCTTCTTCAGGTAACGGCTCTTCACAATCTTTAGCTTTCAAGTACATAACATCTTCATCTGGGAAGTCAAACTTGATGGATTGATAATCGTCAATTGGTTGGTGAGCCAAATGGTCGGCTAAAATACTCCCTTTAATTGCTTTCTGAGTGTGATACTCAATGTCATATTCGGACAACAACATCTGCCGACGGGCTATTCTTCCAGATAAGGCGGGTTTCTCAAAGATATACTTGATCGGATCCATTTTGGAGATCAGCCAAGTGGTGTGGTTAATCATATACTGGCGCAGATGGCGAGCAGCCCAAGCCAAAGCACAACAGGTTTTCTCAAGCAATGAGTATCGAGACTCACAGTCTGTGAATTTCTTACTCAGATAATATACGGCATGTTCCTTTCTTCCAGTCTCATCTTGTTGACCAAGCACACATCCCATGGAATCTTCCAATATAGTCAGGTACATAATCAAAGGTCTTCCTTCCACTGGAGGAATCAATATGGGAGGTTCAAGCAAATATTCTCTGATGCTATCAAAAGCTCTCTGACAATCTTCTATCCACACACATCCTTGGTTCTTTCGGAGAAGCTTGAAAATCGGCCCACAGGTAGCAGTCATATGAGATATAAATCTAGAAATATAGTACAGTCTCCCAAGGAATCCTCTTACTTGTTTTTCCGTCTTGGGTGCGGGCATTTCCCGAATAGCTTTGACTTTATCAGGATCTACCTCAATACCTTTCGGACTGACAATGAAACCCAGAAGTCTTCCAGAACGAACACCAAAAGTGCACTTGTTGGGATTCAGACGGAGTTTATACTTTCTCAAACGCTGGAATAACTTCAATAAACGTTCCAAATGATCTTCCTCAGTTTGTGATTTGGCAATCATGTCATCTACATACACTTCTATCTCTTTATGCATCATATCATGGAACAAAGCAGTCATGGCCCTTTGGTATGTTGCACCAGCATTCCTCAAACCAAACGGCATAACCCGATAACAAAATGTTCCCCAAGGTGTAATGAAAGCTGTCTTCTCCATATCTTCTGGTGCCATCTTGATCTGATTGTAACCAGAGAAACCATCCATGAAAGAAAAGACTTTGAACTTTGCGGTACTGTAGACCAATACGTTAATGTGCGGTAATGGGAAGTCATCCTTTGGGCTAGCTCTATTCAGATCTCTATAGTCTACACACATCCGAACTTTTCCATCTTTCTTAGCAACAGGCACTATATTGGCTAACCATTGAGGATAGACCGATGTAACAAGGAAACTTGCATTAATCTGTTTCTGAACTTCTTCTTTGATCTTGTCAGCCATATCGGGACGAGTCCTTCTCAACTTCTGCTTGATCGACGGACATTCAGGTCTCAACGGTAAACGATGCTCCACAATATTGTTGTCCAAACCTGGCATATCTTGGTAGGACCAAGCAAACACATCAACATACTCTTTGAGAAGCTCCAACATTTTCTCTTTGACCTCTGGGATAAGCAATGCTCCGACCTTAACTTCCTTTTTATCTTCTTCATCACCCAAATTGATCAACTCTATAGGTTCTTCAAACGGTTGAATAATCTTTTCATCGTGCTCAAGTAAACAGGAAATTTCATTAGGAATCTCTTCACTATCCTCTTCTTCGGCTCTGAACACAAGGAATTCAAAGTTGGGAGAGGGCATAGGATCATTGTTTTCAATGGTTAAGTCATGGATTAATCTGCACATATGATTATGCTTTATTTTAGAAATCGATTTGTACAAATAAAACAAAAAGTTATTATATTTCCCTATTACTACCAATTAATTTTCATTACTATTTCCTAGAAAAAGTGAAAAATAAAACAGTAGTGGACAAAATAATATTTTTATTCATGACGGGAAATACTTGAAACAAAAATCCCAGACATTTCTCTTTTGCCTTGGGCAGAGCAAAAGGATTTATTTTCAACATAGCCTGACACAAATACTTTTCGCCTTGGGCAGAGCGAAATTTTTTTCAAAAATAAAACAAAACATTACTCAGAAATGTGCATCACAACAGGAACATCAACAGCAATCCAGTTCTGGCAAGCCACTCCATGCGTTACAAAATCGGGTAAATCCTCTTCAGAATCGTCTCCTATTTTAGCATCAACTTCAGGAGGAGTCGGATGGATAAAACCTGCGCTTCGGAAAACCTCTTGTATCGGACGAGTAACTACTTCCTGCTTGACTCTTGTAGATACGGGATGAAAACCAAGACCTTCTCCAGACTTGTTCTCGGGCAAAGTCAACACTTGGCCCCAACCTTCAGCCGAACCACTTTCAACCACTCGTCGCGCATCCTCAAAAGAAGAAATAGATGTCCCTTGCTTCTTCACTTCATTATTAGCAACAGATAGAGCTTGAAATTGGGTTCCAACATCCTCATCAGCATCAATAAAAGAGAAAGATGACAAATGGCTTACCACCATAGCCTGCTCTCCACCAATCATTACCAGCTTTCCATGCCTTACAAACTTCAATCTTTGATGGAGCGTGGAAGTGACTGCCCCTGCATCATGGATCCATGGACGACCCAATAGGCAACTGTAGGCGGCACGAATATCCATTACTTGAAAAGTGATCTGAAAAGTATGAGGACCAATTACTATAGGAAGATCCACTTCACCAATGACAGTCTTCCTAGAACCATCAAACGCTTTGACAATTACCCCACTAGGTCTCATGGGAGCACCTTGATATGAGAGTCGAGATAATGTAGTTTTGGGCATTACATTTAACGACGAACCTGTATCTACCAACACACTTGATAAAGTATCATTTCCACAACTTATTGAGATATGTAAAGCCATATTATGGTTCCTTCCCTCCTCTGGAAGCTCTTCATCACTGAAACCAAGATTGTTACACGAAGTAATATTTCCCACAATTCCATCAAATTGGTCAACCGTCACATCATGATCCACGAATGCCTGGTCCAAGACCTTCATCAAAGCTTCTCTATGGGCACCAGAATCTCTCAGTAAAGCAAGCAAAGAAATCTTGGAAGGAGTTTGCAATAGTTGGTCCACAATCTTATATTCACTTCTCTTGATGAGCTTCAGAATCTCATCATCATCGGGATGTGGGATAGGTTCATTGGATCGGCCTATCTCAACCCTTGGTTCAATATTTCTCGCTGGAATTTCTGCCGGTATGGGCCTCCTGACTTGAACTTCTGGTCTCTTCAAAGGTACTGCTGCAAAGACACGTCCGCTTCTCGTAACTCTACTCACATCAGCGATGTTAACAAAAGACGGCCTTGTTGGTATAGGGACTTCTACCCCATTCTCAATCATTGTGGCATTATACTTATACGGTATAGCTTGGTCTGAGTTGTAAGGCACAAGACCAGGTGGATAAATGATCAAAGGAGCAATAGGTGCAGTCTGACTGTCGTAAACGATCTCTACTAATTCAGGAAAATTGAATTGTGGTATTATAACATTCACTTCATCCTCCGGATCTCTGTCATATGTAATAGTGATAACCCTCTGGTCTAACAATTTTTGAATATCCTCCTTCACAATAGGGCAATCAACCTCTCTTGAACAAAATTCACAAACATCATAATCATGCTGATGCCTAACAAAGGCAAGTTTTCTTAAACTCTGATGTAACCTGATCAACGAATCCCTTATGTGTTCAACTTGAAAAACTCGAAACTTTCCCGGACAACCTTCCACCATATTCACTGATGCTGCCCCATGTCGAGGCAGAGGATTATCTCTAACATTTGGGTTAATATCCTTGAAAGACAAGATACCATTCTTAATCAACCTCTGCACGTCCGCCTTTAGAGCAAAACAATTTTCAAGGTTGTGCCCCGGCGACCCTTGATGATATTCACAAAACTGATCCGCCTTGTACCACGGAGAAGTACTATTTGGTGCGACAGGAGGAGGCTTCGTCGTTATGAGGTTCTTTCTGATAAGAGCAGGGAACAATTCAGTATAAGTCATAAGAATGGCATCGAATTGCGGTTTTCTTGGTGAACGGTTCTGGTTGTTGAATGGATAAGCATGTTGTCGAGGCTGCTGCTGAAATGGCCGTTGTTGAGTTGGTGGGGTTTGATGAGCTGGGGTCATCAATGCCGGGCGGACAGCCGGAGTGACTGCCGCAACGTGTGAGTAACCTCTCCTTGGTCTCCCTGGGAAGATTGCGCTGACATCCTGTTCTTTTCTTTTCGGGAAAACACTTCCAAACTTCTTGATACTGCTAGACGGACTTCCTTCTTTAACCAAACGCCCTTCACGAATCCCTTCCTCCAACCGCATGCCCATGCTTACCATTTCGGTGAAGTCACTGGGTGCGCTGGGAATCATTCTTTCATAGTAAAAGGAACCTAAAGTCTTCAAGAATATCTTCGTCATCTCTTTATCCTCAAGAGGAGGATAGATTTGAGCAGCAATTTCACGCCACCTCTAGGCGTATTCCTTAAAAGACTCTCTGTCTCTCTGGGACATCGCCCAGAGTTGATCCATGTCCGGCGCCATGTCAACGTTGTACTTATACTGATGGACAAAAGCTTCGCTAAGATCGTTGAAGTTGCGGATCCGAATGCTGTCTAAACCCATATACCACTTTAGAGCGGCACCAGTCAAACTGTCTTGAAAATAGTGAATCAACAAGTCATGATCATTAGAATATGTAGACATCTTTCTCACGTACATAGTCAAGTGACTCCGAGGACACGAATCACCCTTATATCTTTGAAAGTCTGGCACTTTGAATTTTGCTGGAATCTTGACATTCGGAACTAAACAAAGGTCATGTGTGTTCTTTCCAAACAAATCCTTCCCCTTTAACGCTCTGAGCTCCCTCTGCATTTCTTGGAATTGGTCTTGAAATTCTTCCATTCTATCAAAAAGACCCAAACTTTCAGCAGGCTCGGCAGGATAAGTAGGTTCATTCAAGTATGGCACGGAGTGAACCACAGGAGCGACAATTGTCATCAACGATTGCGGGAAAGATGTCACAGACGGGATTACCGGCGGCATGGCAGTTGTCTCTGGTTTAGGAAGAGACAAAGCAGGTTGAAACAAAGGCTGGACGACAGGCTGATACCCCTCTGGCACAAAGTTGTAAGGCATTCCCCACGGAAAACCTTTTGGCATCTGATGTTGAAGCGGAGAGTTGATTTGAGTCACAGATGTTGGAACGGTGACAATCTCGGAAACCATAGTAGTTGAAGTCTGAATCTCAGCAGCTGTAGTCGATGGCTGATTCTGAGCAGCCATCAAACTTTCCACTAGCGCAGTTAACTTTTCCATACCGACACGAAGGGTAGCGGCCTCCTCACGAAGCTCGTGGTTTTCCTGTTCCAGATCTTCCATCTTCCTCTGACGATTGGCTCGAGTATCGTATTGATGAGACAGCTTGACAATCTATCGGAGTGGAAAAAGAAACAAGGATAAGACTCTAGAAAACATGTGAAGTGGAATGTTGGATGATGCATGATATGTGATGCAAATGATAATTCATTTTAATAGTTTTTCAAGGAACTTCAATAATTTTGCACACATCAATGGTAAAGGGATTTGGAACAACAAAAACTCATTTCATTAATCAAAAGCGGTAAATTACAACTTACAAATTTGGAACAACAAAACAATAAATTACACTTTGGGATAACAACCCAATAATAAAAGCAGTAAACTACAACTTTGGAACATGAAGCCCATAATAAAGCAGTCAATTACAACTTTGGAACATGAAGCCCATAATAAAAGCAGTAAATTACAACTTCGGAACATGAAGCCCTTTTACAGAGTTTTACAAAATGACATCAGTAAAATAAAACTAAGAACTAGAGATCACTCAGAATCATTAGATGGAGGACCAAATGCCAACTGTAACTGGAGCTTCCTGATCTTCTCCTCATAAAAGTCTTCCATCTCTTTCTTCTCAGCTACCAGTCGATCAATGATTTCCTTTTGTGGATTAGGAACGAGAGCAACGCTTACCGAACCTTCCTTCTTTCTCTTCCTTTCACTAGCATACTTCTTCAGTAAAGCATCCTTTTGACGAAGCTTCTCATCATGATCAATGAACCAGCCATCTTGAATAAATAGCAAATCTTCCTTTTCCTTTAGTTGTCGAGCCAGGACCCGATTCTCATATTCAGACATATTATACTTTTCTTTCCAAGCATCTCTCTCGGACTTCATCCTAGCCAGATTTCCTTGGTATTCTCCCATATTCTCGATAGGGATATCAACAGATGATGATGCAACGGTAGAGAATAAAGGTTTCTCAGGTTTATAGGGCATCTTGAGAGCACAAGCCCTAGCACGGACCCATAGTAGGTAAGGCTCCAAAGAAAAGGCACCCCTATGTCCTAACATGTCTCTCCCTTTCCTATGGATGTGGCGCCAAGCTCCTTCGATCTCCCTATTAGCTGCCTGATGATCTTGTCCTTCTTGTAGAAAGAAACCACTCACATGAATGTTGTTCGGCTTGTCCCTCATCGGGTATCCAAACTGACGGCGCGCGAGAACCGAGTTATAGTTAATTCCACCTCTCGTACCAAGAAGAGGCACGTTAGGAAAAGCACCACAGCTATCGATGATCTTCACGTCATAGTAAGCTCGATTATACCAATCAATGTCGAAATGAGTGAGAGCCATAATTTTTGGCGCCCATCGTGGCTCCTTCTCGAGATCCCAGAAAACATCAGACCTAGGTAGATGAGAAACATACCACTGATACAGCAACGGTGCACAACAAATAATCATCCCTCCTTGATAAGAGTTTCGAAGATGGATGGAATAGTAGGTATCTCCTAGCAACGTAGGGACCGGATTTCCAATCAAGAAGATTCTGATGGCGTTGATATCCACAAACTAATCAATGTTAGGGAACAAGAATAGACCATAAGCGAGTAAAGCAAAGACGTCTTCAAAGGCAAAAGTATCTTTTATCTCAGCGAAATGACGAGCTTTCCTCAACAAAAACTGCGCAGACAAACCTCGGATTCCCCCTTTTGTAGTCATGTTCTCCTCTATCTCTGACTTATTCAAGTGGGTGATGGTCGCTATCTCGTGAGATTTGGGTTCCTCTTCTAAGCCAGAAAAAGGAACACAGTCGGTGATCGGCAAACCAAGTATGTAGGAATATTCTTCTAAGGTGGGCATCAACTGGTAATCCGGAAAGGTGAAACATCGGTACAAAGGATCGTAGAATTGGACCAACGTATTAAGGATGCCTTCCTTCATCTTGCGCTTCATGAGAGGTATAATGGACCCATACTTTTTCTGAAAATCCGTCGGGTTCTTGATCTTAGGAATTAAACTCTTCAGTTCTTCGATCTCGGGCTCCTTAAAACTAAAACTTCGAGTGTTTCTCCTTCCAAATTCCATAATAGTACCTGAGATGTCTGCAAAAATCATTCCTAAGTTCCTTGAAAAACAAGTTTTTTACAAAAATGTTTATGGATGTATGGATGAATGATAATGCAACAGTTACACACAAGTTCACAAACATGGGGTTCAAAGGTTCAATGTTTCGAGCATGGAGTCAAGGGTAAAGCCCACCCCAAGGTATGTACTAATGGTTCAATCACACCTGTAAGACAAGGTTCTAAGAGTTCCCAGAGTCTACATTCCTCTTTCGGATATTGGCAACGTTTTGATTACTCAATAATTAGCAATATTCTCAAGAGAAACTCATCCGAGCGTAGCATCGCGTAACAACTACTTCCGAATTACTTCGTTATAGTCTCCGCGCTACACCTAAAAAGGCCAAGATGGGTTAGGGTTCTACGGTCCTCAATTTCTCTGGCTCCCAGGTCGAAAATAATAATGTCTTCCCGATTACTCGGTAAACAAATATTAAGTTCAAAAAGGCCTTCCATTGAGTGGGGGATCTCATGCCTCCTTCTTCGGGATTACTCCCTCAAAGTTAACATGAATGTACCGCCCGTCCTATTCTTAAGTGTAACTTAATCCGGGTATAGGATTCGTCCTTTGCAAAAAACCCCAACAACCCCAATTTAAACACATAATAAAAAAAAAAACAAATAATAATAAAACAGATAAAACAAACTAGGCTTAACCCACTTAGGGATGGACCAGCAAGAGGTCAATCTTTCCCCAGCAGAGTCGCCAATTCTGTAGCGATAAAAATGTAGCGGGGTAAATCGGAGATCGAATTATTGATTAATTCGTCTCACAAAAGCAAGAGTCGCCACCACGCTTTATTATTTCCAAGGGAAAAGGGGAAAGAGCGAAATAAAACCCTAAAATATGCAATGTAAAATAATACTTTCTAAAAGTAATAAAAATACAAGGCGTTTTTGAAAAGAGATCTATGGTTCGGGGGTTGGTTATACAGTGGGAAGGTATTAGCACCCAATGTATCTATAGTACTCTATAGGAACCTTTTGAAATATCTGTTTATTAAAATGTTCGTTTGATTAAAAAAAAAATATTGTTTTGGCCGAAAAGGGGTACGGACGGATTTTTGAAGCTACGACGACCTAATGTCGAAGTTTTAGCTTAAAAGGTATAAATTTTGAAAAGATTGAATATTTGGGGAAAAATTGTCTTAAGTTTTAATGAAATGAAGATATTCACGTGATTGGACTTGAGGACATGAAGTCAACAAATTTAATCATTTTTCCTCTTGGATTAAGAAGTAAACAGAATAACCATGTAAATACTGAATAATCAAACAGACAATTTAAGTAGCTAAGTGATATACAACCATAACAATGACTAAATAACAGACTAAATGGTGTGAACATACATTTTTGTATTTTTGTTTAATATTAATTAAAGCGAGGGAATTAATTAAAGAAAATAAAATGTTTTTTATATATTTCTAATTTTATATGTTTTTTAATATTAAGATAAAGTATTATTTTAAGAATTATTAAATAATTCTAAACTAAATTAAAACTTAAAAAAAAAAGAAAACTAAAATTACTAAATTAATCCAAAACTTAAACTAATAAAATTGGGTAAAGCATTAAAATTTGTCTAATTAAATTACACCTCTTATTTGATTAACTTTACTAATTAACTAAATTAATAAAATTCTAAAAAAGGGCTAAAGAAATCAAAATAGAAAGAGATGCATCAAGAATCAAAGGGTAGATAATAAACCAATGTGTGGGCTAAAGAGTTTTAAGGGCCCAAAACAGAAATAGGATGGGGAGGTGTCTTAAGAAATTCGTTGGGCTTTTAGGCAGGGAAAAGGGTTAAGCCCACACATCTCATAACTTGTTAGGGTCATCAGGTTTTTGTTTACTTGAGTTAGGGTTAGCAGAGGGTACAGCGCCGTTCGTTTGTTCACGCGTTCTTCTTCGTTCGTCTTCTTCGTTGCTCTCATGTCCGCTTCTGAACTTCCCTTGCCCGAGCCACCAACGCCTCTTCTTCCCCATGTGTCGCTCAGTGATACGGTGTAGAGGTGAAGATCTCGCTCTTTTAGTGCATTAGGTTTTTATGATTTTTGCATGTTTATGATTTTGTAACCATTTTGATTCTGACTTTATTTTTTACATGGGGTTTCTGTTGAGATGGTGGAAAGGAAGAAGAAAAGCATAACTACCTTTATGAAGGAGGAGGGAGAGGCGTTCCGGAGGCTTGCTGGCGGAGGAGTGAAGCGCGGTGGCTTGGAGTCCTGGTATTTCGTTTCTTACTTCTTTTGTTTAGTGATGAAAATCCTGAAAACAAAACTTTATCCTTTTCTCTTGCTGCTTCTCTGCTTCGTGTGCTTCTTTTCCTTCTTCTTTCTGTGGGCTTGATGATTTGCTTCTGTTGCTTTTTTATATTTGTTGATGATATGTTTCAAGGATGAACCTTTTGGGTTCTGAGAATTTTGTTGCCTTGAACATTTCCTTTTTGTTTGGTTGAGGCTGGAAACAGATTATTGATGGTTAATGGTTTATGGCTTTTGTATTACGGTTGGGCTACACATGGTTTTCTGGTTTAACAGGTTGATGGTTTATTGGCTTTTGTATGGATTGACAGTGGTTTAAGGTTTGATGGTGTTTTTGGCTGGGTTTGCTTCAGGTTTAGCCTGGTTTTTGTTTCAACAGGTTTTGCCTTTTGATGAGTTTACTGGTTAGGCTTTGAATGGTTATGGTTTCAGGTTTGGCCTGGAGGCCTATGTTACAGGTTTAAAGCTTAAACAGGTTATTAGGCTTGATGTTGTTTTTGTATGTTTGAGGCTTCAACGGGTTTAATGCAGGTTTCTACTGGTTTTTCAGGCCATGGTTATTGGCTTTGGTCTTGAGACAGCAGGTTCTTGAGGTTTTTGTTTTGACCTTGAGAATTGGCTTGGTATTGAACTTGACAGATTTTGTGGTTTAAGGCTTCAAAACAGGTTTTTCCAAACTTAGCCTTGCTTGAGAAGTTGTGTTGTTTTATATCAGTTGTCCTCTCTTTTGACAGTTCAGGTTTTGTATATTTTAACCATTTTTCTTGATATCTCTGCCCTCTCTACTATTTTATTCTGTTTGCTTTGCATCCTTTTATGCTTTCCTTTTCTTTACTGTGTTACTGCTGTTTTGTTTTATATCCCTTTTCTGCCTAAGGCCAAAACCTGTAAACCCACACTCTTTCTCTCTTCTCTCTCCTTAGTACAGTTTGACATTAAAATGATGTTATGTACCTTATGTTCTGAAAAAGCAAAAGCTGGAAAATGATGAGAATTAGAAACATTTTGCTTGCATATTTGGTTTTAAACTGCACATGTTTCTCTTTGTCATCTGCATTGTTACAGTATGGAGCCTTGGAATTCTGACTTCCTCCCATATGTTGGATAGTTTACGTTGGACTTTGGCTTTGAAAATTTGCATATGCTGTTGAACTATGCATTTTATTTGAAATATGCAGTTTTTGACAAAAATTGGATTTGTGCAATATTTTGAAATATGCAGTTGGCTTTTGAAATGTGCAATTGATTTTGAACTATGCAGTTTACTTTGGCAAAATTGAATTTGTGCATTCATATTTATCAATAAAATTCATCCCTTTTTGTGAACCGGGAGAAATCCCGTGATTTGCAAAGAGGGTAAAAACTGATTCCAGCCGTTTGCTTTTAATGATGAATGCTAAATTAATTTTCTGCTTTTAATTATATTCATTTCTGACTTTTCTTTTAATTCTTTGCAGGTAAAATCAAATAAGCATCAAAGAAGTATTGCATAGAAGATGAAGATTTAGAACTTAGAAAAAATTAGGATAGCTTTTATTTCACTTTAAACATTGTAAAAGTTATCATTGTAAATACGTTGTAAATAAATACGGTATTTAAACAACGATTGTAACAATTAGAATAAAATGAATAAAACTCCAATATTTTACCAGTTAATTCTTTTCTTCTTTCCAATTATTTATTTTATCATTTATAATTCTTTAAATTATATAATAACTGAAAATCAATTCCAATTATTTAAATTTAGAATGATAAATAATTAAATAAACATCATTGATCAATTAACTTCTCTTCAATTATTTACTTCATTATTTATAATTCTTCTAAATTATAATAACTGAAAATAAAATTTCAACTATTTAAACTTAGAATAATAAATAACTAAATGAACATTGTTTGATCAATTAATAAACTTCTTTTCAAATATTTACTTTATTATTTATAATTCTTTAAATTATATAATAACTGAAAATAAATTCCAATTATTTAAATTCAGAATAATAAATAATTAAATAAACATCATTGATCAATTAACAAACTTCTTTTCAAATATTTACTTTATTATTTATAATTCTTTAATTTATATAATAACTGAAAATAAATTCCAATCATTTAAATTCACAATAATAAATAATTAAATAAACATTGTTTTAGCATTGATCAATTAATAAATTTAGCGTTTCAAAAATAAACAGCTCTTGACTTGAAAGAGTTATGAATTTAAAATCTGCTTTGAAAATTGATAAAGATAGGTCAAAACACTTGCAATGTAATGATGCAGATAGGAAATGGTATCTTAGGTCAAAATTTGGGGTACAACAAGGGGGTAGATTATAGAAAGGGAAGGTGTTAGCACCCTTTCTATCCGTGGTTATCCACAGGCTCTTAGGTACTTGCTCAATGTGTTTTCAAAAATTTCTTTTCTTTGTGTTTGTGGGTTTGAAAAGAGTCTTTTGTTTGAAAAGGAATGTAAGTGTGAAAATTTGTTTCGTTTTGAAAGAGCAAGTATCTAAGAACCATCTACCTACTCGAAAAAGGAATCAATCTGTGCTAATGTCCTTTAGACAATGCTATCCCGCTATTGATGAGTAGGTAGCATCGTCGTTGGAGTTTTAAGGGTCAATTCGATTAAGGGACGTGCGGTCACTAAAGCAATGTTAGGATGCCTTAGCGGTAACCCTAATGTCTTAGATCATTTTTCTGAGGCAATCGTTTCGAGGCAACTATGATCTTTGGACAAGAGGGCGACCTCTAAAACTTCCTATACTCAATGACCACGTTCGAAGGCAACCAAGTGAGGTGTACCCTAAGAGTGCGCAGGTGCGAGTGTGTTGTTTTCAGTCAATTTTATCTTTGTACATGTCAATGGTTATCTATGTTGATTTTAGGTTCAAACATTCGATCTTGTCATGCATTCCCTATTACCAAACATATAACAGTTTATAAGTTGCGGAAATTAAATTGCGGAAATTAAACTAACTATTACAAGGCGTCGGGTATTTACATCGCCAAAAGCAACCCTTGAAATTAAAGTGCAGAAAATAAATAAAGCGGTAAAAATATTTAAAGTCCTATTAAACTATTACATTCCGAGAAACAGATACAATATTGAAATAAAATGGATCGCGTGCGAGAAATTAAATCGGGCGAGTTCTAGGGTTTTGACCCTTTGATTAAAGAAAATATTTTTTGGTTGTTTTTGAATTAAAAGAGAAATTAAACTAAGTTAATTATTAAATTAATAAATAAATAAAAATATTTTTGGGTTTTTTGGTAATTAAAGAAATAAAAATAAATTTGATCAAAGTTAATAAAACCTAATTGTCTAAATTAATTTTAATTATTGCAAAAATACCAAAAGTTATTCCTAATTAAAAAACTAAATTAATTAAATTAATTGTTAACAAAAAAAAAACAAAGATGCTGAAATTTAATTTAAATAAACAAAATATATTTTTTTGGTTTTTTGATTTTATTAAGAAAAACGTTTGGTTGGTTGATTAAATAATAAAAATAATAACAATAAATAAATAAAAGAAAATAATAAAAGAAAAGAGAGAGTTTAAGAGGTTTGGGCCTGATTAGGAGGTTTATTCAGCAATTTCCAATGCCCATTTGTGTTGGCCTGGTTGACTTTCTGATTCCAGCGTGGCACTTTGACTAGGGCGCATGGTGAACATCACATCTAGACCACCAGATCTGGCCTAGGGCCATCTGGCAAGCATTGGAGTGAGGGAGCATGATGTGTTGCACGCTTGGGTTCACACTGAATAGCCTGTAGAAAAATAAGAACAAATGCATGGGGGACCTGGGATTCGAACCCAGGTCTTGTGAGTACTTGAACGCATGCCTTTGCCACTCAACCATTGTGCCTTAATTGTTAATATATTGAAAACTAATAATAATAAGACAAAAGCAAATTAATGGATCAGAAAACCAAAATAAAGCGCGCTATATTTGAATAAGCGAATTGGAACGTGACACGCCATCGGCCCTGTCATTGGGACCGTGGCTAAAAACTTCTCAACCTATACCAACGGACAACCGTCCGTAGCTACAAGCCATGCCATCTCCAAAATCTTCTACGAGCCACAAAAATGAAATCCAAAGGCATAGTCATACTCGCCTCTTCATCCCGGTCTCAACCATGCCCCTTTTATTGGTCAATTTTTCCTGTAATAAAACCCCCTGAAAAAACCCTAGAAAAACCTACAATGGTGTTTTACGATACACAGCATAATAATGAAATTGATTATTGCAGAAAGTTCGCAAATGATGTGAGGAATCAGAATATGCAATCGTTTTTGAGAATGGATGCAAGAGTAAAGATTTGTGAATCCAAGAACATGGCGGATCCGTGGGATACAGTGCTTTTGGAGGCTGGAGAATGCATGATATTGATTGGTTCTGCTTCTGAGAACTGCCAGGAAGCGATTGTGATTCTTATTAGGTCCTGAAAGTGCCTCCAAGCTTGATTTCAGTCTCACACTTTTTGTCAATTTTTTGCAAGTTTGCTTTTGATAATTCTGCAGCCTCTAGCCCTTGAATTCGTGTCCTTTCACTTGTATATGTATGCTGCAATGTATTAGGTCAACTTTTGGGTCTTGAATCTTTGCACATTGATGTCTTGAGATTTGATTTGATTCACCATTGATAACCTTCCAATTTTGTCCAAAATCCAATATTTTTGCACATGGAATACATGATACGAATTTGATACACTTGATGATGATGATTAGGTCCTGAAATAGCCAAAAAGAGATCAAATAATCAATGTTTGGATTTTATTTGATTTAAATTGATTTAAAATGAAATAATTCATTAAAAAATCAAATTAAATAATAAAATTAATAAATGGTCACAAGGCTGAAGCTAGGACACGTGTGTAGTGTGACAAGATCAAATCAAGTGGAAAAGAATGCGCCCCTTTGACAAAATTTGATGTTTTGGGGATAGTTGACTTTTGGCAATCTTACAAAAATTCTCAACTTCATAAATGCATAACTTCTTCAATTTTGAACTTTTGGAAGTGTTCTTAGACTTTCTAGAAAGCTTGAGATGTCCTATAACCAACCCTTTTGGTATCATCTCATTTTGATACTGCATGCTCAAGTTATATGCTTTGGCAAAAAAGGTGTTTTTATTGACTTTCAAAAATGACCTATAATGTACAAATTTATAACTTCTTGTAAGTGAATTTTATGATCTTGGGATATGAAGATGGATTGTAGGAAATTGCATCCTCTTCAAAATGAGCTTTGGATGGGTCATTTCTCATAAATTATGAGAAAGTTATGCTTGGTCAAAGTTGAGTTGACTTTTCCTGCAAAACCCTAATTTAGCAACTTTTGAGTCTTGATGAATTTTGAGCAATCCTTGATGAATCATGATCAAAATTTGATCAAATGATGAAATATCCTTCAAAATGAGAATGTTGACAAAAAAATCTTGAAGTTTGACTGTATTTAGGTCACAGTTGACTTTTGCCCTAGCACAGTCAATTTTTGGACCTTTTGAGCCATTGACTGAGCAAACTTCCTCTGCAAGGCTTGAAATTTAACATGGATAATCTTGAGAACATATTAGGACATTGGGGAGCACTTGAGGTCATTTGGACGCAAGGACCTTGATGCAACACAAAACCCTAATTTGAGGTTGACTGCCTTAGGAGATAGCTTGACTGTCCAACTCTTGACCAATCTTGAGCCACTTGGAGATTTTTCTTGCAATGTTTTGAGAAATATGATAAGGAAAATTTTGGGGTACAACAACCGCCCTTTCAGGTTTTCAGTCCACCGGGAAACCCTTTTTGTCCAAGTCGCCCTTTCGGGTTTTCAACTTGCCGGGTGTACAGTTTTTTTATTTTATCCCTAATTTTTGCCCAAACCTTTTTAGTTCGCCGGGATGCCCTTGTTTTGCCTAGGTGTATCAACCTAACGGGTCTCTTATGCGTAGAATCTTTTTACTATGCCCGCGTTCGCCGGGTGTGGCAGGTCGTCGCCATCCATGGTTGTCAATATCATTGCCTCACCGGAGAATATGTTCTTGATTACAAATGGTCCTTCATAGGTAGGAGTCCATTTTCCCCTGGGATCACTTTGTGGTAAGATGATACGTTTGATCACTAGATCCCCAACTTGATATACTTGGCGTCTGACTTTCTTGTTGAAAGCATTGATCATCCGTTTTTGTTACATTTGACCATGGTAAACAGTTGTAAGTCTCTTTTCATCAATTAAGTTCAGTTGATCAAGTCGAGTCTGCATCCAATAGTCTTCACTTAAACCTATGTCCTTCATAATCCTCAGAGAGGGGATTTGAAACTCAATAGGAAAGACAGCCTCCATGTCATATATCAAGGAATAATGTGTTGCCCCAGTTGATGTGTGAGTCGTGGTACGATACCCGTGGAGAGCGAATGGTAGCATCTCATGTCTGTCTTTGTACGTGACTGTCATATTTTGTATAATCTTTTTAATGTTTTTATTTGCAGCCTCGACAACACCATTCATCTTTTGCCGATAGGGGGAAGAATTGTGATGCTGAATCTTGAATTACTCGCACAAGGCGGTGATCATAGTGTTGTTAAGATTTGTACCATTGTCAGTGATGATCCTTTTTGGGATACCGTACCGGCAAATGAGATTTTGCTTGATAAAGCAGGCAACACGTTCTTGGTAACGGAAGCGAAGGAAGCTGCCTCAACCCACTTGGTAAAATAGTCAATGGCCACTAGAATGAAACGATGTCCATTGGAGGTTGTAGGCTTGATCTCTCCAATAATATCAATTCCCCACATAGCAAAGGGCCAAGGAGCCATCAAGACATTCAGAGGAACCGGAGGTACGTGCACCATGTCAGCATAAATTTGACACTTGTGACAGGTTCGAGAGTGTTGATAGCAATCTGCTTCCATGGTAGACCAATAATAGCCTTCCAGTAGGATTTTCTTCGCCATCGTATGCCCACTGGAGTGAATGCCAAAAGTACCTTTGTGTAATTCAGCCATAATCTTTTCCGCCTCAATCTTATCCGTACACCGGAGCAGAATTGAGTCATGATTACGTTTGTACAGAATGCCATTACTCAGGAAGAACTTAGCAGAGAATCTCCTTAAGAACTTTTTATCATTGATTGAAGCTCCTTCTGGATATTCTTGAGCCTCGAGATACCTCTTGACTTCATGAATCCAAGGCTGGTCGACTACCTCTTCAGTATTAATCTCGTGACAGTGTGTTGGTTCATCCATTTGTTCGATGGTGATTTGGGGAGCCTCGTTATCCCAATTAAGTTTAAACATAGATGACATTGTGGCTAGAGCATCTGCTAGCTGATTTTCTTCTCGCAGGAAATGCTCGAAGGTAATCTTCTCAAAATGTGGTAGCAATGTCAAAACATGTTCTTTGTAAGGGATAAGGTTTGGGTGCTTAGTATCCCATTCCCCTTTGATCTGACTGATGTCCAAAGTTGAATCTCCAAACACATCTAAAGATTTGATTCCCAAGTCTATGGCAGCTCTGAGACCAAGATGCATGCTTCGTACTCCGCCATGTTGTTTGTACAGTTGAAGCAAAGTCTGGCAGTAAAGGGAGTATGACACCCTTCTGAAGATATGAGTACAGCGCCGATACCATTACCAAGTGCATTGGATGCCCCATCAAAGAACAAGGTCCATTGGGATCCTTGTTTAGGTCCGTCATATGGCCTGATTTCTTCACAGTTGTCTAATGTCATGATGTCTTCATCTGGGAATTCAAACTTCATGCACTGATAATCTTCTACGGCTTGATGAGCAAGATGATCAGCTAGCACACCATCCTTTATAGCTTTTTGGGTAGTATACTATATGTCATATTCTGTTAGGATCATCTACCATCTAGCTATCCTCCCAGACAGAGCAGGCTTTTCAAAGATGTACTTTATCGGATCCATCTTAGATATCAACAAAGTAGTATGAGTTAGCATATATTGTCTTAGCCAGCGAGCAGCCTATGCTAGAGCACAACAAGTTTTCTCGAGCAGTGAATATCTGGTTTCACAATCGGTAAATTTTTTGCTCAGGTAGTAAATAGCATGCTCTTTTCGGCCATACTCATCATGCTTCCCCAATACACACCCCATTGAGTTCTCTAAAACGGTCAGATACATGATCAGTGGTCTTCCCTCGACTGGTGGCATCAAAACAGGAGGCTCTTGTAAGTACTCTTTGATCTTGTCAAAAGCAATCTGGAATTCATCATTCCATCTGACTACTTGATCTTTCTTCAATAGTTTGAAGATTGGCTCACAAGTAGCTGTTAGGTGAGAAATGAATCTGGTAATATAGTTTAGGCGCCCCAAGAATCCTATGACTTCCTTCTCAGTACGAGGAGCAGGCATTTCTTGTATCGCTTTAACCTTGGCAGGATCGACCTCAATGCCTTTGTTACTGACGATAAAACCTAAAAGTTTACCCGACCGTACTCCGAATGTACACTTGTTTGGGTTCAACCTTAGCTTGTACTTCTTCAACCTTTCAAACAACTTTTGTAAGTGATCAAGATTCTCCTCTTCCATTTGTGATCGGGATATCATATCGTCTATGTAAACCTCAATTTCATGATGTATCATGTCATGAAACAAAGCTACCATGGTGCACTGATAGGTGGCCCCAACATTCTTCAGTTCAAATGGCATCACTTTGTAGCAGAATGTGCCCCACTGTGTGAAAAATGTAGTTTTCTCCATGTCCTCAGGTGCCATTTTGATTTGGTTATAACCTGAAAATCCGTCCATGAAGGAAAACACTGTGTGCTGGGCTGTATTGTCAACCAGGACATCAATGTGGGGAAGTGAAAAATCATCTTTAGGGCTGGCCCTATTCAAATCTCTATAGTCCATGCACATTCGTACTTTGCCGTCCTTTTTAGGCACATGAGCAATGTTGGCAACCCATTGGGGATAGGAAGTGACAGCCAAGAATCTGGCATTGAATTGTTCCATGACTTCCGCTTTGATCTTCTCTGACATGTCAGGTCTCATGCGGCAGACTTTTTGTTTTACTGGTGGACAGTCTTCTCTTGTTGGCAGACGATGTACCACGATGTTTATATCAAGTCCTGGCATGTCTTTATATGACCAGGAAAAGATCTCAACATAATCATGCAACATCTGAACCAGACGCTCCTTGACACTTGCCTCTAGATTGGCACCCACCTTGATTTCTTTTTTATCCTCCTCGGTACCCAAGTTGATTGTATCCATCGATTCTTCATGAGGCTGAATAGCTCTTTCCTCTTGTTGTAGTAGTCTGGCCAGTTCCCCTGGTACTTCACAATCTTCCTCACCTTCGTCTTCGGCTTGGTAGATTAGATCCTCAAAGTCATAAAAGGCCATAGCAGTATCGTTACCCATGGGATCCAGAATGGAGGGGTACCTGCATTTGTGAGTTTGAGTGTGTGTAAGGGTATAGCCATCCTTGAAAAATAAAATGTAAAAGAAAAAAAACAATGAGCACAAAAGTTTGTATGTGAAAAAACGTCCATGATTCATTGAATGTCATATGAAGATGAAATAAAAACCCTTACAAATGGACCATTGTGTCTCGGGCAAGACACAAGGTTTTAAATGTGCGAATTGTTTGTGAATATTACAAGTCCAACAGAAATGTAAAGATAAATTATTGATGGATGAAAGTTATTGGGACAAAATCTCTGGCCTCCCAATTGCGAAGTCCTCCGTTGATATTAGGAAAGATCCAATCCTCCAAGATGCAATCCTCTTCACCATCTTCCACTGCATTGACCTCTTGGTTGCTAATTTTCAAGAGTGGCCCTCCAGCACGGGCACAACGCATATCCTTCTGAGCACTTGAAGTAAACCCTAAGCCAAACTTGTCAGATTTGTACGGAATATCCGAAAGTTGCCCCCAGATGGTGCATCCACCCTCCTCTACTACTGCCTTGGCGTCCTTCAGAGATGACATCCAGAGCGGAGGTCTTGTGATCTTAGGGATCCGGGACACCATCTTGGTTACTTCTACCTCTTGAGAGACTTCTTCGAAATGTTGAAAAGGAGTTTCAATGAACTCGCCATCCAATTCTACATACCGGAAAGAATTGAGGTGGCTAATCATATACTCTTCCTCTCCGTGGACTGTGATAATCTTTCCATGGACCGGGTATTTCAGCATTTGGTGTAGTGTGGAGGTGACAACACCAACATTATGGATCCATGGCCGTCCTAGCAGACAGGAGTAAGAGGGGCGGAAGTCCATTACATAGAAGGTTGAGTTGAAAGTTTGAGTCCCAACCTTTATGGGGATGTCCACCTCCCCATGGACCATCCTCTTTGAGCCATCAAATGCTCTTACGACTATGTTATTGGGCTTCAACGTCAGTCCTTTGCAGTCTAATCTGTCGAGGGCTTTCTTCGGTAAAACATTCAAAGATGAACCAGTGTCCACCAAGACATGGGCCAGAGTTGTTCCTCTACATTCCACAGAGACATGCAATGCCTCATTGTGCTTTCTTCCCCTTGGTGTCAGATCAGCATCCGAGAAGCCTAGGCCGTTATCTGCCATCAAACTGGCCACACAATCTTGAAATTGGTCAGCAAACGTCTCTTGAGGCACATGGGATGTCTTCAGAAACTTCACTAGAGCTTTCGCATGTGCCTCTGAGCACAGTAACAATGCCAGCATGGAAATTTTGGAGGGAGTTTTCCCCAACTGTTCAACTACGTTGTAGTCGCTCTTCTTGATTATTCTCAGGATTTCCCCCATTTCCTTCTTGGAGGTTTTGGGGATAGTCAGTGGTTGAGACTTCGTACAGACAGGCTCTTCTTGAATACTTTTTCCTCGAATTTCAGCAGTAGGAGTGTTGGTAGGGATAAAAGCAGGGGTTGTGTCGTCTTTGTTAATAGGAGCACTTGCAGATATGATTATTGGTACGGAAGTAACCTTTGGAGCAGCCACGGGTCCAAAAACTGCCTTTGGGGGGGAAATTTCTAGAGAGAAGATTCTACCGCTTCGGGTAATCTTACTGGCTCCGGCAATATTTCTAATGTCGGATTCTTCTTCTTCGGAGTTTATTTCTTCGGAGGCCAACCCATCTTGTTTGATTACATGGTAGTAAATGTCCCCGCCGTAATTCCACGACACAGTTTTGTCTGATTCATACGGGACTGGCCCAGGCATTGTGATTATAAGAGGAGTAGTTTTTGGAACCGATGTAATCCTAACAGGCCTTTTGGGGACCTTGGAATAATTGGCGGAGATGGTTATGATTGAAATGTCTTCAACAGGAACAGGTAAAATAGGTAAAACAATAGTACTTTCAAACAGAATATCTTTGTTGTCTATCAAGCCTTGAATGCCTGCTTTCAACAAAGGGCAAACAGTTGGTGAGGATAAGCAAAGATGGCAGTCTTCATTACAACCCGGGAATACACCAGATTTTAACAAGTTTATCTTAATGATTGGGAGTGGAGTCAAGAGTTCATCAATTGTGGTAATAAACAAATCTTCTTCAATTGCATTGGTATTGTGACCATGCCTAAGCATAGGAGCAGAAATTACGTTTGGCTTCTCAGGTGCATCAAACTCAATCTCTTTTCCATCTATAAGGTCTTGAATTTTGTTTTTCAGGGCCCAACAGTTGTTAGTGTCATGACCCGGACTTTCAGAATGATATGCGCATCTGGCATTTGGGTGATAATGAGGGGACGTTGTGTTGGGGTTCTTTGGGGCTTCTTTTAAAGTTACCAAATTTGATTTCAGAAGGTGCGGTAAAACCTGGGATAAAGTCATATTAATTCTGGTGAATTGCTGGACTGGCCTTTCCACCCTCGGTTGATTACTTCTTGGTTGATCAGATGTAGGTTTTGGGATCATAACAACTCCTACCATTGGTCGGTGTTCAGCTCTCCCTTGGTTCTTTTGTGGATAAACATCAGATACCTCCTTCTTCCTAGTGAAAGGCTTTCTCACAGCTGTAGAGGCAGATGAATCCTTCTGAATCTTTCCACTTTTTATGGCAGCTTCTACCCTCTCTCCGGTTAGTATTAACTCAGTAAATCCTACGGATGAGCTTCCAATCAGATGGTTGAAGAAAGGGCCCGATATAGTGCCTAAGAACATATCCACCAACTCCCTTTCAGACAGAGGGGGTTATACTCTCCCAGCTAGATCTCTCCATTTCTGCGCATAATCCTTGAAACCCTCATTTGAAGCCATAGCCATACTCTGAAGTTGAGTACGGGTAGGCGCAAAATCTGCGTTATATTGGTATTTCTTATAGAAAGCTGCGGCAAGGTCTTCCCAGTTGTGGACGTCGGCCCTTTCCAATTGGTAAAACCAATCGAGTTGTGTTCCAGATAGGCTATCTTGGAAAAAATGCACCCACAGGTCTTTATCGGTGGAGTGCGGCTGGATCTTTCTCACATATGATCGGAGGTACATCTTAGAACATGACACCCCATCATATTTTGCAAACAACAACACTTTGAACTTCGGTGGGATCACAATTCCCGATACTAGTCCCAATTCTTCAAATTCTAGACCTGGCTCCTTTTGTATTTCCATAGCGCTCAAGCGCTCTTTGAGATGTCTGTACTTATCATCTGCTAGAGGATACTGTTCCTCAGAGTAGTCTTCCTCTTCTTCCTCCTCTTCATATTTTGATGGAACCGCTGTTTCTTTTCCTTTCCCTTCTCCTTCCCCTAAAGTGGTTGCAAAATTCAAGGTTCTTCTAGTCTGTCCCTGAAACCTTCTCCCCATGTTCAAAACCCCAGAGGCCTTCTTTGTTTTATTCTTTCTTTCTTCATCTAATAGAATCTTCAACTCTTCTTGCCCCTTGGCTAGGGTCATGAGCAACTGTTGAAACTGTGTGTTTTGAACTTGAAGATCTTTGACTGTCTGTTCGAGATCCATCTTACTGAAATAAACAGTAGAGAGATGAGGAAACTCGTTGCAAAAGACCTGTTTATGTTATGATGAATGATATGTGCATATGTAATGTTTTCAAAGATTTTTAAATATTCAAGTTCGTTTTAGACAAAAAGAAACACACGTTATATTAATAAGATTGAGTTTGAGTACATCAATGCCCCTTGGGATAAATAATACAAAACTCTAAGATAAAAAAGTAGTGCGCGTCCTCTTTGGTGCAATATAGGCATTTAGAGTCTGCTCCTCATGAAGTAGCCTAGTGAGTTCCAAAACCTTCGTATCGCTTGCGTAAAATTGGGCTTCGAAAGTATCTCGCTCTCCTTTGAGCTATATCCAATCCCTTATTAGGTCTTCAAGAGATGTGGGCATGTCAGGATGTAGGATAGTGTATGGAAGGATAAGGCATCATAAGACTTTGAGCGCGGGTTCGTACCCATTTGAGGTAAGCCTCAAGAGGGATGGAATTCTTGTGTCCCAAAGTCTTGCTATCCACCTTGTTTAGCATCCTCCAAGCTCGGATGAATCTCTGGCGAAGACCTTGATTGTCATTGTCGTAGTCGAATACCAAGCCTTGAATCAACTGAAGAAGTGAAAAACACAAGAAGGGGGTTGAATTGTAAAACTGAAAATCAATGAAATGAACACGATATTTTTATCTTGGTTCGTTTGATCTCAAACTACTCCAGTCCACCCGTCAAGGTGATTTCGCCTCTCTCCAATGAGGTCTTAATCCACTATATTCAACTGAATATTACAATCTGCTTTAACAACTGCTAAAGCCTTCTTGATGCAAACCACAAACCGGTTTCTCAAGGAATCACTTTCTTACAAGGAATTGATATCTAGGTGTGTGAATGTTTTCTACAAAAACTGTGTATCACAACTGTGATACTACACAAATTAAGCTTATTGAAACTAGATTGCTAAAATAATTGAGTAAGGAATTTTGGAGCTTTTAGCAAACTGAGAGTGAGGAAGATGATGAATAGCTTTTAGGCGTGTAGATTGATGTAGAGCATTAGCCAATTCAATCTTCATTGACTTGTTTATATAGCATTGGGATTAGTGAACGTTGGAGCAATAATTCTGATTCAATGCCAATAACAATCTTTCCTTATTAAGCAGATCTTGTCTGGAATGATGCCGTTGGTAATAACTCATCTTGAATGCACAGTACCGTTGCCACTAAAGCGTGTTATGGCTTTGGCTCATTATGACGCTGCTTAATTGCTGATGAAATGTTGTTGTCTTTATCAGAGTTCAGAGTGTTGAGCGCAGATCTGTTCATCAAGCTTCAGCATAAGCGTGAGTTGTTCTTCTGATTCTGGTATCTGATATAGCATCTTCTGATGTTGATGTTGATATCCAATTTTCTGATGCTGATGAGGATGTTCTCATGCTGATACCCATCAGAGTTTCTGTAAAACAAAAAGTAATTTTTAGGTAGCAAATAGTTCTTACATGAATCACATAATTAATATATCTTTTCATTTTGTTATCATCAAAACTTAAACTTAGGGTAGTAGATTCAAACTTTGTTCTAACAATCTCCCCCTTTTTGATGATGACAAAAACTAGATATTTTTTAATTGAAAATAGCGTGAAAAGTATCAGAGATAACTAAATGATAAGTTGCATCAGAATTAAATAAGGAGTTATCAAAGATAAGGGATAAAGAGATATCAGAGTTGGGATCGGAGATACTCCCCCTGAATTTATTACTTCCCTTTTTAATTCCGAGAGTCTTCAGGATCAGATCTTTATTGATTTTTTTTTCAAACATCAGAGTATCAGAGCTTTGACTATCAGAACTTCAGATCAGAATATCAGAGCTTCAGTGTATCAGACAACATTCTTGTACCTATAGACTTATGCAAAAACATAAAACATTCAAGTATATCAGAGTTAGAATGTTTGAGACTTTTTGTCTCAGTAATCCGTTATTGAAAAATATCATTCTTGTTCTCCCCCTTTTTGTCAGCAATCAAAAAGTGTAAGTGATGTGCTAAAACGATCAGAGCCGAAAAACTTGTTATATTAAAATATTCAGAGCCAGACAAAACAGTACAAAAGATATGCAAAGAACAAACATTGAAAATTATCATGAATGAAAAACTAAGGTTGGGGTGGGAAGCGTGTGAACAGAGTCTCCAGCATTGCCTTAATCTGATCAGCAGTCTCAGTCTGCTTGTGCACCATGCTGACTACTGTATCTATCTTGTTGTCTTGCACATCCATCCTTTCCTTCATCTTCTGATCATTTTCATCCATTCTTTGCTGCAGACGAATATCATTCAGCTTCAGCTCTTCCAGAGTTTTCCTGTCCAAGGCAGCTTGAGACACATCAGAAGCAGGGAGCTTCTGAGAGCTTTCTGCAACATCTTCAGCTTGACTCACTTCAGCTTGAGTAGTCTGATCTTCTTCTGGCTGCACTTTTGAAGCTGGTCGCTTCTCAGACCATGGCTCACTATCCAGAAGGAGCACGTCTTCCTGTGGTAGCTGACTTTCAACTTCCTTCAGCAGCTTGCTAAAGTTCTGTTGTGCCTGCTCATAGTTGATATCTTGCAACTTGAGGGCTTCAGCACGTACCCATATTCTGAAGCGTGTCCAGAGCTGGTCTGAGGCAGAAGGATCAATTATTCCAGGACAAACTTGCTTCAGAGAAGCAATCCACTGCTGCAAACCTGTTTCAAAATTCACAATGCCAGAGCCAACATCTGGCTGTTTTGGTTTTGGAATGGCTATTTTATTTTTGATATCAGCAAGATGGTCAAGGATTGTTAAATCGATGAAGGTCCTGCTGGGGTCTTCTGTAGTTTGTTTGGGAGATGGAGTGGGAGAATCAGAGATAATAATTGGATTGTTTGGGGTTTTTGGAGTATTTTGAGGGGTAGTTTCTGGCGAGGATGGCAGCTGGGCCATGGTTACAGTTGTTCCACATGGCAGCTGAATTGCCAGGGGTTGTGGCTCAGAGGATTGAGGAGAATGAGGTTCAGGTGATGGAGTTTCAGAATGATGAAACTCAGGTTGTGGAGGTGATGGTGGAGGTGATAGTTGAGGTGATGGTGAACGAATTTCTGGTTGAGGAGAGGGAGGAGGAATTGCTGGTTGTGGAGAAGGAGGAGGAATTTCTGGTTGTTCAGGAATATGTGGTTCTTCTGGTATGGGTGAGAGAGGTTGTTCTGGTTGGGGAGCGTGGGCAATTTCTGGTTCAGTGTTTGGATTATTTGAGAGGTGATCAGAAACACGTTGATCAATGTCAGACAGAACTTTGTCAAGTTCTGATGCTGTTGATGTTGTGGGTTTTGGATGTTTGGTGCGGGGTCTCCTGAGAGTCAGTGACTCAGAAGGGTCATCTTTTGGTTCGGTTTCATCAATAGTTGGTATGGGGATTGGAATTTCATGTGAAGCTGGAGTTGGGATTGATGTTGGAATAGTAGAAGAATTTAAAACAGAAGCAGCAGGTAAATTACCTCTTTTCTTGGGTGTCTGCTGGGATGATCCTTCTGAAGTGGCCTTCCTTTTCTTCGTCTTCTTTAGAGAAACTTCTGGTTGTGGTTGGTGCAGATCTTTGATATTCAGCTTGGGATCTGTACCATCAGCCATGCAAGCGTCCAAGTATCTGAGAACCACCACTGGTTTAGATTCTATCTTAGAAAATAATGGAAAGTCGTCCAGAGGGACTCTTCTTCTGGTGATGTCAGCAAGAGGAGTAACGCTGGGCTCCTTTCTGATATTCTCTATCAGTTTCATTTTCTTCAGATTCTTGAGGTTCAGAGGCTTGCCAACAGTTGGTTCAATAGTACTTAATTCTTGAGCTTCTGTGAGGTGCTCTATCAGCCTATTCTCTGTCAGAATATCTGATATTAACCTGCCAAAGGGTATCCAATCCCTTTTTGTTCTTTCTTCTTCCCTTGTCTCCTTGACGCTGGTCCTGAGGTGATTAAACAGAAGATGAGCCAAATTGATTTTTACCTTCTGATTAATAAAATAGATCAGAAACTGCTGATCTATATTTATATAATCAGGGGAGCTTGTTGGCTTCCTGTGATTAAAGCACCCCAGAATAATCTTCGCCCATACTCTGTGGTGATCCTTTAAGTCTCTGATCTTGCTGCTGAGAACCCCATGGGTGAAAATCTGCTCTGCAATGACACCAACGTCAGAGCATCTTTCAGCCATATCGATACAGCGGACACCATCGCCATTGTAACCAATCAATCTTGCTATGTGATCCTCAGTGATCACAATCTTCTTTCCCATTATGTAGGAGGTGACTTGATGCGTTGATGAGGACGCATGAATCCAGAACTCCTTGACCAAGACTGGGAATGTTGGTCCAACCAACCTATCAAAATATCTCTCCCATCCCTGTGCCCTAACTTCTTCTGTCAAGTCAAAGTCATTTTCTTTCAGACCGGAGAAGTCAACAATTAGTTCAGACAGCACTTCCAAATTCTTCACTGGTGTAAGGAGTGTTCTGAATGGAACTTGGTACTGTTCAGAAGAAGCCTTCTTCTGAGAACCTGCAGAAGCATTGCTGGAGGTTGCCATGTTCACACTTAGGGTTTTTTCTGAGAAAACTGAGAAAATGGGTTTCTTTTGAGAGAGATGAACACACAGAGAAAATGCAGAAAAATGTTTGTGAGATTGAAGGAAACGGTAAAAGATTAATGTGAGATGTTAAAATGCTTAAATAGATTTCAAAATACTTTTTGAAAGTGTAAACGGTTTCAAGAAAGAGAAATAAAATCATGATTACATTTTAAAACATGATTACTTTCATTTAATGCTTGCTGATTTTGGGGGATTTGAGAAAGATACTTGAAACGGTTACCAGACATGTGTCTCAATGCACCCAATCAGCGTTTTGCCTTCTCAGAAGCGTGCACGCGTTCTGCTTCAGAGATTTGCTGATGATTGGATGACACTTGTTTGATTTAGTGAGCAACACGTCTATCCTTTAGCTGAAACGCTCAGATCTTTAAGAATAGCATCTGATACAATCTGCATGTTCTATCTTTCTGAAAAGAGATTGATCAGAAGTTCACAGTAAAACAAATACATTCTGAAGATAAATATATAGAATTAAAACATTTTCACTCTGGGCAGATTTTCATGCTGAGATGTTTCAGAATGAAAGTGAACCTATCTTCAGAAAGGGGTTTAGTGAAGATATCAGCCCATTGATGGTCTGTGTGATCGGTGGATTTAGAACTGACTGTTTTTGAAATGCTGGTTCGCGAAATGTCGCGGTAAGCAAGAGTCGCCACCGTCTTTTATTTTCTCCAACAAGGAAAGGACAAAAGCACAGCAAAATTCCTTTTCGAGATGTTTCTCGGTTCGGGAGGTAGATTTATAGAAAGGGAAGGTGTTAGCACCCCTTCTATCCGTGGTTATCCACGGGCTCTTAGGTACTTGCTCTTATGTTTTCAAAGTGTTTGCTTTTCAAAATGTGCGTGGGTTTGAAAAAGTTTCGTTTAAGATTTCAGAATGACTCTTGTATCAGTCCTCAAGAGTGTTTGAAAAATTGTTTTGAAAGCTTTTTTGAAAGTGTCGGTGTGAAAAGAGTTTTGATTTGTTTTTAAAGAGAGCAAGTATCTATGAGTCATCTACCTACCCTAAGGAATTAGGCTGTGTAAATGTCCTTAAGGTAGTGCCATCCCACCATTGAGTGGTAGGTAGCACCACCGTTGGAGGTGTTCGGGTCAATTCGTTTTTTAGGGACAGTGTGGTCACCGGAGCAATAGTAGGACACCTTAGAAGCTACCCTTATGCCCTTGATCCTTTTTTAATCCGAGGCAACCGTTTCGAGGCAACTGGATCATGGACATAAGGACTTACTAAAATGTCCTATACTCGACGACCACATTTCGAAGGTAAGGCAGCAGGTGAGGCGTACCCTAAGAGTGGTGTGTGAATTTGTGTGTTGTTTTCATGTCAATATTTATCTTTGATCAGGGCATTGTGAGCTACGCATTGTTTTTAATTGGCCATACATTCTTTCATGCAAAGTTTAGAAATTTAAGAGTGCAGAAATTTAAATGCGGAAAGATAAATCCTACGCTATTACAAGGCGCGGGTCTATACATCGCCAAATTACAAAGACCCGTTTGGAAAAAGATGCGGAAAGTAAAAAGACCTAATTACTATTACAAGCCTTGAGCAGTTACATAATATTCGAAAAGAAAAAAGAATAACGTGCGAAAGAATAAAAGTTAGGACGTCTGAGGGTTTTGACCCCTTTGAAATTAAATTGAATTAAAAAACTAATTAATTACTTAATTAAGAAAAGAAATTGTTTTTATTTTTTTTATTTTTATTTTTTTTTTGGTATTTATGAAAATAAAGAAAATTAAAAATCAAGAGAAACCCTAATTCTAAATTATTTTAATTATTAAGAAAATATTAAAGTTTAACCTAATTTACTAGTTAATTAATGTACATGTTTACTTACAAAATTAAATAATAATTAATAATAATAATAATGAGAGAAAATTATTTATTAAGAAAAGGATGAAAAATGTCAAAAAAACCCTAATTCTACTTATTTTAATTTATTAAGAAAAGTGTTAAAATTGAAACCTAATTTAACTAAATTAATTACTTAACATTTATTTACAAAAATATTCTAATAGTGAAATTAATAAGATTTAAATATTAAATATTTTTTGATTTCTGATTTTTTATTATGAAAATTATTTCAGGTGAATTAAATAAAACAATTAAAACAATTAAAACCAATTAAAACAAAAAAAGAAAAGAAAAGGAAATTAAAAAAATAGAATACAAACATTGGGGGGTGTCTGGCCCATTTTGGAGGTTTTTTGGAAGCAATTTTGGCCCATCAAGATAAGGCCTTAGTTGACTTTTCTGATCATGCGTGTGAGGCTTGACTGAGGTCCACCCTGGAATTCACGTTATGGCCATTGGATGAGTGATCATGAGCGCGTGGCAGGCTAACATGTGAGGACGTATGATGGACTTTGGGGCGTGCACTGCATGGGAATACATTGAGACAAAAATTATTGAACATATGGGGGGACCTGGGAATCGAACCCAGGTCCCAACGCTGGAGGGACACGTTGCCAGCCAACTGCGCTATTGATTTTCTTTGTTAACATAATGCATGGAAAATATAATATACAAAAAATATTCGTTAGTGGTGTAAACAAAAAATTGCGCGCCAGATTTAAATCTCCCTATCACATGAAGACACGCTAGCTTTCTTCTTCGTTTGCCTGCAAATTACAAAACAAGTAGCGGGGGTTTTAAACCCCCACTAAGTGAAACCTGTAAAAATAGCAAATTAAAATCTGGATTAATATAAAAAGGGCGCGAGTAGTCAGTTTGTTTCGTCTTGATGCCACGAATTCACCCATACAAGTTTGGTGGTCTGATTTTGCCATATATGAGAACCCCTAATTTGGAGTTTCTGAAACCCTAGGTTTCATCCATGGAAGATTTGGATACAAGCATCGTTAGTTCAATTAAATGGTACCATTCGCTTCAGAACATCATTATTAGTGTAAATCAACAAATAAAACACATGAATAATGCATGGAAATCAAGAATCGATTATGGACATATTCATGAAAAGGGTGATTCTGTTCTACCGATTCTTGGAGTATGGGGACTTGTTCTTGATTGCAATCGACTCCTAGCAATGTCAGGAACGTATTGGAATGCTTGTTATGCTTTGAAACGCCCTGTAACTATGATTTCAGTTTTCAAGTTTTTGTGGAAATTTTGCAATTTGGTTCTGAGTTCTTTAGCAGTTTTTCGTGTCCATTGGAATAGGGTTGAGTTGTGCATAAGTAAGTGAATGAAACTAGGTCAAAAACAAGCCCAAAGATCCATGCATTTATGTTTTGAATATTTGATTTTTATCACATCTTTTTCAATCTTTTTTCCATGCCAATCTTGCCAAATATGGATGATATTGTCCCCTTGAGATGGTGCACAAAATCTCTTGCATATAATGAACATATTTGCTGCACAAAAAAGATTTAAAACCATTATTTGATATTTTTCTCATATTTAAATCTAATTAAATGAATTAATATGATTAAAAATTCAATTAATTAATTAAAAATAAGAAAATAAATCCCTTTGAACTCAATGGGTCGTGCATAGCCTTTGGGTCATGATTCATGAAAGAAATTGAGGCCCATTAGCAATTTTGAAGGGTTTTAGGCAAAGTTGACTTTTCAAAATTCCCAAAACATTCCCAACTTCTCCAATGCATATCTTGCTCAATTTTGAAGCTATGATCATGTTCTTGGACATTTTGGAAAGGTCTTGAAGTCCTCTAACCAATTCCTTTGGTCCCATGTCATTTTGATTTACCAATCTCAAGTTATGGTCTTTGACTTAAAGTGCCTTTTTGTTGACTTTTGAAAATGACCTATAATGTTGAAATTGATAACTTTTTGTGAGAGCATTTCTTGGACATGAAGTGTGAAGATGAATTGTAGGAAATGTCATTCTCTTCAAAATGAGCTTTGGATGGAATTTTTCTGATGAACCATGAGGAAGTTATGCCTTGGTCAATTTGCAGTTGACTTTTCAACTGTCCAAAAATAGAAACTTTTGCATCTTGAGACTTTTTGAGCCATGCTTTGAGAATCATGATCAAGAATTGATCAAATGATGTTTGTGGCTTCAAAATAAGATGTTGACCAAAAATTTTGACTTTTGACTGTCAAATGACCATTTTGCCCCTGCAGTTGACTATGAAGCAATTAGGGTTTTTGACTGTGCAATTTGATGCTGTGAGTCTTGAAACTTGACATAAGGATGCTTGACTATGTATATAGGCATATGGGACTTGATTGGACCCTTGGAAACCTCAATTTCTCTGCAAGAACCAAAACCCTAATTTTGACTGTGTTAGGAGGCAATTGGACTGTGCAACCCTTGAGATATTTTGAACCCTGATCTTGGCAAATCTTGAAGAATATGGGAGGGCAAATTTTAGGGTACAACAGTTGCCCCTGTTCAATCTTCTTAGACCTGAGGATGTAGATTGGCTGGTGTGCCTTTCGTAATCTGAAGGTGGAAGATGATTGAACACTAGAGTGCCCAGAAATTTGCACTCACATAGTACAATGTCAGCAGTATGATGCAGGGAATGGGCTTACAAATGCCATTTGGAGACTGATGGATAGGAGGATGGGCTTATAGATGCCATCTGAAGACTGTTGGTATGTGGATGAGCTTATTGATGCCATCTAGGTGTCGATCGCGTAAGAGATTCCTTAGTGAGAACTTGCGTACCTGAGAAAGAAAGATAATTACCTGGCCTGTTACAGGAGTTGATCTTCAAACTCTTTATGTAGATGTGCCCTGGCTGGATACAGGAGTCGAATCTTTAAACTCTTCAGACGTGCCCTGGCAAGATACAGGAATCGAGTCTAGAGAATAGTCGTCAACAGATACACCCTGGCGAGATACAGGAATCGGATCTTCGAACTCTTCAGACGTGCCCTGGAAAGATACAGGAATCGAGTCTGGAACATAGTCGTCAACAGATACACCCTGGCAAGATACATGAATCGGATCTTCAAACTCTTCAGACGTGCCCTGGCAGGATACAGGAATTGAGTCTGGAATTAGTCGTCAACAGATACACCCTGGCAAGATACAGGAATCGGATCTTCGAACTCTTCAGACATGCCCTGGCAGGATACAGGAATCAAGTCTGGAATTAGTCGTCAACAGATACACCTTGGCAAGATACAGGAATCGGATCTTCGAACTCTTCAGACGTGCCCTGGCAGGATACAGGAATCGAGTCTGGAATTAGTCTTCAACAGATACACCCTGGCAAGATACAGGAATCGGATCTTCAAACTCCTCAGACGTGCCCTGGCAGGATAGAGGAATCGAGTCTGGAATTAGTCGTCAACAGATACACCCTGGCAAGATACAGGAATCAGATATTCGAACTCTTCAGACGTGCCCTGGCAGGATACAGGAATCGAGTCTGGAATTGTCATCAACAGATACACCCTGGCGAGATACAGGAATCGGATCTTCGAACTCTTCAGACGTGCCCTGGTAGGATACAGGAATCAAGTCTGGAATTGTCGTCAACAGATACACCCTGGCGAGATACAGGAATCGGATCTTCGAACTCTTCAGACGTGCCCTGGCAGGATACAGGAATCGAGTCTAGAATTGTCGTCAACAGATACACCCTGGCGAGATACAGGAATCGGATCTGGAGTTGCGACAGTTGATAGGTAATCTTTGTAAGTTGAAGGAGGGAACCTGTGTAGGGTTGACTGATGATGAGCCTGTATAAGACTGCATCCTGGAAGAAGTAAAACCTGGGCAGGGTTTCTAATGATGAGTCCGTGTAAAACTGCATCTTTGGGAAGAGAGAACCTGTGTAGGGTTTCTTCGGGATAAGTTCGTGTAAAACTTCTGGAGGAACCGGGGTAAGGTTACTTCGGGATAAGTCCGTGTAAGATTTCTGGAGGAACCAGGGTAAGGTTACTTCGGGATAAGTCCATGTAAGACTTTTGGAGGAACCGAGGTAAGGTTGCTGCAGGATAAGTTCGTGTAAAACTTCTTGATGAACCGGGGTAAGGTTATCTTGAGATAAGTCCGTGTAAGACTTCTTGATGAACCGGGGTAAGGTCATCTTGAGATAAATCCGTGTAAGATTTCTGGAGGAACCGGGGTAAGGTTACTGCAGGATAAGTTCGTGTAAAACTACATCCTGGGGTTGAGAAGGAACCGGTGTAGGGTTGCCTGATGATGAGTTCGTGTAAAACTACATCTGAGGTTGAGAAGGAACATGTGTAGGGTTTCCTGTTGATGAGCCCGTGTAAGACTTCTTTTGAAAGAAAAGGAACCGGTGTAGGGTTGCCCGAAGATGATCAAGTATATAATTGTCCTGTTTGGTTTCGGATATTAACCCACGATCAGTCGTCCACTGATTTTTCCTGGCTTGTTACCAATGTTGATCTGGAAGTGTAGAGGTAGATGGTAATCATCTTTTGATCAACCTTTTCCTGAAAAGGCAAAGTATTAGTTGTATGCAATGTCATGATGCATGAACTGTATGATTTTAAGATGTTCTCAAGAATAAATGAGATTTGTATGTCTATGATGCGTATGTGCATGCTATAATGTATGAAGATGTGATGTTTATGAATGTGTTATCGTCTAGGAAAATAAATCCTTGACGGGTGCCGGGAAGTCAAATCCTGAGCTGATGTTGAAGAGTAGATCTTCGTTTCCGCTGGGGAGGATGAGTGCAAGAATAAACCGGTAGGAGAAGATGACTCTGTTGAGGAATAAACTTGGCGAATAGATTACTCTGCGGGGAGTGAACTCTGTGGGAAGAGAGGTATTTTGCTGAGGTTGATGATAACTCCGCTGGGGATACCATTGTTATGTTATGTTGAAAGAATTGATGAACTCCGCTGGGGGATAGGAAGACTCCGTCGGGGATGATCTTCCCGTGGCAATTGGCTGAGGATAACCCTGTTATATCCTGGTGGGGAAATAACCTTTGAATAAAAAGCCCGAGAGACGCGTTCGTGCTATGCGGGTGGAAAGCTTCCAGAATCTACTGGGGATAAGCTTCCTGCTGAGGAGATGGATTCCACTTTCCTGGGGAAACTTTTCAGATTGGACTGGGGAATGGCTCCGCTGGTATTCCACCGGGGAACAATCTTAGATCAAGACTGCCGGGGATGCTTGTTAGGAATGTATGTATACTCCGTTGGGGATACCATTGTTGAGCTTCTGGAGGGTACCCAACTTCCTTAAGGCTGACTAAGTAGGCTAACTCTGCTCGGGGAGAGTATTGCTAATTTGCTGGAGATGTTGTGTCTGTTTAGGGCTGATGGGAGACCATCTGCTTGGGGAGAATTGTTGAATCTTGGATCACTCCCTGGGGAATTAAGGTATCTTGGTTACGTTCTTCAGCTGACCTTACCTTGGTGCCTGGAGGACAGAGCAGCTTGATCGCTTTCCCCAGTTTCTGTGGGAGAAGGTACCTGTGAAGGCGCTTGATGACTGCCGATTTGACAAATCTTCTTCTGATAGGCAAGTGACGAAATGACGGGACATAGTCGTACGCTTTTGATCCCTAATTTTTGCCCGAACCCTTTTGGTTCGCCGGGAAGCCCTTATTTTTGCCTAGGTGTGTCAACCTAGCGGGTCTTTGATTATGCGCAATATTTTTTCGACTATGTCCCTACTTTCAGGATGTAGGGAGGTGCCCCTGTCAGTAGTGTAGTGTTGTCATACTACCAGTAGATCTTTGTTTGATCGTCCAACGCTCCAAGTGATCCAGATGGAGATTTTCCCCAGGCTGGTTGGCCTTTTGAGAGATTCTCCGAATCTTGACTTAACTTCCCCAGATGATGGACAATGATCATGCCATGCCCCTTGATTGGAAGTGCTTTTGTTCACTAGATATTCTTCGTGCGAATTTCTCTGTTGTTCGAACAAATAGTCATACGCAAACAGTATTATATCAAGAATGCAAAGCTTATGTCTGTCTTGAAGTTTTTTGAAAATGCATTTTTCATAAAAACAAGTGATTTTTTTGTAAATTGTGATGTCAACTCAGTATTTTACAGCAAGCCTTAAGGAGTCAGGATACCTTTTGTAACAGTATGCTTTCGGACTAACCCATGCTTCAGTTAGGACTTTTTAAGGGTTATAACGTGGCCTGGTTCACGGTTTAAGAAACAAAGGATAAAGGCTCAAATTTTATTTGTACCCACCCGCTCTTCGTGATGTTCTTCAAACCTAAACTCAGCTGATCGTGCGTTGGACCTTGTTTGAGTCTTTGTCCTGATATTCTGGTGATGGTTCGGATACTGATAGTTTATTTTGAATAGGCAGTCATTTTTTGTTGAGGGTTTGTAGGGCCTCTTTTCTTTTTGATTTCGTTATCCCTGTTTTTTGCCTGAACTGTTTCTTTTTGGAATTACAGTCAGCGGGATGCCCCAGTTTTGTAAGTCTCCTTCATAGGTTTTGACTTGTTGGGCTTTTATTTTTGAAAGATGACGACTGCCTGTCTTTATGATTATCCGGAACCATCACTGTATTTTGTTTTGGAGGATCCTTTGGTGCCATTCGTTGTGCACTTGGATCAACTGAGAGAACTACCCTGCCCCAGGTTATAATTAAGGGTTTTTAATTATTGTGAAAAGAAAAACTCCTACTTCTTTGGCTCGAAGGGGTTGACGAGGGATTATCTTCCTTATGACTCCACTGTTTAGGATTTGAAACAATGCCTGTACCTCATCAGCGGGGTCTGTTCAAAAGCATACTGTAAATGTCGTGGTATCGTTTTCGTCATCCTCCCTCAAGAGGCTTAGAAATCTTAATCGAGAGTTGACATAAAAAAAAATGAAAGCAGTTTGAATATAGCGAATGCGAATATATTAATTCAAAACAGACATATGCGATGCATTAATGAAATAACAACGTTTAACATGAATAAAATGTTTGAACAATCAAAAGAAAATTAAAACTTGAAAATTCTAATAGACAAAAGGTCTTCTCATTTCAGGACTTGTTACTTCAAATGGTGAATCCTGTAGGGATGGTAGAAGCACTCAGCCTGACCCACTTGGGTGAAATCCACTACTCCTTCATTAATCAGATCCTGGACCTTGTTCTTCAGAGCCCAGCAGTCGGCAGTGTCATGTCCAGGACTATCAGAGTGGTATGCACATCTTCTGTCGGGATGATAGTTAGGAGCAGAGATGTTGGGGTTCCGGGGAGGAGCCCTTAGTGTAATCAGATTCAACCTCAAAAGGTGTTGTAAAGCTTGAAACAGCGACATGTTAAGCTGGGTGAAATGCCTCCGGGGCTTGCTCTGATCAACCTGTTGCTCTGGGCGAGTTTGTGGTTGGACCTGTGAAGTGGTAGCAATTTGGAGAGGTCTATTCTTCGCCATACCAGACTCTTGTCCTCTTGGAAGTTTACCAATGACCTGGTCCCTGACTTGGACAGTTTGCCTCATGTCTTAATGCAGCTGACTGATCATGGTCCTCAACTCTTCTTGCTCCCGAGCTAAGCCTTGGATGAGAGCCATTTTCCCTAGCATCTGGGTCCTCATAGTATCTACTTCAGCTTGCAAGCGTTTCAGCTGTTCGTCCTGGTCGTCTTCGGGACTTTTCTTGGCCAAATTCCCCATGAGGAGTGTCCTTAACTCTTCCTGCCCCTTGGATAGGCTTAGGAAGATCTCCCTGAACTGAGTCTCTTGAGCATGAAGACCATGGTTATCTTCTTGGGAAGCCATTGCTGAAATAAACAGCGAAGAAGGTAAGTGACCTGTCAAAAAGAGTACCTGTAATGCAATGATATGTATGTATGTATGCAATGTTTTCAAGGATCTCGTGGGGTAAACAAGAAAATTGTTAGAATTTTCATTTTGGTGGCTTGATTGAAGGCACTTCATATTGTTGAGAGTCCTTCTTCAAGAGTCAAGGCTCACCATATCTAGTGGGTCATAGCCCCTGACTCAAGTTATCAACCTTGGCTAGGGGGAAATAAATCCCCTTTGCCCCTTGCTAGACAGTTTGATTTCATCATGACCTGCATCACAGACCCTTGAGATCCTTGAAATGGATTAGTCCTTATGTGGGATGCATGCAATGGTATGATGTTATGCTATGCATGGAGTAATGTAGGTAAACCCTGTTATGAGTCCAGATTAAGGACTGTAAACAAAACCTGCAAGAAACTAAAGTGTCAGATAACAAGCATACAAATAGCCAAGTTGGAGGGCACACAAGTCACACAAAGACAACCCTTAGAGTTTAGGCCAGCATGAAGTTTAGGGTACTACCCTCTTGAAGTTGGTGGGCTCAAAACCTGTCCTATTAGAAGTAACCGGGTTCTAAGGGTCTCAATATCATTGGATTGCTTTCTGTGTTCATCGTTTCGATTTAGCCACTGAACTGGCGATCGAAATATTCCAAGAAAACAACCCTCAACTGAGTGTAGTATCGAGTATCAACCAACTTCGGACTGCACCAAAGTCAGTTATCTCACTACTCTAAAGAGGCCAAGATGGTTCAATTAAGGTTCCTAAGGTCAGTTGATGCTTCACGACACCACGCGGCGGCCCCGTACTCTCCTTGACTTGACTCAAGGGTTACCGGTACTCACCAAAGTGCCACATCAACGTAGCAGACTGCTTCAACCGTGTCGGTATACCCCGCACAGTTCCCTCACAGTCTTGTTGCTACTTTCTAAGAAGGTATCCCCCAGATCCGGGTTAGGATCTATAGAACTCCCAAGACAGTGCCCACAATAATAAAGCAAACAAAACACAGCAATTGAAAACACAAGTATGAGCTAATCCTAAGGTACACCTCACTTTAAGTATCCCCAACAGAGTCGCCAGTTCTGTGATCGGTGGATTTAGAACTGACTGTTTTTGAAATGTTGGTTCGTGAAATGTCGCGGTAAGCAAGAGTTACCACCGTATTTTATTTTCTCCAACAAGGAAAGGACAAAAGCACAGCAAAATTCCTTTTCGAGATGTTTCTCGGTTCGGGAGGTAGATTTATAGAAAGGGAAGGTGTTAGCACCCCTTCTATCCGTGGTTATCCACGGGCTCTTAGGTACTTGCTCTTATGTTTTCAAAGTTTTTGCTTTTCAAAATGTGCGTGGGTTTGAAAAAGTTTCGTTTAAGATTTCAGAATGACTCTTGTATCAGTCCTCAAGAGTGTTTGAAAAATTGTTTTGAAAGCTTTTTAGAAAGTGTCGGTGTGAAAAGAGTTTTGATTTGTTTTTGAAGAGAGCAAGTATCTATGAGTCATCTACCTACCCTAAGGAATTAGGTTGTGTAAATGTCCTTAAGGTAGTGCCATCCCACCATTGAGAGGTAGGTAGCACCACCGTTGGAGGTGTTCGGGTCAATTCGTTTTTTAGGGACAGTGTGGTCACCGGAGCAATAGTAGGACACCTTAGAAGCTACCCTTATGCCCTTGATCCTTTTTTAATCCGAGGCAACCGTTTCGAGGCAACTGGATCATGGACATAAGGACTTACTAAAACGTCCTATACTCGACGACCACGTTTTGAAGGTAAGGCAGCAGGTGAGGCGTACCCTAAGAGTGGTGTGTGAATTTGTGTGTTGTTTTCATGTCAATATTTATCTTTGATCAGGGCATTGTGAGCTACACATTGTTTTTAATTAGCCATACATTCTTTCATGCAAAGTTTAGAAATTTAAGAGTGCGGAAATTTAAATGCGGAAAGATAAATCCTACGCTATTACAAGGCGCGGGTCTATACATCGCCAAATTACAAAGACCCGTTTGGTAAAAGATACGGAAAGTAAAAAGACCTAATTACTATTACAAGCCTTGAGCAGTTACATAATATTCGAAAAGAAAAAAGAATAACGTGCGAAAGAATAAAAGTTAGGACGTCTGAGGGTTTTGACCCCTTTGAAATTAAATTGAATTAAAAAACTAATTAATTACTTAATTAAGAAAAGAAATTGTTTTTCTTTTATGTTTTTTTTTTGGTATTTATGAAAATAAAGAAAATTAAAAATCAAGAGAAACCCTAATTCTAAATTATTTTAATTATTAAGAAAATATTAAAGTTTAACCTAATTTACTAGTTAATTAATGTACATGTTTATTTACAAAATTAAATAGTAATTAATAATAATAATAATGAGAGAAAATTATTTATTAAGAAAAGGATGAAAAATGTCAAAAAACCCTAATTCTACTTATTTTAATTTATTAAGAAAAGTGTTAAAATTGAAACCTAATTTAACTAAATTAATTACTTAACATTTATTTACAAAAATATTCTAATAGTGAAATTAATAAGAATTAAATATTAAATATGTTTTGATTTCTGATTTTTTATTATGAAAATTATTTCAGGTGAATTAAATAAAACAATTAAAACCAATTAAAACCAATTAAAACAAAAAAAGAAAAGAAAAGGAAATTAAAAAAATAGAATACAAACATTGGGGGGTGTCTGGCCCATTTTGGAGGTTTTTTGGAAGCAATTTTGGCCCATCAAGACAAGGCCTCAGTTAACTTTGCTGATCATGCGTGTAAGGCTTGACTGAGGTCCACCCTGGAATTCACGTTATGGCCATTGGATGAGTGATCATGAGCGCGTGGCAGGCTAACATGTGAGGACGTATGATGGACTTTGGGGCGTGCACTGCATGGGAATACATTGAGACAAAAATTATTGAACATATGAGGGGACCTGGGAATCGAACCCAGGTCCCAACGCTGGAGGGACACGTTGCCAGCCAACTGCGCTATTGAGTTTCTTTGTTAACATAATGCATGGAAAATATAATATACAAAAAATATTCTTTAGTGGTGTAAACAAAAAATTGCACGCCAGATTTAAATCTCCCTATCACATGAAGACACACTAGCTTTATTCTTCGTTTTCCTGCAAATTACAAAACAAGTAGCGGGGGTTTTAAACCCCCACTAAGTGAAACCTGTAAAAATAGCGAATAGAATCTGGATTAATATAAAAAGGGCGCGAGTAGTCAGATTGTTTCGTCTTGATGCCACGAATTCACCCATACAATTTTGGTGGTCTGATTTTGCCATATATGAGAACCCCTAATTTGGAGTTTCTGAAACCCTAGGTTTCATCCATGGCAGATTTGGATACAAGCATCGTTAGTTCAATTAAATGGTACCATTCGCTTCAGAACATCATTATTAGTGTAAATCAACAAATAAAACACATGAATAATGCATGGAAATCAAGAATCGATTATGGACATATTCATGAAAAGGGTGATTCTGTTCTACCGATTCTTGGAGTATGGGGACTTGTTCTTGATTGCAATCGACTCCTAGCAATGTCAGGAACGTATTGGAATGCTTGTTATGCTTTGAAACGCCCTGTAACTATGATTTCAGTTTTCAAGTTTTTGTGGAAATTTTGCAATTTGGTTCTGAGTTCTTTAGCAGTTTTTCGTGTCCATTGGAATAGGGTTGAGTTGTGCATAAGTAAGTGAATGAAACTAGGTCAAAAACAAGCCCAAAGATCCATGCATTTATGTTTTGAATATTTGATTTTTATCACATCTTTTTCAATCTTTTTTCCATGCCAATCTTGCCAAATATGGATGATATTGTCCCCTTGAGATGGTGCACGAAATCTCTTGCATATAATGAACATATTTGCTGCACAAAAAAGATTTAAAACCATTATTTGATATTTTTCTCATATTTAAATCTAATTAAATGAATTAATATGATTAAAAATTCAATTAATTAATTAAAAATAAGAAAATAAATCCCTTTGAACTCAATGGGTCGTGCAAAGCCTTTGGGTCATGATTCATGAAAGAAATTGAGGCCCATTAGCAATTTTGAAGGGTTTTAGGCAAAGTTGACTTTTCAAAATTCCCAAAAATTTCCCAACTTCTCCAATGCATATCTTGCTCAATTTTGAAGCTATGATCATGTTCTTGGACATTTTGGAAAGGTATTGAAGTCCTCTAACCAATGCCTTTGTTCCCATGTCATTTTGATTTACCAATCTCAAGTTATGGTCTTTGACTTAAAGTGCCTTTTTGTTGACTTTTGAAAATGACCTATAATGTTGAAATTGATAACTTTTTGTGAGAGCATTTCTTGGACTTGAAGTGTGAAGATGAATTGTAGGAAATGTCATTCTCTTCAAAATGAGCTTTGGATGGAATTTTTCTGATGAACCGTGAGGAAGTTATGCCTTGGTCAATTTGCAGTTGACTTTTCAGCTGTCCAAAAATAGAAACTTTTGCATCTTGAGACTTTTTGAGCCATGCTTTGAGAATCATGATCAAGAATTGATCAAATGATGTTTGTGGCTTAAAAATAAGATGTTGACCAAAAATTTTGACTTTTGACTGTCAAATGACCATTTTGCCCCTGCAGTTGACTGTGAAGCAGTTAGGGTTTTTGACTGTGCAATTTGATGCTGTGAGTCTTGAAACTTGACATAAGGATGCTTGACAATGTATATAGGCATATGGGACTTGATTGGACCCTTGGAAACCTCAATTTCTCTGCAAGAACCAAAACCCTAATTTTGACTGTGTTAGGAGGCAATTGGACTGTGCAACCCTTGAGATATTTTGAACCCTGATCTTGGCAAATCTTGAAGAATATGGGAGGGCAAATTTTGGGGTACAACAGTCTGTATCTATAAATTTTAAGTTCAAAATTCCTTTCTGAATGTAGTCCCTAATGAAGTGATGTTTTATTTCTATATGCTTAGCTCTATAATGTAAAATGGGATTCTTACTTAAGCAAATAGCAGAAGTATTGTCACAGAGTATAGGGATGTTACTCTCAAAAATATGGAAGTCTTCAAGATGACTTTTCATACAGAGCATTTGTGTGCTACATCCTACTGCTGCTATGTACTCAGCTTCTGCTGTTGATAGCACAATTATGGATTGCCTTTTGCTGGACCAAGAGATCAGATTTTCTCCCAGAAACTGGCAGCTTCCAGAAGTACTTTTACGCTCTACTCTGTCTCCAGCAAAGTCAGCATCACAGTAGCCTACTAAGCTATAATCACTAGATTTTCTATACAATAAACCCAGATTAGTAGTACCTTTCAGATACTTGAAAATTCGCTTAACAGCTGTTAAGTGAGATTCTCTAGGATCTGATTGGAATCTAGCACAAATACATACGTTGAATAAGATATCAGGTCTTGAAGCTGTCAGATAAAGGAGAGAACCAATCATACCTCTGTAGACCTTCTGTTCTACCTTTTTTCTTACCTCATCTCTTTCCAGAATGCACGTGGGATGCATTGGAATCTTTGATGGCTTACATTCTGAGAGGTCAAATTTCTTCAGAAGATCTCTGACATATTTGCTCTGATGAATGTAAGTTCCCTCTGGAGTCTGATTGATCTGAATTCCTAGAAAGAATTTCAGTTCCCCCATGAGGCTCATCTCAAATTCTGCCTGTATACACTTAGCAAATTTTCTTCCAAGAGAAGGATTAGTAGATCCAAAAATAATATCATCAACATAAATTTGACAGACTAAGATGTCATTCTTAACTGACTTACAGAATAAGGTAGTGTCCACCTTCCCTCTGGTGAATTCATTTTCTAACAGAAAGTTACTTAGTCTTTCATACCAAGCTCTGGGAGCTTGTTTCAGACCATATAGTGACTTCTTTAGTTTGAAAACATGTTCTGGATTTTTTGTATTTTCAAAACCAGGGGGTTGGTGCACATAAACCTCTTCTTCTATATAACCATTTAAGAATGCACTCTTGACATCCATCTGATACAGAGTGATGCCTCTATTAACAGCAAATGAGATTAAAAGTCTGATAGATTCTAACCTGGCGACTGGAGCAAAGGTTTCTGTATAGTCTATCCCCTCTTGCTGACTATAACCTTGTGCTACCAATCGTGCTTTGTTTTTGATGACTTCACCTTGTTCATTAAGTTTGTTTCTGAACACCCATCTTGTTCCAATGACGTTGAATCCTTTTGGTCCAGGAACAAGATCCCATACGTCATTTCTGGTGAATTGATTCAGCTCTTCTTGCATTGCTAGAATCCAGTCGTTGTCCAGAAGTGCTTCATCAATAGAAGAAGGTTCAATCAGAGACACAAGTCCCATGAGGGATTCTTCAGAGTTTCTGAAGCTTGCTCTTGTTCTGATTGGATCTTACTTTCTTCCTAAGATAGTTTCTTCTGGGTGATCCAAGCTGCTTCTGGGTAGTCTCTTCTGAGGTTGATCAGCAGCTGCTGTAGGATTGCTAGCAGTGCTCCTTTCAGATGTTGAAGGAGTGTCTGTGTTGAGAGCTTCTGATGACTTGTCTTCAGAACCTGTAAATTCAATTTCCATACCTGCAAAAACTTCATTCTGCTTTGACTTTTCAGAGTCAAGCTTATCATCAAAACGAACACTGATTGATTCTTCCACAATCTGTGTTTCTGTATTGTATACTCTGTACCCTCTTGAGCGTTCAGAGTATCCTAACATAATACACTTCTGTGCTTTAGAGTCAAACTTGTTCAAATAATTTTTTGTATTTAACATAAAGCAAGTACATCCAAAAGGATGAAAATATGAAATTCTGGGCTTTCTGTTCTTCCACAATTCATATGGAGTCTTTTCCAGAATAGGTCTTATTGAGATTCTATTCTGAATATAGCACGCTGTGTTTATTGTCTCTGCCCAGAAGATCTTAGCAACGTTTGTCTCATTGATCATGGTTCTGGCCATTTCTTGCAATGTTCTGTTCTTTCGTTCTACAACTCCATTTTGTTGGGGAGTTCTAGGACAAGATAAATCATGCAGAATGCCTTTGTCATTAAAGAATGACTCAAAATCTTTGTTTTCAAATTCTCCACCATGATCACTTCTGACTTTAACGATTCTAAGATCCTTTTCATTCTGAACTTGGTACAGAAGGTAACAAACACAGAGTGTGACTCGTCCTTGTGTCTTAAGAACTTTACCCATGTCCATCTGCTATAGTCATCTACGATTACTAACCCATACTTCTTGCCACTGACTGAAGCAGTTTTAACTAGTCCAAATAAGTCAATGTGCAGAAGTTCTAATGGTTTAGAGGTATAAACAACATTTTTAGATTTGAAAGAAGGTTTTGCAAACTTGCCTTTCTGACATGCTTCACACAGAACATCTGAATTGAACTTCAAATTAGGAAGTCCTATGACCAGATTGAGTTTGTTAATCTGAGATATTCTTCTCATACTAACATGCCCCAATCTTCTGTGCCAGATCCACTGCTCGTTGTTAACAGACAGAAGACACTTTACATTCTGACTTTTCAGTTCAGAAAGTTTGATTTTGTAAATGTTGTTTTTCCTCTTTCCATTAAACAGGATAGTCCCATCTTTCTAACTAACAGCTTTACATGATTTTTTCTTAAAGATTATATCATAACCGTTATCACTTAATTGACTTATGGATAACAGATTATGCATTAATCCATCTACCAGCAGAACATTATTTATAAAGGGAAGATTTCCATTACCTACAGTTCTAGAGCCAATGATCTTTCCCCTCTGATTTCCTCCAAAGCCAACATGGCCTCCAGGCTTAAGTTCCAGGCTTTGGAACATATGCCTTCTTCCCGTCATGTGTCGCGAGCAGCCAGAGTCCAGGTACCATGACTGGTGTTTCTGATTTGCTGCTAAAGATATCTGCAACATGTATTATTTTATCCTTAGGTACCCAGATTTTCTTAGGTCCTGATTTGTTAGATTTACCAAAACTCTAGTTGAATTTTGGTTTCACAGAATACTTACTGCTAGTGTATTTTATATCATGTGTGTGACCATACACAAAATGTGAGTTCAGAGGAGTGTGTTTAATAGTTAAATCCATGACATTCTTTGGTGTAGGAACCTTACCTTGGTGTCCTATTCCCTTCCTGCCGTTTCTGCTAACTCCATAGATCATTGAAGCCATTTTTCTTCTATCTATGCTTTTAGCAAGGAACTTCTGGAAACTGTGGTCATACTCCTTGATGATCTCATCAGCACTACTGGGAGTTTCAGAAATTGGTTCCTTCTGAGAGTTTTGTAAAACATTTTCTAATTTTGAAATTTTATTTCTCAGCTCAGAATTTTCCAACTTAAGACCCTCAGTCTTATCAGAGTCAGATTCAAGATTCCTTTTCAGGTTTCTGAATTTAACTCTAATCTGCTGGTACCTTTCCAGAATTTCGTTAAGGCTTTCCGCAAGTTCAGCCTTGGTAAAATTAACTGCAAAGTCAGGAAATACCTCTTCAGTATCTGATTTTGAGTCTGATTCAGAAGCTTCACTATCTTCTGAAATGTTGGCCATGAGAGCTATGTTTGCTCTCTCATCATCTGATTCTGAGTCAGCTTCAGACGAGTCAGAGTCATCCCATGTAGCCATGATACTTTTCTTTTTTTCTCTTCCAAACTTCTTTTTGGGCTTTTCCCTCTGAAGCTTTGGGCAGTCAATCTTGTAGTGTCCTTGCTCATTGCACTCATAGCAGATGATGTCCTTGGTGTTTGGCTTTCTGCTTCCTGAGGAGCCTTCAGATCTTCTGTATCCAGAGGAAGAATATGTCCTTCTGTATCTGGAAGAAGACTCATTCTGATCAGATCTTCTGGGATTCCTGAACTTCCTTTGCCTCTGCTTCCACAGTTGATTCACTCTTCTAGAGAGGAGAGAAAGTTCGTCTTCTTCTGATGAGGATCCATCAGATGTTTCTTCAACTGCCTGCAAAACTTTAGACTCAGATTTTTTGTTAGATTTTAATGCTAAAGGCTTACCTTTCTTCTGAGGTTCATCAGCTTCTAGCTCTATCTCATGACTTCTGAGGGAGCTGATAAGTTCCTCCAGAGAAATTTTGTTGAGATCTTTTGCTAGCTTCAGAGCTGTAACCATTGGCCTCCACTGCTTAGGTAAGCTTCTGATGATCTTTTTGACGTGATCAGCAGTAGAGTATCCTTTTTCCAGAACCTTGAGACCAGCTACCAGAATATGGAATCTTGAGAACATTGTTTCAATGGATTCACTTTCTTCCATTTTGAATGCCTCATACTTCTGAATGAGCGCAAGAGCTTTAGTTTCTTTGACCTGAACGTTGCCCTCATGCGTCATTCTGAGTGAGTCAAACATGTTCTTTGCTGTGTCTCTGTTAGAGATCTTTTCATATTCAGCATAAGAGATGGCGCTGAGAAGGATGGTTCTGGCCTTGTGATGATTTTTGAAGTCACGCTTTTGTTGGTCAGACATTGCTTTCCTATCAATCTTCTGACCGCTTGCATTCACAGGGTGCATGTATCCATCTGTCACCATGTCCCACAGATCAGCATCATGTGCCAGAAAGAAGCTTTCAATGCTGTCTTTCCAGTAATCAAAATTTTCTCCATCAAAGACTGAAGGTTTGCCGCTGAATCTGTCTCTGTCTTCATTGTTGTCATTGCTGGTGTGATGATAAGTTCCTGCCATTGTGTTTTTCTGACGCTGGATCTTGTACTGACATGGTTAAGTGTTTTAGCTCAGAACCAGGCGCTCTGATGCCAATTGAAGAAGTGAAAAACACAAGAAGGGGGGTTGAATTGTAAAACTGAAAATCAATGCAATGAACATGATATTTTTATCCTGGTTCGTTTGATCTCAAACTACTCCAGTCCACCCGTCAAGGTGATTTCGCCTCTCTCCAACGAGGTCTTAATCCACTATATTCAACTGAATATTACAATCTGCTTTAACAACTGCTAAAGCCTTCTTGATGCAAACCACAAACCGGTTTCTCAAGGAATCACTTTCTTACAAGGAATTGGAATCTATGTGTGTGAATGTTTTCTACAAAAACTGTTTATCACAACTGTGATACTACACAAATTAAGCTTATTGAAACTAGATTGCTAAAATAATTGAGTAAGGAATTTTGGAGCTTTTAGCAAACTGAGAGTGAGGAAGATGATGAATAGCTTTTAGGCGTGTAGATTGATGTAGAGCATTAGCCAATTCAATCTTCATTTACTTGTTTATATAGCATTGGAATTAGTGAACGTTGGAGCAATAATTCTGATTCAATGCCAATAACAATCTTTCCTTATTAAGCAGATCTTGTCTGGAATGATGTCGTTGGTAATAACTCATCTTGAATGCACAGTACCGTTGCCACTAAAGCGTGTTCTGGCTTTGGCTCATTCTGACGCTGCTTAATTGCTGATGAACTGTTGTTGTCTTTATCAGAGTTCAGAGTGTTGAGCGCAGATCTGTTCATCAAGCTTCAGCATAAGCGTGAGTTGTTCTTCTGATTCTGGTATCTGATATAGCATCTTCTGATGCTGATGTTGATATCCAATTTTCTGATGCTGATGAGGATGTTCTCATGCTGATACCCATCAGAGTTTTTGTAAAACAGAAAGTAATTTTTAGGTAGCAAATAGTTCTTACATGAATCACATAATTAATATATCTTTTCATTTTGTTATCATCAAAACTTAAACTTAGGGTAGTAGATTCAAACTTTGTTCTAACATCAACATCTCGTGTGGGCCATCCCTTCGGGCGTAACCAAACTGTCTTAGAGCTAAACAAGTATTGTAGGTGATGTCTCCCCTAATGCCAAGCAGAGGGACATTAGGGAATTCCCCACAACGGTCAACAATGATGACATTCTCTTTGGATCGAGAGCACCAATGAATATCTGAATGTTTGAGCGTCATTAACCTTTGTGACCACCTTAATCCTTGTTCATTCTTTAAGACTGACTGGGGAAGATGAGAAATAAACCATCTTTCCAGGAGAGGAGTGCAACACATAAGGACACCTCTTTTCCTCATTGTGCGAGTGTGAAAAGAGTGTAGGATATCCCCTAGAAATGTAGGCACCGGATTACGTGACATGAAGATTTTGACGGAGAGCCACAATTTCCTCAAAAGCTTGCAAGTCTAAGGAATTCCAATAGCTTTGGGCTTTCTCAAACAGGAACTTTGTTAATAAGCCTTTTACACCACTCCTAGTTTCCCAATGAGTTGTGACATCAGATGAGTGCAAGTGCAGAGCTTGAGCAATCTCTTATGGCTTTGGGTCTCTTTCTGTACTGTTGAAAGGTAGTTGATTGAGAATGGGAAACCTCAAGAGTTGATATAATTCTTCCAAAGTGGGCACAAGCTGATAGTCGGGAAATATGAAGCAATGGTGCAAAGGATCAAAGAACTGGAAGAGTACTTTCATCATATCCTCATCTGTGTTGGAGGTGACCAAGTTGAGTAGACGATCATGCCTTTCGGTGAATGGAGAGTTCTCAGGGATCCTTGAAGCTAGCTCCTTAAATTGTGGAGGAATTCTTACAAGATTGACTAGGATAGTTTTCCTGCAAAGTGAATCCATATCCTACAAAACAAGAACAAAGATGAATCTCCAAAATCCTTGAAATGGTTAGTGATGTATATGATGTTCATGATGTCCATGATGTTATGCACAAGTATGTATATACAAGAAAAATAAACAAGTTCTTAGTTTAGGCTTGCATGGGGTTTTATAGGTAAGTACCCTCTTGAAGTTTAGTTGGCTTAAACATGTCCTAGTAATAGTAACCGGGTTCTAAGGAGCTCAATATCATTGGATTTTTTCCTTGGTCATTGTTTCAGCTCAAGCCTCTTTAATGGCGACCGAAATATCCCAAAAAACCAACCCTTAATGAGTGTAGTATCGAGTATCTACCAACTTTGGACTGCACCAAAGTCGGTCATCTCACTACATCCTAAAGGCCAATTTGGTCAAGTAAAGGGTTCTAGAAGTTCATTAGTGCTTCATGACATCACTCAGCGGCCCCGTATTCTCTTTGATTGACTCAAAGGCTACCGGTACCCACAAATATGTCACACTAACATAGTTATTGCTTAGACCATGTCGGTATACCCCGCACAGTTTCCACAATATATTGCTATTTACCTATAATGTTTCCCAAATCCGGGTAGAGGATTCAAACCCAAACAAATAACCATAATGTAAAACAAACAAGTCAAACAATGTAAGAAAATAAATGTGATCTAGCCCTAAGGTAACCCCACTTTTAGAATTATCCCCAGCAGAGTCGTCAGTTCTGTGATAGGTGGGAGAACTGACTTGAGGGTTTTGCGTTTGATCACAAATATTGCGGTTAGCAAGAGTCACCATCGACTTTTCTTTTATCCAATAAGGAAAGGTGAAAAAGCACAGGAAAGACCTTTCGAGATGTTTTTGAGTTCGGGGGGGGGGGGGGGGGGGGGTAGATTATGAAAAGGTAAGGTATTAGCATCCTTTTCATCCATGGTTTTCCATGGGCTCTTAGTTACTTGCTAGATCACTTGCTTTTGTTTTGAAATTGTGTTTTGTGTGGTTTTGAAAGTATTTTGTAAAGAAGTCATTGTTTAGGCAATCTTTGTAATGATTCTCGTTCGTAAGAATGTATACAAAGATGTTTGTCTTTTTGAAAATGTTTTCAATGTTTGTAAAATATTTGAAAATGTATGTGTTTGTTTTGAAAATAGCAAGGATAGTTGTTTGAAAATAGATCAAGTAACTAGAAGTAATCTACCTTCTCAAATGTCTTTCTTGTGCATTTTCTATTCCTTTGACATTGTATTTTTACCATTGATTTGGTAAGCAACCCTATCTTTGGATGTAAACGGGACGGGTGTGGGTCATCGTATAACCATGACTAGCAATGTTGCAAAGTATCTTAGCATTTTTGAGGGACCAAGATCATTTTGTAAGGAAACTTTGAATAGCGTCATTGAGGGACTATGATCTTATATTTTATTTGTTTTACCAAGATACTTCGCATGCGTAATATGGCCATTTTTGTATAAGGCAACCAAGTGGAGAAACCCTAAGGATGCTTGTGTGCAAGTGTGTTATTTTCATGCTTTTGATTTTGTCTTGGATTAGGGTTTTCTATTTGTTTTGTTTTGATCTTACCATACAAATCTTAATTACTAGCATGGTATATAAAGCGGTAAATTGTGAAATTTAAATGTCATATGCTATTACAACAATTTATGGGAGGGGGAATACAAATTATGAATGGGGATTTGCAAGAATGTAAATCTAAATAAGCTTATTACAATCAAATCAAATTCATAAGAATATTAAAATAAACAAATACAATATTTAAATAGGCCATATTATGTACATGCAAGAAAAGATTTTGTTTTGTTTTTATTTAAAAAAAAGTTTTGAACTAAACCTAATAAATTAAAAAAAGAGGAAATTATTTCTTAGAAATTCATTAACCCTAATTCTAATTTATTAAAAGAAAAATAAAGTTCTTTAAGTATTTTTTTGGTATTTTTGTATTAAAAATATTAAATAATATCTTATGAAAATATTTAGTTTTTTATATATCAAAATAAATATTTACAAGTATATAAAAAAAAGGAATAAAAATAGTTAAAATAAATCTATTATATTTACAAGTTTATTAACTAAAATAGTTAATATATAACTAAGTGAAAATATTTTTTATGAGAAAATTAAAATAAAATAAACAAAATATAATGTGTCAATTATATATATATTTTTATTTTATAGTATTTAAGAAAAGAATATTTTATGAAGTAAAACAAAATAAAATAAATAATTGAAAATAAATGGGCCAGGGGTATCCTGAGTAATCAGGAGGTGGATGTTAGAAAATAAACATAAGGCTCAGTGTTGAGGCCCAAACTTGCAAAACAGCAAAAAATGAAAAAATGGAAAAGTATGAAAAACAAAAGGTAACGCTAAGGTTCGAACCCATGACTTGGGCCTCACCAGCGCGCTACCTTACCACTGGGGTGGCTATACATCTGTTGATTTATATGAAACAATAAAAACATAACACAAACAATGTTCTTGCCTTGTACTTTATCTTCTTCCTCAAGCTGGCCAGAAGCTCTATAACTTTCTCATCTCTCAATAAAAATGGAAACTGATAACATGAATGTTGTAGCATTTTGTCTCACGATTCTAACCATATAAATCATGTAAGCTAACAATCAAAGATCAAAACGAATTTTAAAAGCCCTAAATTTAAACCTAATTTTTCCAGGAACTTCAAGTTCAAAATTCTCTCAACTCAGGCCAAATAAATGCAAGTTATATTGTGATCGGTGGATCTGGAACTGACTGTTTAAAGCTGGTTCGCGAAAATGTCGCGGAAGCAAGAGTCGCCACCGTCTTTTATTTTCTCCAAATGGAAAGGACAAAAGCACAGAAAAATTCCTTTAAAGAGATTGCTCTCGGTTCGGGAGGTAGGTTATAGAAAGGGAAGGTGTTAGCACCCTTTCTATCCATGGTTATCCATGGGCTCTTAGATACTTGCTCAATGTGTTTTCAAAATGTTTGCTTGCTTTTCAATGTGGGTTTCAAAAGTATTCTTTGAAAAGTTTCAGTTCAACTCGTACGTCAGAGTGTTTGGAAAGTTCGTTTTGAAAGGTTTTTGAAAGTGTTGGTGTGAAAAGTATTTTGATTTGTTTGAAATTAGAGCAAGTATCCTTGAGAACCTACCTACCCTAAGGAATTCGTCTGTGTAAAAGTCCTTTAAAGTAGTGCCATCCCACCATTGAGAGGTAGGTAGCACCACCGTTGGAGGTGTTCGGGTCAATTCGAGTTTGTAGGGACATGGTGATCACCAGAGCAATGGGAAGACACCTTAGAAGCTACCCTTATGCCATTGATCTTTTATTCCGAGGCAACTTGTTCGAGGCAACTTTGTTTTAGGTAACTAGATCAATGGACACAAAGACTTACTAAAATATCCTCTACTCGATGATCACCTTTCGAAAGGCAACAGTGAGGCGTACCCTAGGGGTGGTGTGTGTGAATTGTGTGTCATTTTCAGTTTATTGTTTGTCTTGTCATGCATGGGTGATCTAACGATTTGATTTTATTTTTGGGCATTCATTCTTTCATGTTATTGTTTAACAGTTAAAAGTGCGGGAATTTAAAGTGCGGAAAAGATAAAAGTCCTACGCTATTACAAAGGGCGAGGGTCTACAACGCCAAATTAATCCAGACCCGTTTTAAAATAAATTGCAGAAAAGAAATGTCTAATAGTTATTACATGGCTTTGGTACAAGTACATTATATTCACAAAAGAAATAAATAAATGAAACGCGCGAAAAAGAAAATACTCAAATGCGAGGGCGTTGAACCCTTTAAAGGAATTAAAATAATTAAGTTATCTAAAATTAAATGAAAATGGTATTTTTGTGTTTTTTAGATTTAAAAGAAAAAGGAAAAAATTAATTAAAATTAAAATGCTAATTCTAATGTTTTTTAAGTTTATTATGAAAATATTGACTTTTAACCTAATTTAACTCTAAATTAATTTATGTACAATTTTTAATTTATGAAAATAAATAAATAATATTATTATTCTGAAATAAAAGGAAAATTAAAAAGAAAATAAAAGTTATTAAACCTAAACTCTATTTTTTTGGATTTTTAGTTATTAAGAAAGTATTAAAACCTAACCTAAAATGCAACCCTAGTTTAATTATGAAAAATACTAATACTATGGCAAAAAACAAGGAAAGTTAAAAGGAAAAAGTCATTAACCTAATTCTATGTTTTTGTTTTGATTTTTATTAAAAGGAATTAAAGTTGAAAACCTAATTAAAACTAAATATTTACATGTTATTATTTATGAAAATAATTATAATATAAATTATATATTTTGGCATTTTTTGATTTTTATGATGTTTTTATTATATTTATGTAAAAAATAATTAATTAAATAAATAGCAAATAAAAGAAATAAAAAAAGAAAAGTTAAAGAAAGAATAAAAATTAATAAGGCAAACCAGGGGGGTAGACCCCAAAATTGTGAGGTGCAGGCCTAGCAAATCAGGCCCATTTGCATTGAATTGGTTGACTTTTCCAATCTTGTGTGATGCTTTGACTGGGATTCATGGTGTTCCTTGATCTTATGCCCTTGATCTGAGTGGGATGGACTCGTGGATGGTGGGAGGATGAAGGAGCATGGTGCGCCTTAATGAGAAACCTGCACAGGAACTTGAATAGAAAAATAATGTGGAAATTGGCCAGACCTGGGACTTGAACCCAGGTCATTGAGGTGAACGCATGGATAGCTTGCCAGCTGAGCTACTTGATTTCAATTAACATAATATAGTTAATAAATAATAAGAAACAAAACCAATGCATAGTCATCAAAACGCGCGTAAATTTAAATGGACGAACCACGCCTTGCCACGATACCTTCTTCTTCACATCCCCTGTAAAACAAAACAAATGAGCAACGGTTTTGCAACCGTGGTGTTAGGGTGGCTATGGAAAAATAACGAATAGGGCTATGGTGATCATAAATTAGGCGCGAGGTATGCTTCTTCTTCGTCCTGGTGTACTGAGTCCAACCATGGTATTCCTAAGTCCTAATTTTTCCTTTGTGCCAAAGCCCCAATTCAAGAAAACTGTAACCCTAGCTTTTGGTCATGGTGAAATCCCATACGTGATGCAAAAATCAAATTAAATGTAAAGGTTAGCTTGGAAGCTTTGTAAGGAACACAAATATGTAATTAAAATGCAACAATCATGCTTAGAATTGCAAACACGATTTCAAAAAATGTTCTGTACAGTTTGAGTTGTCGTGACTGCTTCTTCGCGTTTTGATTGAAGTTAGGGGTTGGGATGTGTTCAGAATTGCCTCAGGATGCTAATGGTCCAAGAATTAAGGCTTGAAAGATCCTTTTGTAGTGATTTCAGAATTGTCTTTTTTATGTCAAAATTTCAAAATGTCCATTGGCTTTTCAGCGCATCATATGGTCTCTTATGGTTAGGGTTTGACTCAATGATCATCATGGAATAGACTTGGCTTGCTATTTGACCTTAATCCATGCTTAGGAGGGAATTAGTCCTAGGGTTCTTTCCATTAACCATTTTTCCTCTTTTTTAGCCAAAACCTAGACCTAGTGTGCAAATGAACCCTAGCCTGATTTCTTGAGTTGGTTCATGATACATAGGAATTGTCCAAGTTCACATGACACTATTCCATTGGTTTTTAAATTTTATTTGAATTTTCAAAGAATTAAAATGAATTAAATCATCAAAAATTAAATAAAATAAAAAAATCAATATTTGGTCTTGAAACTAATCATGGGCCACGTGTGTGGCATGACAAGGATGGACCAAGTGGAAAAAATGGGGCCCTTTTGTCAAAAATTGGATTTTCAAGGATAGTTGACTTTTGCCATTTCACAAAAATTTCCCAACTTCTACAAGGCATAACTTGCTCAATTTTTAAGCTTTTCACATGTTCTTGGACATTTTGGAAAGGTCTTTGAGTCCTTTAACCAATGCCTTTGGTCCCATGTCATTTTGATTTACCAATCTCAAGTTATGGTCTTTGACTTAAAGTCCCTTTTTGTTGACTTTTGAAAATGACCTGTAATGTTGAAATTGATAACTTTTTGTGAGAGCATTTCTTGGACTTGAAGTATGAAGATGAGTTGTAGGAAATGTCTTTCTCTTCAAAATGAGCTTTGGATGGAATTTTTCTGATAATCCATGTGAAAGTTATGCCCTGGTCAATTTCAGTTGACTTTTTCAGCTGTCCAAATATAGCAACTTTTGCATCTTTGATGATTTCTGAGCCAAATTTTGAGAATCATGATCAAGCATTGATCAAATGATGTTTGTGGCTTCAAAATGATATGTTGACCAAAAATTTGAACTTTTGACTGCCAAATGACCATTTTGCCCCTACAGTTGACTGTAGTGCAATTTAGGGTTTTGACTGTGCAATCTTGAACTGAATGCCTTGAAACTTGATATGAGGATGCTTGACCATGTTTGTAAGCATATGAGACTTGATTGAACCTTTGAAAACTTCCTTTTCTTGATCAAACTCAAAACCCTAATTTTGACTGTATGGGAGACTGTTGCACTGCACAACCCTTGGGGAATTTTCTAGCTTGGCTTGGCAATTTCTTGAGGAATATGGGAGGGCAAATTTTGGGGTATAACAGTTGCCCCTGTTCAATCTTCTTAGACCTGAGGATGCAGATTGGCTGACGTGCCTTTCGTAATCCGAGGGTAGAAGATGATTGGACACTAGAGTGCCCGGAAATTTGCGCTCACATGTTAGCAATGATGGTGGAATGGGCTTATAGATGCCATCTGGATGTTCGATTGCGTAAGAAATTCCTTGGCGAGAACCTGTATACCTACAAAAGAAAAATGAGTACCTGACACGTTGCAGGAGCTGATTTTTTTTTTTTTGAGAAAAATCTTGGTGACTTTAACTTCAACGACGCTTGTTGAGAAAAGACTGGGGGATTTTAACTTCAATGACGCTTGTTGAGAAAAGATCTGGGGTGTCTTCTACTGGGATAAGAATCAGGGAGATCTTAGGGTCGATCTGACTGAACCAGAGAGGCCTTTGACTGGGTAGGAATCAGGAAAATCTTAAGGTCGATTTAACTGAACCGGTCTAGGTCTTGAAATGTCTTCAATGGGATAAGCATCAGGGAGATCTTAAGGCTGATCTGACTGAACCAGAGAAGGCCTTTGACTGGATAAGCATCAGGAAAATCTTGGGATGATTTAACTGAACCGGTATAGGTCTTGAAATGTCTTCAACTGGGATATAAGCATCAGGAAAATCTTGGGACGATTTAACTGAACCAGAGAAGGCCTTTGACTGGATAAGCAATCAGGAAAATCTTGGGACGATTTAACTGAACCGGTCTAGGTCTTGAAATGTCTTCCACTGGATAAGCAATCAGGAAAATCTTGGGACGATTTAACTGAACCAGAGGAGGCCTTTGACTGGATAAGCAATCAGGAAAATCTTGGGACGATCTAACTGAACCGGTCTAGGTCTTGAAATGTCTTCTACTGGATAAGCAATCAGAAAAATCTTGGGACGATTTAACTGAACCAGAGGAGGCCTTTGACTGGATAAGCAATCAGGAAAATCTTGGGACGATTTAACTGAACCGGTCTAGGTCTTGAAATGTCTTCCACTGGATAAGCAATCAGGAAAATCTTGGGACGATTTAACTGAACCAGAGGAGGCCTTTGACTGGATAAGCAATCAGGAAAATCTTGGGACGATTTAACTGAACCGGTCTAGGTCTTGAAATGTCTTCCACTGGATAAGCAATCAGGAAAATCTTGGGACGATTTAACTGAACCAGAGGAGGCCTTTGACTGGATAAGCAATCAGGAAAATCTTGGGACGATTTAACTGAACCGGTCTAGGTCTTGAAATGTAGCTTGAGAACTTAACTAGATCTTTCCTGAAAGGTAAAAATCAGTCATATGCAATGCATGATATGGATCAAGCAATGATGTTCTCAACATAAATGAGATTTGTATGATGCAGTGCGTTATGCATGCTATAATGATGTATGTGATATTTCATGTATGTTTTCGTCTAGGAAAGTAAATCCTTGACGGGTGCCGGGAAGTCATATCGTGGGCTGATGTCGAAGAATAGATTTTGCTTCCGCTGGGGATGATAACTGCAAGAATACCGGTAGGAGAAGATGACTCCGTTGCGGAATAAACTTGGCGAATGGAAGATTCTGCGGGGGGAAAAGATGCTCTAGCGATAATGCTGGGAAGCGATACTCTGTGGGAAGAGTGATGCCTTGCTGAATGTTGATAGTAACTCTGTTGGGGATACCGTTGTTGTATTGGAAGTATTGATGGACTTCGCTGGGGATAGGAAGGAATTATGTTGACGACGCTCTTTCCGTGGCTTTTGGCTGAGGATAACCCAGTTATATCCTGTTAAGGAAATAACTCTTTAAATGAAGCCGGACGACGCGTTCGTGCTCTGCTAGGGGATGAGCTTCCAGAATATACTGGGGATAAGCTTACTGCTTGGGGAGATGAATTCCATCTTCCCTGGGGAACTTGGATTGGACTCTTCTGGGGAGTTTTGGAATGTAATTTTATAAGTTGAAAGGGGGAACCTATGTAGGGTTGCATGCTGATGAGTTTGTGTAAAACTGTATCTGAAATGGAGAAGGAACCTGGGTAGGGTTACTTTGATAATGAGTTCGTGTAAAACTTCGTTCTTGGAAAGGGAGAACCTGTGTAGGGTTTCTGGGTGACGAGTCCATGTAAAACTGCATCTTGAAGAGAAGGAACCGGTGTAGGGTTACTTTGATGAGGAGTTCGTGTAAAACTTCCTGATGAACCGGGGTTAGGTTACTTGGATAAGTTTGTGTAAAAACTTCTTGATGAACCGGGGTAAGGTTATTTGTGATAAATCCATGTAAGGTTTCTGGAGGAACCGGAGTAAGGTTACTTGGATAAGTTTGTGTAAAAACTTCTGGAAGAACCGGGGTAAGGTTATTTGGTTGAGTTTGTGTAAAAATCTCAGGAGGAACCGGGGTAAGGTTACTTGGATAAGTTTGTGTAAAAACTTCTGGAGGAACCGGGGTAAGGTTACTTGGATAAGTTTGTGTAAAACTTCTTGATAAACCGGGGTTAGGTCATCTTATGGAGGAGGAGTCTGTGTATGACTTTGTCTGAAGGTTGAGCAGAAACCGGTGTTGGGTTGCATGATTTTGATTAAGTGGATAATTGTCCTGTTTGGTCTCGGACGTTAGCCCACGATCTGGAATTTGTAAAGGTAGATGGTAATCATTTTTATGTTGATCTGTCCTTTGTAATTTGGTTGACAGAGCAATTGGATCGCCTGGATAGCTCATTATTGCCCCTGCTTCGGAGGTGAGGGAAGAGGATACCTGTGCGGGTGATCGACAAATCTTCGGGTAGGCAAGTGACGAGATACCGGAACATAGTCGTACACTTCGATCCCTAACTTTTGCCTGGACCGCCCTTTCGGGTTTTCAGTCCACCGGGATACCCATTTTTGCCCCAAGCCGCCTTTTCAGGTTTTCGACTTGCCGGGTGTACAGTTTTTTTTTATATTCATCCCTTGTTTTTTGCCCGAACCCTTTTGGTTCGCCGGGAAGCCCTTATTTTTGCCTAGGTGTGTCAACCTAGCGGGTCTTTGATTGTGCGTAGTATTTTTCGACTATGTCCGTGCTTTCAGCATGTAGGGAATTGCCCCTGTTAGAAATTGTTTTGTCATGCCACCAGAAGGTGTTTGATCAGGCCAGATTCGTTGTTGAAATGCCCCAAGTGACTCAAGCGGAGGTTTGCCCCCAGGCTATTTGGCCTTTGAGAGATTCTCCGAATCTTGACTGAACTGCCCCAGATGATAGACCATGATCATGTCGTGCCCCTTGATTGGAGATACTCTTGTTCATTAGACTTTCGTCATGCGAATTTCTATGCTGTTTAAACCAAAAGTCATATGCAAACAAAGTTATGTTAAAAATACAAGGCTTATGTCTGTCTCAAAGATTTTGAAAATGCATTCTTTTTTCATAAAACAAGTGAATGTTGGTAAAACATAATGTCAACTTCGTATTTACCGTAGGCCTTCAGGAGTCAGGATACCTTTCGTAACAGTATGCTTTCGAACTAACCCATGCTTCAGCTAGGACTTTTAAGGGTTGTAACGTGGCTTGGTTCACGGTTTAAGAAACAAAGTATAAAGGTTCAAATTTTATTTGTACCCACCCTCTCTTCGTGATGTTCTCCAAACCTAAACTCAGTTGATCATACATTAGACCTTGTTTGAGTCTTTGCTCTAATTTTCTGGTGATGGATAACTTATTTTGAATAGGCAGTCATTCCTTTTTTGTCGAGGGTTTGTGTGACCTCCTTTTTTGATTTTGTGATCCCTATTTTTTGCCTGAACTGTTTCTTTTGTGATTACAGTCAGCGGGATGCCCCAGTTTTGTAAGTCTCCTTCATAGGTTTTGACTTAATGGGTTTTTATTTTTTGAGACATAATGACTGCCTATCTGTATGATTGTTTGGAATTATCACTATCTTTTGTTTTGTAAGGACCTTTTTGGTGCCATTCGTTATGTACTTGGATCAACTGAGAGACTACCCTGCCCCAGGTTATGATAAAGGGTTTTGATTTTCGAAAAGAAAAACTCCTACTTCTTTGACTCAAAGGGGTTGACGAGGGATTATCTTCCTTATTACTCCAGTGTTTAGGAATTGAAACAATGCCTGCACCTCATCAGCGGGGTCTGTTCAAAAGCATACTGTAAAGATTGCGGTATCGTTTTCGTCATCCTCCCTCAAGAGGCTTAGAATTATTGATTGAGAGAGTTGACATCAGAACAAATATGAAAATAATTTGCGTATAGTGAATACGAATATATTGATTCAAAATAGACATAAGCGATGCATTAATGAAATAACAATGTTTTAACAATGAGTAAATGTTTGAACAAAAGAAAATTGCAACTTGAACATTCGAATGAACAAAATTTTCTAGTCTCAGGGCTTGTCACTTCAAATGGTGAGCCTTGGAGGGATGGTAGAAAAATTCAGCCTGACCATCTTGTGTGAATTCCAGTGCTCCTTCATCAATCAGATCCTGGATCTTGTTTTTCAAAGCCCAACACTCGTTTGCATTATGTCCTGGACAGGCAGAGTGGTAGGCACACCTTTTATTGGGATCATAAGCAGGATGTGCTGTGTTGGGGTTCTGGGGATGATCCCTTAATGTGATCAGGTTCAATCTCAACAGGCGTTGTAAAGCTTGAAACGGCGACATATTGAGCGGGGTGAACTGCCTCCTGGGCTTGTCTGTCTGAAGTTGGTGAAGTTGCTGCTGAATTGGTGATACTGGAGCCATATGAGGAGCTTTCTCCTTGCCTCTTTGTCTCAAAGGTGGTGGAACGATGATTGGCTTTTTACCCTTAGATGTTTGCCCCAGTTGGTTGCCCTGAAGCAGTTTGTTGATGAGAACCCCGAGCTCATCTTGTCTTTGAGTTAAACCCTGAATGGCAGTCATCTGCCCCAGCATCTGGGCTTTCAACGCATCCACCTCAGCTTGTAGGTGTTCCAGCCTTTCATCCTCAGCACTGTTCCTGACAAAAGTCTCCATGATAAGTGTCCTTAGCTCTTCCTGCCCCTTGGATAGATTCAGGAGGATTTTCCCGAACCGGGTCTCTTGAGCAAGAAAGTCCTGATTGTCTTGTTGGGAAGCCATGGCTGAAATAAACAGCGGGAAAGGTGAGTGACCTGCAAAAGGGATACCTGTAATGCAATGATGAGTATGATATGCATGCAATGTTTTCAAGGACCTCGCGGGGTAAACAAGGAAATTTGTTAGCATTTGAATTTAGAGCTTGATTGAAGGACACCCAAGTTATTAAGAACTCTTCTTCAAGAGTCAAAGGCTCACCATATCAAGTGGGTCATAGCCCCTGACTTTAGTCATCATGTCTGGTTTTGATTTCCAAACAACCTTGGTTAGGGAACCTTCTTCAGGAGTCAAAGCTCACCATATCGAGTGGGTCATAGCCCCTGACAACATTGGCTAGAGGAAAATGAATCCTCTTTGCCCCTTGCTAGATGTTTGATTTATATGACCTGCATCACAAGCCCTTGAGATCCTTGAAATGGGTTAGGATGTATGCAATGGTATGATGTCATGATATGCATGGGGTAATGTGAGTAACCCTGTTATGAGTCCAAATTAAGGACTGCAAAAACCTGCAAGAAACTTAGGATACCCTGTTATGAGTCCTAATTAAGGACTGCAAACACAACCTGCAAGAGACAAATGTCAGGTAATAAGCATGTAAGTAGTTCAAGTAGGAAGGCACACAAGTCACACAAGAGAAGCCCTTAAAGTTTAGGCCAGCATGGAGTCTAGGTAGTACCCTCTTGAAGTTGGTGGGTTCAACCTGTCCTATCAAAGTAACCGGGTTCTAAGGTTCCCAATATCACGGGATTGCTTTCAGTGTTCATCGTTTCGATTTAGCCACTGAACTGGCGACCGAAATATTCCAGGAAAGCAACCCTCAATTGAGTGTAGTATCGAGTATCAACCAACCTCGGACTGCACCAAAGTCAGTTATCTCACTACCCTAAAGAGGCCAAGATTGTTCAATTAAGGTTCCTAAGGTCTGTTGATGCTTCATGACACCACATGGAGGCCCCGTACTCTCCTTGACTGACTCAAGGGTTACCGGTACACACCAAAGTGCCACATCAACGTAGCAGACTGTTTCAACCATGTCGGTATACCCCGCACAGTTCCCTCACAGCCTTGTTGCTACTTTCTAAAAGGGTATCCCCCAGATCCGGGTTAGGATCTATAGAACTCCCAAGCAACCCACAATTTTAAAGCACACAAGGAAAACAATTGAAAACACAATGATCTTAGTCCTAAGGTACACCTCACTTTAAGTTTTTCCCCAGCAGAGTCGCCAGTTCTGTGATCGGTGGATCTGGAACTGACTGTTTAAAGCTGGTTCGCGAAAATGTCGCGGAAGCAAGAGTCGCCACCGTCTTTTATTTTCTCCAAATGGAAAGGACAAAAGCACAGAAAAATTCCTTTAAAGAGATTGCTCTCGGTTCGGGAGGTAGGTTATAGAAAGGGAAGGTGTTAGCACCCTTTCTATCCATGGTTATCCATGGGCTCTTAGATACTTGCTCAATGTGTTTTCAAAATGTTTGCTTGCTTTTCAATGTGGGTTTCAAAAGTATTCTTTGAAAAGTTTCAGTTCAACTCGTACGTCAGAGTGTTTGGAAAGTTCGTTTTGAAAGGTTTTTGAAAGTGTTGGTGTGAAAAGTATTTTGATTTGTTTGAAATTAGAGCAAGTATCCTTGAGAACCTACCTACCCTAAGGAATTCGTCTGTGTAAAAGTCCTTTAAAGTAGTGCCATCCCACCATTGAGAGGTAGGTAGCACCACCGTTGGAGGTGTTCGGGTCAATTCGAGTTTGTAGGGACATGGTGATCACCAGAGCAATGGGAAGACACCTTAGAAGCTACCCTTATGCCATTGATCTTTTATTCCGAGGCAACTTGTTCGAGGCAACTTTGTTTTAGGTAACTAGATCAATGGACACAAAGACTTACTAAAATATCCTCTACTCGATGATCACCTTTCGAAAGGCAACAGTGAGGCGTACCCTAGGGGTGGTGTGTGTGAATTGTGTGTCATTTTCAGTTTATTGTTTGTCTTGTCATGCATGGGTGATCTAACGATTTGATTTTATTTTTGGGCATTCATTCTTTCATGTTATTGTTTAACAGTTAAAAGTGCGGGAATTTAAAGTGCGGAAAAGATAAAAGTCCTACGCTATTACAAAGGGCGAGGGTCTACAACGCCAAATTAATCCAGACCCGTTTTAAAATAAATTGCAGAAAAGAAATGTCTAATAGTTATTACATGGCTTTGGTACAAGTACATTATATTCACAAAAGAAATAAATAAATGAAACGCGCGAAAAAGAAAATACTCAAATGCGAGGGCGTTGAACCCTTTAAAGGAATTAAAATAATTAAGTTATCTAAAATTAAATGAAAATGGTATTTTTGTGTTTTTTAGATTTAAAAGAAAAAGGAAAAAATTAATTAAAATTAAAATGCTAATTCTAATGTTTTTTAAGTTTATTATGAAAATATTGACTTTTAACCTAATTTAACTCTAAATTAATTTATGTACAATTTTTAATTTATGAAAATAAATAAATAATATTATTATTCTGAAATAAAAGGAAAATTAAAAAGAAAATAAAAGTTATTAAACCTAAACTCTATTTTTTTGGATTTTTAGTTATTAAGAAAGTATTAAAACCTAACCTAAAATGCAACCCTAGTTTAATTATGAAAAATACTAATACTATGGCAAAAAACAAGGAAAGTTAAAAGGAAAAAGTCATTAACCTAATTCTATGTTTTTGTTTTGATTTTTATTAAAAGGAATTAAAGTTGAAAACCTAATTAAAACTAAATATTTACATGTTATTATTTATGAAAATAATTATAATATAAATTATATATTTTGGCATTTTTTGATTTTTATGATGTTTTTATTATATTTATGTAAAAAATAATTAATTAAATAAATAGCAAATAAAAGAAATAAAAAAAGAAAAGTTAAAGAAAGAATAAAAATTAATAAGGCAAACTAGGGGGGTAGACCCCAAAATTGTGAGGTGCAGGCCTAGCAAATCAGGCCCATTTGCATTGAACTGGTTGACTTTTCCAATCTTGTGTGATGCTTTGACTGGGATTCATGGTGTTCCTTGATCTTATGCCCTTGATCTGAGTGGGATGGACTCGTGGATGGTGGGAGGATGAAGGAGCATGGTGCGCCTTAATGAGAAACCTGCACAGGAACTTGAATAGAAAAATAATGTGGAAATTGGCCAGACCTGGGACTTGAACCCAGGTCATTGAGGTGAACGCATGGATAGCTTGCCAGCTGAGCTACTTGATTTCAATTAACATAATATAGTTAATAAATAATAAGAAACAAAACCAATGCATAGTCATCAAAACGCGCGTAAATTTAAATGGACGAACCACGCCTTGCCACGATACCTTCTTCTTCACATCCCCTGTAAAACAAAACAAATGAGCAACGGTTTTGCAACCGTGGTGTTAGGGTGGCTATGGAAAAATAACGAATAGGGCTATGGTGATCAGAAATTAGGCGCGAGGTATGCTTCTTCTTCGTCCTGGTGTACTGAGTCCAACCATGGTATTCCTAAGTCCTAATTTTTCCTTTGTGCCAAAGCCCCAATTCAAGAAAACTGTAACCCTAGCTTTTGGTCATGGTGAAATCCCATACGTGATGCAAAAATCAAATTAAATGTAAAGGTTAGCTTGGAAGCTTTGTAAGGAACACAAATATGTAATTAAAATGCAACAATCATGCTTAGAATTGCAAACACGATTTCAAAAAATGTTCTGTACAGTTTGAGTTGTCGTGACTGCTTCTTCGCGTTTTGATTGAAGTTAGGGGTTGGGATGTGTTCAGAATTGCCTCAGGATGCTAATGGTCCAAGAATTAAGGCTTGAAAGATCCTTTTGTAGTGATTTCAGAATTGTCTTTTTTATGTCAAAATTTCAAAATGTCCATTGGCTTTTCAGCGCATCATATGGTCTCTTATGGTTAGGGTTTGACTCAATGATCATCATGGAATAGACTTGGCTTGCTATTTGACCTTAATCCATGCTTAGGAGGGAATTAGTCCTAGGGTTCTTTCCATTAACCATTTTTCCTCTTTTTTAGCCAAAACCTAGACCTAGTGTGCAAATGAACCCTAGCCTGATTTCTTGAGTTGGTTCATGATACATAGGAATTGTCCAAGTTCACATGACACTATTCCATTGGTTTTTAAATTTTATTTGAATTTTCAAAGAATTAAAATGAATTAAATCATCAAAAATTAAATAAAATAAAAAAATCAATATTTGGTCTTGAAACTAATCATGGGCCACGTGTGTGGCATGACAAGGATGGACCAAGTGGAAAAAATGGGGCCCTTTTGTCAAAAATTGGATTTTCAAGGATAGTTGACTTTTGCCATTTCACAAACATTTCCCAACTTCTACAAGGCATAACTTGCTCAATTTTTAAGCTTTTCACATGTTCTTGGACATTTTGGAAAGGTCTTTGAGTCCTTTAACCAATGCCTTTGGTACCATGTCATTTTGATTTACCAATCTCAAGTTATGGTCTTTGACTTAAAGTCCCTTTTTGTTGACTTTTGAAAATGACCTGTAATGTTGAAATTGATAACTTTTTGTGAGAGCATTTCTTGGACTTGAAGTATGAAGATGAGTTGTAGGAAATGTCTTTCTCTTCAAAATGAGCTTTGGATGGAATTTTTCTGATAATCCATGTGAAAGTTATGCCCTGGTCAATTTCAGTTGACTTTTTCAACTGTCCAAATATAGCAACTTTTGCATCTTTGATGATTTCTGAGCCAAATTTTGAGAATCATGATCAAGCATTGATCAAATGATGTTTGTGGCTTCAAAATGATATGTTGACCAAAAATTTGAACTTTTGACTGCCAAATGACCATTTTGCCCCTACAGTTGACTGTAGTGCAATTTAGGGTTTTGACTGTGCAATCTTGAACTGAATGCCTTGAAACTTGATATGAGGATGCTTGACCATGTTTGTAAGCATATGAGACTTGATTGAACCTTTGAAAACTTCCTTTTCTTGATCAAACTCAAAACCCTAATTTTGACTGTATGGGAGACTGTTGCACTGCACAACCCTTGGGGAATTTTCTAGCTTGGCTTGGCAATTTCTTGAGGAATATGGGAGGGCAAATTTTGGGGTATAACATATATATATGTACAGCTTCGTAGCAATGAGGTCTACATTGTTTATTCACAAATCGTGGCCAATGGATGCCTGCATGAAGACATAGAAGTTGAGATTTTTACCTCTTTCAGTTGAAATCGTGAATGGAGTTTGAGTGAGATTTATGAAGGCCTGATGATTGCTTGAGCTTGCTTGAACATCCCTGAGTGTATTCCAATACTTGCCTTGCTTTGGAAGTGCCTGGAACTCTCTATCCAAGTCAACCTGCAAGCTTTGAAAACAAAAATGGCAGATGAAGAAGGAGGAGTTACAGTGCAGGGATGATGGTCTGGATCTCTTAGATATGAAGTAGGTAAAGTTTTTTGATGATTAAAACTTGAAACCCACGAGCAAAGTGATGGATTGCTATCCTTATGCACAAACTGCAAGTTTTGACAGTTTTTTGGTGATATGGAGTTTTGGAGTGTTTCAGCCATTTAGCCCTCATGTTTTCTGTTGTAATGTGTTTGTGTATTAGTATGGAAAAGGTTTCAAGTCAACTCTCCAACAGATTTGTGAGTTCTAGCCTTTTGGCACACTTTCTTGCTTTTGAAGCAAAGTGAAGAGACAAGTCTTCACATGCTTGTACTAGCTTGCTTAGGGTTGGTATAAGCTTTGTACAATTTGCTTTAGGCCTGTAGGACCCATGTGTGCAGAGAAGACAGGTCCAATGCTCAAGAATTGGAAAGTTGCAAAAGTGAAGCTTTTTCAAAATGGCAATGGCCACTTTATGCCATTTATGGAATTACAACTTGGACAAAGGCTCTTGAGATTGAATTAAAGCTTTGTCAACTGAGTAAGCATTAAATTACAAAGTGAGAAACAAGTTAGGGACCTGTAAATCATGAATTAGGCAGCATAGGTACTGATTTGAAATTTGTTCTTCATGAAATGGCTTGAAAACAAAGTGAGAAATTGCCAACTTCATCTCTTCGATTCTCCTCACTCAAAAATGATCTCAAGGAGTTCCATGACATTTTGGAAAGCTTGCAATATTATCTATAACTCATATTTGAAATGAATTTCAATATTCCTCTTGGAACTATGTAAAAAATTTCCATGAAGTTGGGTCCAAAACCTGCCTAAATTAGGGCAAAATTTAACTAAGTTATTTTAGTTCATGGGCATGTATTCATAAAATTATATCTTGAGATCCAAGCATCTTTATGGAAAAATGTGTGAAGAAAAGTTGTAGATTTCATGGAGGTCTACAACTTTCATGTTGGGAATTTCCTTTTAATCATCTTGTATCATGGTGAAAAAATGGCTTAAAGTTGAGAAAAAATAAGAAGTTTTCTATACTTAGAAAAATTTCAAAGTTAAGAAATTTTCAAATTTTAAAACCAAATATTCAATCTTTGATTCCTTGATGAACAAGTTTCACATTTTGACATGTTTTGATGAATTATGATCCTTGGCACTTGATTTTGACCAAAAAGTCAAAGTTTGACTTTTCAGTGTACAGTTGACTTTTGATCAGTTGACTGCAAATTTCATTTGTCTATCCAATGGATTTGCAATGTTTTGAACTATGTAATTAGGTTAAGATGATAAATGAACCCTTGAAATCATGCTTCAACTCAATTGGTCATTTGCTAGGTCAAAAATTAGAAATTGCCCTTTCTCAGTCAAAACCCTAATTTTGACCATTTTGCCCTTTTGATGATTTGATCAAATTTCTTGAGGAATTGTGGTCCAAACTTGATCAAATGATACATATGAGTCTAAAATGTTGATGTTGATCCAAAATTATGAAGTTTGACTGAAACTTGGCCATGGTTGACTTTTTCCCTAATACAGCTGATTCTTAGGTCAACTGTCCAATTGACTGATCAAAAATATGGTTCAAGGCTTGAAACTTGTCATGAGTAATCTTAGGGGTTCATAATGATGTTTGAAAGTCATATGAAGCATTTATAGTTCAAAAACCCTTGTGCAAACTCAAACCCTAATTTTGGATCAACAATGTAAGATGAGATGTCTTGAGTTGACCAAACCCTAATCCAGTCTTGAGTCAAAGAGATCTTGTGAGGAAAGTCTTGATAAATGAGAGGGAAAATTTTGGGGTACAACACTTGTCTTTGTAAAATCTGTATTCTCGGTAGAGATCAAAAATTATCTTGTGATTATATTCCCCTACTTTGGCGATCTTTACATATTGTTCTTCCAAATATAATCTTTCAGCCCTCATCCATGTATAGAGTTTCTGTTGTATTAGGAAATCCTTTCGGAGGCCTCCTAACTCAAGATACACTTGCTCGTATTCATCATTCTTTTTAGCGAGAAATCTTTCTGCCATCATCCTTTTGAGGCGTTCCCCTACCTCTAATTCTTGGCTATCTCGGAGTCTGGTGGTGAGATACTCCATTTGTTCTTCTTGATCTAAAGAAGCTTATGCCAAACTTTGAATTTGAGCCCTCAAATCTTCTTCCATCACCTTTTTGTCCTACATTGCCTTTCCATGCCACCCATTTAATCTCCCGATTTCACTAGTAGCATCCTCCAACCGTTGGTTGTGGGAATCCAAATTGAAAGTGGTACTTAACAATCCTTCAGTTGAACGCTTTCGCTTAAGAATCTCCTTTTCAAATGCCTCACGATATTTCTGAATCTGTTGGTCTTTTGATTCAATCATGTGTTGCATTTGTCTTTTCTCCTTAGTTAAGTTATGGAGGTTAAGCTCCAATTCTTCTTTCCCCATTTGAGCTTGTTTCAAAGCATTCTTTAAATTGTCTATTTCTTCTAAGGACATAGGCGGAGAATCTGAGACATCTGGCTAGTACTCAGGATCAATGTCAAACGGTAACTTAACAATTTTCACCCTATCCAAAACCCATCGAGTGTAAGGCTCTTTTTCCATAACATTCTTCCTTTCAGCCTTTCTTTTATTAACCTTACTCCAAGCTCAGATGATCTTGTTGAGCAATTCTTGGTCGTTCTTGCCCATGTCATGAATGACTAATTATCGAAGTTGTTCATTTAAGGGTTTATCCTCCAAAGGGTACCCAAGTTATTGTTGAGCGAAGGTATGGTTGTAATTGATGTAACCCCATGATACAATCAACAAAAAATTCAGAAAGTCTCCGCAACTATAAATGATATCTCCAATGTCCAACTTCCTTACATATAACAACATAAAATTAGCAGTAAGGGACCTTAATTTTTTAGGCCACTCGTATCTCTTTAGATTTGGAATCATGTAATCTTCCTTATAGAGATGAGTCATAAACTAAGAATATAAGAGTGGGATGAAATCTTTTAGAGTACCCCTCCCCTTTTCGTATTGAGTATGAAGTACATAATAAATATCAGCAAGTAAAGAGGGAGTTAGGTTCGTATTGAAAAATTTTGCGCCCCAAAATACACTAATAGCTGCAGGGTCAATATAGTCCAAAGTCCGCGGAAATAAGATTATAACAAACACAATCATCCCTAATTAATTAACACAAGACTCACATTCTTTGTTATCAGCAAAATCAAGAGCTCTGGTCTCTAGATAACATCTCTTAATCCCTCGTACATCACCTTCTTTTTTGTAATTAAGTGACAATTTGGGATAAGGGATCCCTAAACCCTCTGCGAAGATTCTAATGTCAATAGTCTTCCCGATTCCCACATAAGTTTTCCCTTTAGAGAAATTCAAAAGTCTATCAAATTCATCCAGAGTCGGTGCTAGCTGAAAGTCTTGGACGGTAAAGAACCTCAACAGAGGGTCGTAGAACTGAATTAAAGCAGAAACAACATCCAATTGTACCTCCACTTTTGTTAATTCAAGGATATCCCTATAATGGCGAGTAAACATCTTTAAAGCTCTTCAGACCATTTCCCTTTTATAGCCTTGATCTTCATCATATCTGGCTTGATGGTATTAATATGGACAAGTTGTTTCCCTCTAGCATTCATTTTTAGGACACTTCTCCAAAAACCATTGATTATTATTTTTTGGATCATGTGAATAAGACAGACAAAAAAAGGGGGGTAATGAATTATATGAAATGCAAGATGTATGAATGCATGATTGTGTAGCTTAATGACGAGATTTCATGAAAGGTACCCTTAGAAGGTAGGCTCCTAGTTTTGGCCTATGTATATTCTACCCTCCCCATAAGGTGGTTTCCTTAAGGGTATCATGGATAACACTAGAGGGAAAGGCACAAGGGCCTCCCTTAAGTGGAGCTTCTTTGCACATCGAAACTTTCGTCTCTAGGTCATGAAAGGTCTCACCATGAGATTTTGGTTTAAGGGTTATACAAAGAGTCACAGGTTTCATTCCAAAGTCCTACCCCCCAAGAGGATGTCTCTTCAGACGTATTCCTTTCTCAGAATTCCACTGACTCTAGGCGAAGTCATCACATAAACTCATAGGGATGATGTATCCCCTTTGCTAATAGACGAACATTCTTTCTAATGGTTTTTGAAAAATACTTTTTTTTAAAATATAAAATGAACATCCCAACATCAAAAGAATATAATATAATAAAACAAACAAATCAAAATAATAAATGAAAGAAAATAAATAAATAAAAGCAAAAATTGGAAACAAACAAAAGCCCTAAACCTAAGAGGAAGACTTTTAATCCCTAGGGTTGATTCCCCAGCAGATTCGTCAGCTGTTGTAACCGGTTTTAAAAACAAGAGTCTCCACCATTAATTTTTATCCTAGGGAAGGGAATATAATAGATAACCCTAATTTGTCAGAGATTCTAAGTTGTTGGACTCTTTCTTAGATGAAGGGAAGGTGTTAGGCACCCATCATCTACCTTGTTCGCAAGGATACTAGGTGTTGTACCCCAAAATTTTCCCTCCCAATATCTCTCAAAAACATTTCAAGCAAGACCCCTAAGTTGCTCAAGGTAGTCCAAGGGTTGGCCAGACAAGCTCTCTCCTAAGGCAGTTTACCCCAAATTAGGGTTTCATGTTGCATCAAGATATTTAAGTCCAAGTGGTCCCAAATGCTCAAAATTGTCCTAATATGTTCTCAAGATCATCCATGTCAAGTTTCAAGCCTTGTAGATGAAGTTTGCTCAGTCAATTGCTCAAAGGTCCAAAATTCGACTATACTAGGGCAAAAGTCAACTGTGACCTACATACAGTCAAACTTAAATATTTTGGGTCAACATCCTCATTTTGAAGTATATTTCATCATTTGATCAAGGGTGATGTGTCTGCGATCGACCTAATGTGTCTAACGGTATCTTAACTGCAAGTGCACAGTCTATCGCGGTAGTAATAAAAAGATGTCGAACCCACAGGGACTTCGTAATCACTCTAGTGTTATAAAACAGGTTAGTTTAGCTAAGGCGGAAATTGTCACGTTTGGTTTTTTAGAAGGTTAAAACTAAAGGGAAACTAAATTCGATTAAGGGAATTAATATTAAAGTGGTCGGAGCGTAATGATTTGAACCTATGCGAATTAAGTTGTACCTAAGCATATAAAAATATTTAACTTAATTGTTCTGTAGTACTTATCAGTTTAAAAACCCTCGATTCACACTCTCGTGGTCTTACCTCGGATCATACTCCTAAAACCAAATGTCTGCTCTCGCTAGTCCATAAGTGTTTAGAAAGCATCTTTTTGAAAACTAAATAAGTCTAATTCGTTTTAAAGCGCTCTCGCTGTATTTAAATCGAATGCCTAACTTTAGCTATCCGGTTAAAACCTCACACTCTCGTGGTCTTGATTTCTCCCTATTTCACTTTCTTTACTCTCGTAATAAAAAGCTTAATTTTTAATTATAAAAATTCACGGCCAGAAATTAAGTTGATTAAGGTTTTAGCTTAGGAAAAACATTAATTTATTCGGTTATTTCATCACACCCCAACTACGGGTATTTAGCTACTCATAATACTCGGAATTAAAAAGCAGGAAATAAATTCAGAAAACAATAGCGCATACATCATAAATAAAGAATAGAAATATAACATAAATAAAATTGCAATTATATCAAATACAATAAAAACCTGAAAAGCAATAAAATCCGAGATCCTTCTTCCACAAGCCGGCAAGATTGGAACGTCGGAATGAAAACTTAAATGGATGAAATTCGGAAATAAAATCGAGATTAAAAATCGGCAGAGCTTCCGCAAGGTTTTTGTGAACTAAACTCTCCTCTCTTTTCTTTCTAAGTCTAAGCTATATATAGAGAATAAAAGCACGGTTGGAAAAATATCTGAGTTCCTAAATTCTTGGTTTTACTGAGAAAAATGAGGAGAAAGTGGCCTTTGGAAGTTGGAGAGAATTTAGGCACGTATGCATGCTTTGCTTGACCACTTCATTCAGCTTTACCACGTTCTGTTGCTTGACCACGTTCAAAATTTAACACTTAAAAGCTTGTTACGGGCATGGCTGGGGCGTTACGCTCATTTTTCATAAGCTAGCGCGTTACGGTCGTGGCAGAGGTGTTACGAGCGTCACACTCTTATGAAGCGTCTTACGGTCGTGGCAGGGGTGTGACGACCATAATAGCAGCAAAATGGATTTTTTTAGACAGAATTATCTTTTCTCTTTGGTCTTGGCCGCAATCTCTCACATTTCACGTTTCTTCTTAGTTTGAGCTGAGATATGTTGTACCTACATAAAACCATACAGAACTCGGAATATTCGAGAGTTAATCGGGTAAATATGACATAAAACGGATAAATTTTATGGTAAATATATGATATGATTTCGCGTTATCAAATCCTCCCATACTTAAACCTTTGCTTGTCCTCAAGCAAATAGTCGTAAAAAAATCGGACAAGTGTTCGCTAGGCGCACGTGCACGACATACCTTTTGTTTTCAAGATAAAACACAGGAAACCAATCGTCAGTCGGCCGGTACTTGAGTAAAACATCAGTGATATGCCAATGACACAATTGAGTCGCGTATTTCCATCTTAACAAACCGCTTAATCGTTTCGTCATTTTTAAACCTCGATCCTCGCGTGCTTTTTCGCCCGGTTTCGTTCTGGCGCAATCACATTAAGCCCTTTGTCTTTTCACGCGCGTAGTGGAGTATCCGGTTAGTGACTTTGATCCTATTTTTGTCGCGGGGTCTGGTACACGGATGTGGTTACCCTGGATTTATCCAAATTAGAGGTTGCGGGGGATCGAGCCGTAGCACGCCCTACCAAGTTCAAAACCAGATACCTCTGAACCAACCTTCAATGGACTTCTTCTCTTATCACTTATGTCTCGTATGCGATTTTTGTCTTTTGGCACAAGATTTTCTTTGTTTAGCATCGAGATGAGAAGATTAGGCATCAAACACTTATATTCATCAGCTCCTCACGTGGTTTGTGTCCAGACGGTGCTGACTGCTAGTATAAACTACTAGGGGTTACTTCAGAACTTAAAAATCGAGGTGTACATATAACGTCTCGTTTAGACGGGTTGCATAAGTAGGATGTTCACGGTGTCATAGTCATATTGATTTTGTTTACTCGTTCTCGTCTACCTAACTAGGTTTCTGTTTTAAGGCAGGTATGTCGAGCTATGCGAGCGGAGAATTTTTTTGGTATGGCTTAAAATACGGGGAAAACTTGAAAAACTTGAAAATATCATAGAATAACCATAAATTTACTGCAATATGAAGGAAATATAACGTCTCTCCCACAATATATCAGACATTGTCTCAATGGCATGATATAAGTTAGGAAGGAATACAAATAGAAAACTGACGGAAAGGGAAATAAATGAAATACAAAAACAAAAACAAAAGAAAACTACTGGTGGCCTCTGCCTCTGCTTTGGGTGCGGGAGCGTCGGGTAGGTGTGGCCTCGAGGTCGGTATCATGCGAGCCAAGAGCGGTGATGTCCATGCGTAAGGCGTTTAGCTCGGAGAAAACCTCGTCCAGCTTCTCGTTGACATTGCGCTGGCCGCTCAGGATTTGGACGTTTTACGCATGTAGAGTGTCATACTGCTCCTGATGCTTCCTTTCAAGAGCTACAGCCATCTGATTTTGCTGATGGAGGGCTCTGAGGACGTCCTCCATAGTAAAGGGAGGTGGTGCAGAAGAGGACTCAAGAATGTTGGGAGCAGGTGTTTCGCGGTCCAATTCTTCTTGGATCTCGTCAGTTGGAGCAGCTGGCTGGGTATTGTGCACGGGAGCATGGCCGTCAGGGGCATCAAATAGCCAATTGGCTCGGTTATGCGGATCGATACGGTCCCTGCAAGGCAAAACAATGTTAGAATAAACAACGTTACGGATCACTGGATGGAACCGATCATCGTCCCGTTGGTAAATGAGATGAGCCGATTTGCAATGGTCTAAGGTAAGAAAGACCGGTGCTCTGGAGGGCAGATGGGCAAGGGTGTCGCCATGATTCAGGGCCAATGCAATAGAAGTGACAAGCCCTCCGAAATAGAAGGGTTTGCTGCCTCGAGTGCAAATAGAATGAATATGGGCCAAGAGGAATGGTGCGGCATTGATTTTCTGATTAGTAAACGCACATTGCATGAAGAACAGCTCTTTGGAGTTAAGTTTGTGGTTACTATCCCTTGCGAAAATGGTGTTGGATAAGATGCGGTGGAAGTAGCGAATGGCGGGGTTGTGGATTTGGGTAGCATTGAGGTGATCGTAGGAGTTAGCCCGATTATTGGTCAAGCTATGCCAAAGGTTGAAGGATTCCTCACGGAAGGTGTCTGGCACACGGAGGTGAGCGCCTTCATCAGTACAGAAGTCTAGTAGGCGACCGAATGCATTCTGAGAGAAATCGTATTCGGTGCCGAAGATGCGGAACCTTACCACACCGGTAAGTTGATTTCTTGGACCATTCGGAGTGATGTAGCAAAATGAACTGAGGAACTCAAGGGTGAGATTCTCGTACGTTGGTTGGGGCTGGCTACATAGGGTCCAAAGGTTGACATTCTGTAGGAGGTGTTGGACACTTTCAAGTAACCCGAGGTCTCGGAGGCAGTCAATGTCGACGAACCTCGTGGGATGGATGCCTCGGCGTTGGAACTTCAGGAACCTCGTGCGCTGAGTTTCACCTGCTTCGCCATCGCGTAGGTAGATGCCTGGGATTTGTTGGTTAATGTTTTCCATTTTGGAATGCTAAAGCATTAGAGATAGTGGGTTTGGGTTGTGGGATGGAGTTTGTGAGGTATCGGTTGTGAGATGGAGATAATGATGAGGGAAAAATATTGGGAAGGATGAAACTTAATGGAGAATGAAGGTGACTTAATGGATGAAAATTAATGGGAAGGTTTTGAAATAGTGGAGAAGAGGGAAGGTTGCAGAAGAAGCGCTACTGTCTGCTACAAGGGTCACTGATGTAACCTATGTTACGGTCGTAACACAGGGATGACGATCGTAACACGCTAAAAGGCGTGTGGCGGGCGTAAGAGGGTTGTGACGATCATAATGACTGCAAAATGTGCAATTTCTTAACAGATTGTGTTGTATCAAGTCTGCAACATTCTATCTCTACACAGAGGCATTTTAATAGCAATATAAATTCAATGGTATACCAAGAAAATGCAAGCATATATGTTCCAAAACATCACACCATCAGCAATTAGAGTAAAAACCCGCAATATATGTAAAGCAGCATAATTCGTGCAGAGGAAACTAGCAAACCAGTATTAAACAACTGAAACGATGATTTCGTAAAACTGCATGTTCAACAACATAAACTCAAAAATTACATAAAGATAAATTTGTTCTAAATTTAAAACGAAACTGAAAGTGTGCAGAAATTGGAAACTTCCTAGAAACAAAACAAAATGAAATATAAAAACTGTAGCTGCCATTCGTGACTTCATCCAAGCTTTGCTTTAATTTCTTCGAGTGAATTATGAATATAATAAAATTGCTCCACTGTTATGTCGGTTAATCCCATTATTTCCAGACGCATGCTTTTTATTTCATCTTTTAATCCATTAATGTTAGTCTGGTAGGTATTAAGTGTGGTGGCAATTTTGTTAAGGTTATCAGTATAATCCTTAGTTGTTGTTTCAGGGGCTGCATGGGCTTCCGCCATGTTGACATTTTCGTAATAACCGGGAGGAGTCTCGGGGTCACCCATATCGGACATAATATCATCAAAAAATTTGTAATCTTGCAGTGTCTCAGGTGTAGGAGGTTGGTCGGGCGAGTTTAGCTCATAAAGCCAGTTGTCGCGGTTATGGACGCTCACTTTGTCATGGTTCGGAAGGGTAAATAAGTTTACAACTTCATCTCTTATCAGATAGTCATAAGGTGGGTAAGCATGGTTTGCTATGTAACACCCCTTCTAAATACCCAAATTATAGGCAAAGATTAAAATCAGAGAAATAAAATTGCACGGAAGGGATGCCACAACACACATCACATTCCAAAGTTTTTAAGGAAAAACAGACAGGGTATGTTTGAAAGTATAAGCATTCCAACACAAAACAAACATACTATAAATATTTACTTCATTCTCTCGTGCAAACGCAACGGAGTTTCATAATTTCACATCATCTCCACTTATGGAGGAATCAAAACATAATTCAAGGCATCAAGCCATCATAATTCACATAAGCATATATTATCAAGTCTCACATATACAAAAAATCATATACACGAATAAGGATTATATACATCATAACCCAAATACAAAATAATCGAGTCTGACACTAATAAATTCCCCCCCCCCCATGTGTTACTACCAGAGCATCGACTCGACTCTAATCAAATAAAACAGATTGCAATCCAATGCATCCGTTAGCTAGCGCCTCGCGCTACCGTCCTCGGTACCTGCACAATGCCATCGAAAGCATTGGCCAACAAAAGGGTAAGAATTCCAATAATCATATAACATATAATTTTAAGTAAATGAAATGGCAATAATTAAAGCAATACATAATGATCATGTTCATTTTATCACTTGTAATATCCTTACTCAAGGAATCCATTTCTTACACATTAACCATGTAAACCGATTATCCGAATACTCACATCCTTGGCACATAACCATAATTCAAACAACAACAATATTGGCACATAATCAAACACATCAACACACATGCATAACATGCACAAATATACATGTGACTCACAACACGACTCAACGTATGCGAATGCGGTACCGACTCGTGGACCCAAAGTTCCACCACCTATGTTTCCCTTCCGGATCAAGGTCACTACGTCTTTTGCCACAATAGGGTCACCGTCTAGATATTGTGGACCCAAAGTTCCACCACCTATGTTTCCCTTCCGGATCAAGGTCACTACGTCTTTTCCCACAATAGGGTCACCGTCTAGATATTGTGGACCCAAAGTTCCACCACCTATGTTTCCCTTCCGGATCAAGGTCACTACGTCTTTTCCCACAATAGGGTCACCGTCTAGATATTGTGGACCCAAAGTTCCACCGTCTCTGTTTCAAGACCACCATGCCATGCAATGTACAATATAACCAATGCATGCAATTAAGACTCACAATGATCTTAACATACACATGCCATCAAATCCAACCAATGGAACATCAACTATTGTACATGCATGCATACATATAATTTAACAATCACAACGTCAAGTAAAATGTATACAAACAAGTTACTTACTCAACCAAAACATAAACCATCAACTATCAAATAATTCAAAATCGGAAAGTATATTTCAACATAAAGTCATTATCAATGAACCGGCATTATTCTCAATGTTTCTCATCGCGATCGAGTCACCGGAATGTAACTCGAACGGTTAGATTCGGGATTAAACTTAACTTATTTCATTCGCACTAAAATCGGGTCGATTCTTAAAAGTCGAAATTGCGCAAGACGAACTTCACTACGTCAAGCTACACGTCGGATTACACTAGCACGTCAATTTTCTTTGGATTCGGAGCAACTTGCTCCGTCGACGAATCTACCGAAATCGGAACACAAACGGGTTCTAAAGGAAGTGAGAAAATTAGAATTTTGGAGGCTACAGACGCATTAACACGGGCACCCGTATGCTGCAACACGGCCCGTGTTGAGAGGCCACCAGAACGAGCCAAGAAAATGCCAAGTCAGAACAGCAACACGGGCACCCGTGTGCTGCAACACGGCCCGTGTTGTGAAGCCTGCGTGAAAACTACACTCTTTTGAGTTTTTCTCATTCAACTACCATGGTTTTCTTTCCCATTTCAATACTCTTAATTTCTACCAGTTAGCACCTAATACACCCACCAACCATACTCCTAATCCAACTTTTCTAAACCATTCTAACAATCAACCAACAAAACCCTAAAAAATCAACTATCAATTTTACCCCTAAATCCAAAATGTATCATACAAAACCTAACAATATGAGATGGAGAATCAAACCCCTTACCTTGGTGTGGGTTTTCTTGAAACAAGATGATGAAGATGTTGCAACTCCACCCTAGCTCCCTTTCTTCTCTTCTCTTCTTTTCTTTCTTCTTTCTCCTCTTTTCTTTTCTTCTTTCTACCACTCTTACTAACTCTCCTTCTCTCTTTTATAAAACTCCCTTCTACTACTAACTTTCCTCCCTCTATCTTTCTAAAATTACAATTTGGCCCCAACAATTATTTAATTCAAATTATAATATATAACCCTATTAAACAATATTACATTAAATAATATTTATTCTATATAAACCTAATCATGCCAATTATTCAAACAAAGCCAAATATTACTACACACCAAATTAATATTACTCAAAATAGTATTTTATCATTATGAATATTTTTATTTCAAATAGCCGAATTAACATTTAATCAAAAACGGGGTGTTACAACTCTCCCCCACTTAAAAGATTTTCGGCCTCGAAAATTTTGACCAAAACGAACAAATCAGGACATGCCTACGCATTCGTCCACCCAATCCTTGCGTTAATTAAACAACATACAAAATACACCTAACACAAGGGCATCTCCCTAGCCATAACGTTTAGACAAGAACAACCATGCCGAGATGCGAAGCCCACACAATGCACTCGACAAACAACTAACACCCAACAACTAAACAAGTCGCAGACACACCGGTTCGCTCGAGAACTAAACAAACAAGATCGGTACCATCCTAACGTCTCAACCATAGAATTAGTCATACACTCGAACCGACACCTCGGAAACGAGTCACCAAAGGTAGGAACATAAAGTCCTACGACACAACACCGACACCATCGCTAAAACAAAAACAACAAAATGGTTATACAAACCAAAACTGAAACAATCAGAAAGGATAAAACCACGCGTGCTACGCAAACACGAAAAGATGCCGTCATTCACGCATAAGTACGAACTCAAGAATTACACTTGCAGTTATCGCTCTCATTCTAGAAAATCACAAGGTCACATCGTCCTTGTAGATTACCAATGTACCACCCTTGAACAATACCAAGTTACCCAAACATAACTGAACTGCGACACACCACTCATCATAGGACGTATACTGACGACTTGCGACTATAACTCACTAGCTCAAATCCAACAATCCTGCATACTCGCTAAAACTCAATGCTCGATACCTAAACCATGCTGTGTCACTTTATGCATAAGATGCCAACCGTAAAACAACTTGGTTAATCCTCAACTTCCCAATCACCCAAAATGGATACGTTCAAAGCGTACACCCATCAAGACACCCCGCAACATCAGCTTCATCAACTCGAAGAATCACTCTTTCATTCTCGATTGATCAACGCCCGTTGATCCTCTGAAATACACGACATAGTTTGACCTCTTCAAATACTGTCCAAATATTTCACTTGTGAAACTTCGATGTATACACTTGACTTCCACGAAGTCTTCCCTTATAACAATTCAATTCCCAAAGTTTAATTACGTAATCACTATCCTCACATCGTCGTAACGATTAATACACTGGTTCCTTATTCGAAACATTTCTCATATTTTTCAGTCTTCTAAAGTGGTAATCCAAACCAAAACACTCCCTCAAGAACTCTACTCATCAATTTCGTCTCATACTCCTGAAATTACAACATAGTTTGGACTTAGAACCATAACATCAATTTCAATGGAATCCAACATAAACACCGTTGCAACCGACTTCAGTCACAAACAGAGCATCTTCCTATATAAAACATCAATCATCTTTAAGTACCTGTGGTTACCAAACCATCACCAAATTCCTTACCGCCAAGACTTATTTTAGTCGTAATCTAATAATCCACCGCGACCATTAGTATCCGGTGAAATCCATATGGTAGTAGTGAACGAATCCTTAATAACCTTCTGAGTTTAATCTCAACAAGCGTCTCAAAACAAACATGCAACATTCTTTCAAAATAATAAATCTCAAATAAGATATTCTTGGGTTATCCTCAATATCAACTTAATAAACTCGACAACAGACGAAGTCTCTTTATAGATCATACTCAACTTGAATTGTCTTCAACAATTCCAATCTCCTTGTCGTTAACATCTGTACCTATAAGGTTCCAATGAGCATAACTGCATCAAACTCTAACCCCCGCATCCGATAATTTTCCATAAGAAAAATCAAATCGTTCCAAGGTAGTAATACACTTTTCCAATTCTATGTCGAAATACATCTTACGTCCAAAACAAAATATCACAACACGTCGCACCAGGTTCTTCAGTACAAAACAAAACCAAAATCAAGGCATTCGCTAAACTTTTCACCGGTCAAAACAAATTCGCTTCCCATTGCAAAGTCCAATTAGTGACTCAACCATTTCGGGTCAAAATACTCACGATCAATACCAACTCATAAAAATATCTTCCATCAAACTCACAAAGTTAACCATCCAAAACAAAAGAACTTCTAAACTATGAATTAGCCCCTTAAAGTCTTCGACAAGACCCAAAATAAATCTTCGCGGAACTGTCTAAAATATTGTCGTCTAAGTTGCTTACTTAAGACACTCACGTCCAACAGTTCCAAAACTCCTTCTTTAGAGGACTCAACATGCACCAATCTAACTCCACTACTGATAACGCAACACTCGGAAGCTTGCCACAATCCCTTAACTTGATGTAAACCAAATAATATCCATGAACACGAAACAACTCTTCAGCTACTCATGAGAGTACTGTTGGAACATTTCAAAATCTTACCTGACGCATTAGTCACACTAATGACATCAGCTTATACTCGCCCGGACCATACACTATCTTGAAAAGCATTACCTGAACATCTTCAACCCTCACACTAACCCATAGGCAGCCAGACTTCAAAACGATCTCACTAAACACATAAACTCCAAATAACTGCTTCACTTAAATATCAATCCTCTGAAGCAGACACTCGTCCTCAACATCCGCTTCATTCCTTGACTACAAACGACCCACCAACTTAGGTAACCTTTGCTCTTCTCGAACAACACAATCGGCGCACTCCACGGCGAACCACTCGAACAAACAAACTCTACTAAAACCAATATTCAAGTTGACTCTTCAACTCTAATTCAGAAACAAACATCCCTTAAGGATACTTCGAATCCCAACTAGTTCCAGAAACTAAATCCATCAAAACTTCACCTCGCACTATAGCGGTAATTCACTCACATTTCCACAAAAGGTTTCGGAAGAATCACAACAAGAAGCTCGCTTGCCAAAAATCTTATTTCTCACCAAAATCCAAATTCGCCCACAACTCACGTAACCATGCACTGCCTTGTGCCAACTCATCTGCTTCACACACTATTAAGTTGGCAAGACAAGTCTATCCCAAACAACATAATTCCCGACTTATATCAACAAGAGATTAAGGATGATCAGTCCCTCAATTTGTCAGTAGACAATCGACAATCATGAGGTGGCATTAACCATCGTTACCAAACCACAACAGCATCTTCAATCTTACCCCTCAAGGTATTTAAACATAACCATGCTTGAAGCATCAACTGCTCGGCAATACTTACATCCCACAATCGGCGGTATACTGAACCAACCTCTTGCATAAAACTTCAGAGAAGAAACTTCTCCCCCACTTATTTCACACGTACCTCTGCAGACAATGAAAAGGAAACAAACAAGTACCGACAGTGTTTCACACACATGTCGCGTACTAAAAGGGATTAAACACATAAACAACCTGGCCGATAGACCGACCTGCTCTGATACCACTATTGTAACACCCCTTCTAAATACCCAAATTATAGGCAAAGATTAAAATCAGAGAAATAAAATTGCACGGAAGGGATGCCACAACAGACATCACATTCCAAAGTTTTTAAGGAAAAACAGACAGGGTATGTTTGAAAGTATAAGCATTCCAACACAAAACAAACATACTATAAATATTTACTTCATTCTCTCGTGCAAACGCAACGGAGTTTCATAATTTCACATCATCTCCACTTATGGAGGAATCAAAACATAATTCAAGGCATCAAGCCATCATAATTCACATAAGCATATATTATCAAGTCTCACATATACAAAAAAATCATATACACGAATAAGGATTATATACATCATAACCCAAATACAAAATAATCGAGTTCGACACTAATAAATTCCCCCCCCCCCCATGTGTTACTACCAGAGCATCGACTCGACTCTAATCAAATAAAACCGATTGTAATCCAATGCATCCGTTAGCTAGCGCCTCGCGCTACCGTCCTCGGTACCTGCACAATGCCATCGAAAGCATTGGCCAACAAAAGGGTAAGAATTCCAATAATCATATAACATATAATTTTAAGTAAATGAAATGGCAATAATTAAAGCAATACATAATGATCATGTTCATTTTATCACTTGTAATATCCTTACTCAAGGAATCCATTTCTTACACATTAACCATGTAAACCGATTATCCGAATACTCACATCCTTGGCACATAACCATAATTCAAACAACAACAATATTGGCACATAATCAAACACATCAACACACATGCATAACATGCACAAATATACATGTGACTCACAACACGACTCAACGTATGCGAATGCGGTACCGACTCGTGGACCCAAAGTTCCACCACATATGTTTCCCTTCCGGATCAAGGTCACTACGTCTTTTCCCACAATAGGGTCACCGTCTAGATATTGTGGACCCAAAGTTCCACCACCTATGTTTCCCTTCCGGATCAAGGTCACTACGTCTTTTCCCACAATAGGGTCACCGTCTAGATATTGTGGACCCAAAGTTCCACCACCTATGTTTCCCTTCCGGATCAAGGTCACTACGTCTTTTCCCATAATAGGGTCACCGTCTAGATATTGTGGACCCAAAGTTCCACCGTCTCTGTTTCAAGACCACCATGCCATGCAATGTACAATATAACCAATGCATGCAATTAAGACTCACAATGATCTTAACATACACATGCCATCAAATCCAACCAATGGAACATCAACTATTGTACATGCATGCATACATATAATTTAACAATCACAACGTCAAGTAAAATGTATACAAACAAGTTACTTACTCAACCAAAACATAAACCATCAACTATCAAATAATTCCAAATCGGAAAGTATATTTCAACATAAAGTCATTATCAATGAATCGGCATTATTCTCAATGTTTCTCATCGCGATCGAGTCACCGGAATGTAACTCGAACGGTTAGATTCGGGATTAAACTCAACTTATTTCATTCGCACTAAAATCGGGTCGATTCTTAAAAGTCGAAATTGCGCAAGACGAACTTCACTACGTCAAGCTACACGTCGGATTACACTAGCACGTCAATTTTCTTTGGATTTGGAGCAACTTGCTCCGTCGACGAATCTACCGAAATCGGAACACAAACGGGTTCTAAAGGAAGTGCGAAAATTAGAATTTTGGAGGCTACAGACGCATCAACACGGGCACCCGTGTGCTGCAACACGGCCCGTGTTGAGAGGCCACCAGAACGAGCCAAGAAAATGCCAAGTCAGAACAGCAACACGGGCACCCGTGTGCTGCAACACGGCCCGTGTTGTGAAGCCTGCGTGAAAACTACACTCTTTTGAGTTTTTCTCATTCAACTACCATGGTTTTCTTTCCCATTTCAATACTCTTAATTTCTACCAGTTAGCACCTAATACACCCACCAACCATACTCCTAATCCAACTTTTCTAAACCATTCTAACAATCAACCAACAAAACCCTAAAAAATCAACTATCAATTTTACCCCTAAATCCAAAATGTATCATACAAAACCTAACAATATGAGATGGAGAATCAAACCCCTTACCTTGGTGTGGGTTTTCTTGAAACAAGATGATGAAGATGTTGCAACTCCACCCTAGCTCCATTTCTTCTCTTCTCTTCTTTTCTTTCTTCTTTCTCCTCTTTTCTTTCTTCTTTCTCCTCTTTTCTTTTCTTCTTTCTACCACTCTTACTAACTCTCCTTCTCTCTTTTATAAAACTCCCTTCTACTACTAACTTTCCTCCCTCTATCTTTCTAAAATTACAATTTGGCCCCAACAATTATTTAATTCAAATTATAATATATAACCCTATTAAACAATATTACATTAAATAATATTATTCTATATAAACCTAATCATGCCAATTAATCAAACAAAGCCAAATATTACTACACACCAAATTAATATTACTCAAAATAGTATTTTATCATTATGAATATTTTTATTTCAAATAACCGAATTAACATTTAATCAAAAACGGGGTGTTACATGCTATCATACGGCGGTTAAAGCAAAAAGCAAGATTCATGGGACGGATCGTACCAAAATGCGGGCACCTATTCAGCTGGTGTCTTAGGCCGAGGGCATGTGCAATCATTGTGACCAGGCCACCTATGATGATTGGTTCATCAGGGTTATCTATAATGCGGTAAAAGGTTTGCATCAGGAAGGGTATGGCATTAACGGGGTGGCCTTGGTGCATACAATACAGTAAAAATATCTCGTCTTTAGACACGGCAGTCTGGTTCTCCTCTTTCCCAAATACAGTATGGGCTAGAATCTTATGGAAATAGCGGATAGCAGGGTTATGAATTTCATCATTATCCATCTTATCCGGGTCAGGGTGATAATTACCAGTCAAGGTGCCCCAAAAGTAGTCTAGCTCAATATCCATCAGCTCAACCTGGGTAGTGGAAAAGGCAAAAGGGCCGCTAGGAAATCCTAACAAGTCAGCTAAGTCCTTATGATTGTAAACAAAATTAATGCCGAAGAGACGGAAACTTATGAATCCTTTACGGGTTCCTTTCCCGTGTTCTGGTAAATGGACTAGGGAGCTTAGGAATTCAAAAGTGAGCTCACGGTAGGTGGCAAACCTAGTCTTAATAAGGGCTTTTTCCCACCCTAACTGGTTAAACAAGTACATAACACTATCCAATATACCTAGGGCATTCATAGTGGGTTCATCATGATAAAGTGTTATGCCAATGTTTATTTTAGACAATTCCTCGAATTTTCTTTTCTGGTTTATACCCCTAAAGGTGGTTTCTAAGAAATTATGTTGCTTTGGTTCCATGGATATTGTTAGGGAAACTAGTCAGAAGAGAAGGTACAAGAGAAACAAAAACTTTTCAGAAATCCTGTGGCAAGTAAGATTATTTTTGAAATTAGCAGCAGTTTTCATGAAAATTATATCATAAGAAAGAAAATGAAAATGAAACTTTAAATAGAAATAAATGCAAAAATGAAAAGAATAACAAATAACAAATAGCAAATAGGCGGGTTGCCTCCCACTCAGCGCTGTTTTTAATGTCAAAAGCCTGACAGTGCCTAGCAGATTTATTCGGGTGAAATATCGGGTAATTTTAAAAGTCTTAGACTATTCGTGTAGTCTCTATTTTCAATGTTGTTGTATATTTTTAACCGCTGCCCGTTTACTATAAACGGGTCAGTATTTCTACCCTTAATTTCTATCGCTCCGCTAGGAAACACTTTTATAATTTCATACGGACCTGGCCATCTAGATTTTAATTTACTAGGGAAAAGCCTAAGTCTTGAGTTAAATAATAGCACGACATCTCCCACACTAAATTCTTTCCTAGCCAAGCGCTTGTCATGCCATTTTTTGGTTCTTTCTTTGTATATCTTGGAATTCTCGTAAGCATCTAATCTCAACTCTTCTAATTCATTTAAATCCAGGACTCGTTTTTCTCCTGCAGCAGTGTAGTTCATGTTGAGCGCTTTAATTGCCCAATACGCTTTGTGTTCTAATTCTACTGGGAGGTGACAGGATTTTCCGTATACGAGCTTGAAGGGTGTAGTCCCTATAGGGGTCTTGTAGGCCGTTCTATAGGCCCATAAAGCTTCGTTGAACTTTGATGACCAATCCTTCCTGGTTGTGGCTATAGTTTTTTCTAAGATCTGCTTAATTTCTCTGTTCGATACTTCGACTTGTCCACTGGTTTGTGGGTGGTATGGCGTCGCTATACGATGTTTTACTCCATACTTAAAAAGTAATTTATCGAATATCTTTGAGATGAAATGGGAGCCACCGTCACTGATGACGAGTCTCGGTATGCCGAATCTTGGAAAAATTATGTTTCTAAAGAGTTTGATTACCACTCGGGTGTCATTTGTAGGAGAGGCTATGGCCTCGATCCATTTTGAGACATAATCAACCGCAACGAGTATATATTTGTTTCCAAAATAAGATGGGAAGGGTCCCATGAAATCGATTCCCCATACGTCGAAGATTTCTACCTCTAGTATTCCTCTTTGAGGCATTTCATCGCGTCTTGAAATATTGCCGGTGCGTTGACACCGATCGCAATTTCTAACAGCGATGTGGACGTCTTTCCACAGATTAGGCCAGAATAGGCCAGCTTGTAAGATCTTTGCACAGGTTTTGGAGATGCTTGCGTGTCCCCCGTAAGGAGACGAATGACAATGGGAAATGACATCTTCTATCTCTTCCTCGAGTATGCATCAACGGAAGATTCAGTCTGGTCCTCTTTTAAACAGTAAGGGCTCGTCCCAATAGTAGTGTTTGAGATCGTGGAAGAATTTCTTTTTCTGTTGGTAAGTAAGATCTGGTGGGAGTGCGTTTGCAGCTAGATAGTTAACTATGTCAGCATACCATGGAAGTCCCATGGTTGCATGAATCGCTTTTACGGATTCCTCGAGTTGTGGTTCGGTTAGGTTGAAATGAGCCAGGTTGTTCCTTATTTGGGCTATCAATTGCTCATATGGAAAATCGTCGTTAATCGGCACTTGTTCAGGTTTTATATCTTCCAATATTGACAAGTGATATGCTACGACATTTTCGGTCCCCTTTTTATCCTTAATTTCTAAGTCAAATTCTTGCAAAAGAAGGATCCATATAAGGAGCCTTGGTTTTGCATCTTTCTTATTTAATAGATATCTTATAGCAGCATGGTCCGTGTAGATGATGATTGTTGCTCCTACTAGATAGGAACGGAATTTTTCAAGCGCGAAGACGAATGCTAATAGCTCTTTCTCAGTCGTGGCGTAGTTCATTTGGGCTTGGTCTAGCGTTCTGCTAGCGTAGTAAATAGCGTGTAGCTTCTTGTCTTTCCTCTGTCCAAGAACTGCGCCTACGGTGTAATCACTCGCGTCGCACATGATTTCGAAGGGTAAATTCCAATCGGGCGGTTGCATGATTGGTGCGGTGATAAGGGCTGATTTTAGAGTTTCAAACGCTTTATGACAATCATCGTCGAATATGAACTCAGCGTCTTTCATTAACAGACCGGTAAGTGGTTTAGTGATTTTTGAGAAATCTTTAATAAATCGCCGGTAAAAACCGGCGTGTCCTAAAAAAACTTTGTATTTCTCTAATGGTCTTAGGTGGTCGGAGTTCTTTTATGACTTCTATTTTGGCTTTGTCAACTTCAATCCCTTTATTAGATATGACATGTCCTAGCATGATTCCTTCTCTGACCATGAAATGACATTTTTCCCAATTGAGCACGAGGTTTACTTTTACGCATCTTTCTAAGACTTTCTCTAGATTTGACAGACATCCTTCGAAACTTCCCCCACACACTGAGAAATCATCCATGAACACCTCCATGATGTTGTCTATAAAATCTGCAAAGATTGCCATCATACATCGTTGGAAGGTAGCTGGGGCATTACACAATCCGAAGGGCATTCGTCTCTATGTGAACGTTCCATACGGACACGTGAAAGTAGTCTTTTCTTGGTCGTCAGGGTGAATGGGGATTTGAAAGAATCCGGAGTAACCGTCTAGATAGCAGAAATAGGAATGTTTGGCTAACCGTTCTAGCATTTGATCTATGAAGGGTAGAGGAAAATGGTCTTTACGAGTGGCTTTGTTTAGTTTTCTATAATCTATACACACTCTATGCCCATTGACTACTCTTTGAGTTATTGGTTCGCCTTTCGCGTTCTTAACAACGGTGATACCTCCTTTCTTGGGCACCACGTGCACTGGGCTCACCCACTTACTATCAGAGAACGGGTATATGATTCCAGCTTCCATAAGCTTTGTAATTTCATCTCTGACTACAGTGCTAAGAATCGGGTTAATCCTTCTTTGAGGTTCTCTAGAGGTTTTACAATCCTCTTCTAGCAAAATACGGTGTATACAAATTGAAGGAGATATACTTTTCAAATCAGATATGTTATACCCTAGTGCGGTTGGATACCTTCTTAAGACGCCCAAAAGTTTTTCAGTTTCGAGCTTTCCTAAGTTGGAGTTTACTATTACTGGTCGCGTGTGTTCGGTATCAAGGAATTCGTATCTTAGATTCTTAGGTAAAATTTTCAATTCTACACTGGGGTTCTTCGTGCATGGCATATGATCGGGCGTGAGTGCTAAGCTTTCGTTTAGACTGTCATCGTTTTCGAATATTGGAGGGGTTTGGATTTCTATTATCTCAGAATATTTTGTCTGTTCTGCTTCCATTTCCCTTATGCACTCGTCTATGACATCTATAAGATGGCATGTGTCGTTCATGGCTGGTGCTTGTAAAAATTGAGTAAGGATAAATTCCACTTTTTCTTCCCCAACTTCGAACGTTAGTCTGCCCTTTTTTACATCAATTATAGCTCCGGCGGTGGCTAGGAAGGGTCTTCCTAGTATGATAGGGGCAACTGAGTCCTCGGTTATGTCCATGATGATGAAATCGGTCGGGATATAGAATTGACCTATTCTAACTGGAACGTTTTCCAGTATACCTACAGGGTATTTAACCGATCGGTCGGCTAATTGGACGGACATTTTCGTGGGTCTGAGTTCTCCCATCTCTAGCTTTTTGCAGATAGATAAGGTCATGACACTAATGCTTGCTCCTAAGTCACATAGGGCTTTGTCTATGACAAATTTTCCAATATTACAAGGTATAGAGAAACTACCTGGGTCTTTTAGCTTAGGAGGCATATTGTTTTGAATGATCGCGCTACACTCGGCAGTGAGTGTAACTGTTTCGTTATCCTCTATATTCTTCTTGTTGGATAGGATTTCCTTAAGAAATTTAGCGTACGAGGGCATCTGAGTAATGGCTTCTGTAAAAGGTATTGTTATATTTAGTTGTTTCAGAAGTTCAACGAATTTCTTGAATTGGCCCATTGTTTTGGAATTTGTAAGTCTCTGAGGATACGGGATTGGTGGTTTATAAGGTGGTGGAGGTACATAAGGCTTCTCTTGCTCCACTGCCTCTTGCGTTTCGCTTTCCTTTTCTTTTTCTCTAGGTTCATTGGCTTGTTCAGGCGGCTCGCTCTGTTTTTGGTACATGGCTGGATTTTCTAGTCTCGGGTCAACAGGTCCGTCGAGTTCTTTTCCACTTCTCAGTATCACAGCATTAGCATGTCCTTTTGGGTTGGGCTGTGGTTGACCAGGAAAAATTCCAGCCGGTGCTGCAGTAGGTGCTTGTTGTTGAGCTACCTGTGAAATTTGCGTTTCAAGCATCTTGTTATGGGTGGCTAAAGCATCAACCTTGCTAGCTAATTGTTTTATCTGCTCATTAGTATGTAAATTTTGATTCATAACGTTTTTATTAGTCTGAGCTTGGTGTTGTACCCCAAAATTTGCCCTCCCATATTCTTCAAGATTTGCCAAGATCAAGGTTCAAAATCTCTCAAGGGTTGCACAGTCCATTGGCCTCCTAACAATAAAAAATTAGGGTTTTGGCTCTGGCAAATAAATTGAAGTTTCCAAGGGTCCAATCAAGTCCCACATGCCTATAAACATTGTCAAGCATCCATATGCCAAGTTTCAAGACTCACAGCACAAAATTGCACAGTCAAAAACCCTTATTGCTTCACAGTCAACTGCAAGGGCAAAATGGTCATTTGACAGTCAAAAGTCCAAATTTTTGATCAACATCTTATTTTGAAGCCACAAACATCATTTGAACAATTCTTGATCATGATTCTCAAAGCATGGCTCAAAAAGTCTCAAGATGCAAAAGTTTCCATTTTTGGACAGTTGAAAAAGTCAACTGCAAATTGACCAAGGCATAACTTCCACATGGTTTATCAGAAAAATTCCATCCAAAGCTCATTTTGAAGAGAATGAAATTTCCTACAACTCATCTTCACACTTCAAGTCTATGAAATGCTCTCACAAAAAGATATCAATCTCAACATTATAGGTCATTTTCAAAAGTCAACAAAAAGGAACTTTAAGTCAAAGACCATAAATTGATATTGGTAAATCCAAATGACATGGGACCAAAGGAATTGGTTAGAGGACTTCAAGACCTTTCCAAAATGTCAAATAACATGATCAAAGCTTAAAAATTGAGCAAGATATGCCTTGTGGAAGTTGGGAAATTTTTGGGAATTTTCAAAAGTCAACTTTGCTTCAAATGCCTCAAAATTGCTAATGGACCACAATTTCTTCCATGAATCATCACCCAAAGGCTATGAACGACCCATTGACATCCAAGGGAGTTATTTTATCATTTTTGATTAATTATTTGAATTATTATTATTATTAATTCATTTAATTAAAATTAAATATGACAAAAATAGCAAATCATGTTTTCCAAATCTTTTTGTGCAGCATTTTCATCCATCATGACCTCAAGATTTCGTGCACAATCAAAAAGGAAAGATTCTATGCAATTGGCAATGGTTTGATGACAAAAAAGGATTGAAAAAGATGCTTGAAAATCAAATATTGAATCATTGAATACATGGATTTTGGGCCAGTTTTTCTAACCTAATTCATTCACCTATATGTGCACATTGCAAACCTAATGCTAAACACAAGAAAGTTGCGCTGAAACCTCAAGAACACATTTGCATTTTTTCACAAAAAATATCAAAACTGTTTTCATAGCTAGAGATCGTTCCAAGGCCTCAAATCTATTCCAAAACACTCCTGACACTACCAGGAAGCTGTTGCAATTGAAATCAGATCTCCACGCGCAAGGAATTGGTAGAGCCATGTTGCACTTTTTCACAAAAAATTCATAATCGTGTTTCCATTTATATGCATTATTTGTGATTTTTAACCATTGATTTACATTAACATGGACATTCTGAATCTATTGGTGCTATTTAATTGAATTACTATTGCCTGTATGAGAAATTGCCATGAACATATTTTAGGGTTTCAAGAACCTTGAATTAGGGTTTTACGTATAAGAAACAATTGGACAATCAAACCAAGACCATTGGACTCAGGACATCCAGATGAAGCAATTGATCACGTCGCGCCTAATTTCTATTTGCCCAGGAGCTAATCGCTATTTTTCTTGTTTGAGCTTAGTGGGGGTTTAAAACCCCCGCTATCTATGTTTTATTTGCAGGAAATATGAAGAAGAAGGAGGATGTGTCCCCTGATGAGTGGCGCGTTTGAATTTTGGCGCGGTGGACATCACTGAGTGTTGTTTTGTGTTATGTTATTCGCTTGCCAATTCCAATACAACGCGCGCGCATGGCTCAGACGGTTGGACGTGTATTGGGTAAACGCTGGGACCTGGGTTCGACTCCCAGGTCCCCTTGTACATTTCATAATTTTTTCTCTAACGTATTCCTATGCAGTGTGCTCTTCAGTGGTCTATCAAACACCCAACACTTGTGCATGCCACATGTCTCCAGGGATCAATCCAGTGGCCAGAATCTGCAGTCCACCATACACCCTCAGTCAACCATATGCAGACGCGCTGGAAAAGTCAAAGGGGCCCTGATTCAGTGGGCCAAGAATGCTCCAAACAAACCTCTCAATTGGGTCAGCCACCCCCTATGGTTTGCATCATATTTTTAATTTCCTTTCCTTTTCTTTTTTTTTATTTTATTTTAATTGTTTTTTTAATTGCTTTACTTAATTCCCTAAATTAATTTTCATAATAAAACATAAAAATCAGAAATCAAGAAATAAAAATATGTTCATTTAGTTTTTAATTCATTAATTTTTTTTTCAAATAAAATTCTAAAAATCAAATTAGTTTAATTTTAGGTTTAATTTTAATGTTTTTCTTAAATAAACTAAAAATGTAGAAATTAGGGTTTTAGTACTTTTATTCTTTTTCTTAATAAATAACTTTTTCATTATTATTAATTCTTAATTATTTTGTAAATAAATATATCATTTAATTAATTAGGGTTAAATTAGGTTAAACTTAAACAATTTTTTTAATAATTAAAAACAAATTTAGAATTAGGGTTTTATGTAACTTTTAATTCCAATTAATTTTCTTTATTTCCATTAAATACAAAAACATCAAAAAAAAAACAAGTTCTTTTTTTATTTAATCATTAATTAATTTAAATTCCAATCTAATCTTTAAAGGGTCCAACGCCCTCGCACTTTCGATTCCAATTTCCTTTCGCGCGTTTGTCTTTATTTTTCGTTTTAAATATAATGTAATTGCCCCAAAGCTTTGTAATAGATAATTAGGACATTTACTTTCCGCACTTTTATTTTAAATCGGGTCTTTGTTAATTTGGTGATGTATAGACCCGCGCCTTGTAAAAGCGTAGGACTTTTATTTTTCCGCATTTTAATTTCCGCACCTTTAAACTGTTAATCACATGAAAGAATGTATGCCCAAATAAAATCAAAGCGTAGCTCACTCAATGCATGACAAGATAAAAATATAACTGAAAATGACACACAATTCACACACCACTCTTAGGGTACGCCTCACTGTTGCCTTGCCCCTCGAAACGTGGTCGTCGAGTATAGGACGTCTTAGTGAGTCCTTATGTTCCATTGATCTAGTTGCCTCGAAACGGTTGCCTCAAACAAGTTGCCTCGGAATAAAAAGATCAATGGCATAAGGGTAGCTTCTAAGGTGTCTTACTGTTGCTCGGTGGCCACACTGTCCCTAAAACTCGAATTGACCCGAACACCTCTGACGGTGGTGCTACCTATCTCTCAATGGTGGGATGGCACTACCTTAAGGACATTTACACAGACTAATTCCTTAGGGTAGGTAGATGACTCGTAGATACTTGCTCTAATTCAAAACAAATCAAAAACTTCTTTTCACACCGACACTTTGCAAAAAGCTTTCAAAAATAACTTTTCAAACACTCTTGAGGACTGATACAAGAGTCGATCTGAAACTTTCAAAGAAACTTTTTCAAACCCACTCACAAATTGAAAAGCATACAAACATTTTGAAAACACAAATGAGAAAGTATCTAAGAGCCCATGGATAACCATGGATAGAAAGGGTGCTAGCACCTTCCCTTTCTATAAATCTACCTCCTGAACCGAGAGCTAATCTCAATAAGGAATTTTTCTGTGCTTTTGTCCTTTCCATATTGGAGAAAATAAAAGACGGTGGCGACTCTTGCTTCCGCGACATTTCGCGAACCAGCGTTAAACAGTCAGTTCCAGATCCACCGATCACACTTGGGAAGCAACGAAGTGCTCTATCATGATTTCTAGGTTAGATTTCCTATGAGTATTAGGTCCATTACCAGGATGATTTGGGATAGCTTTTGTATAACCGGGTGGTGTGGCAGGGGCTTGTCCAGGCGCGTATAACGCGTTGTTACTTTTGTATGAAAAGTTCGGATGATTTTTCCAGCTAGGGTTATAGGTATTGCTATAAGGGTTCCCTTGTACATAGTTTGCTTGTTCAGCTGGAACTCCTGTTAGAAGTGGGCATTCTGGAGCAAGATGTGATTGAAGACCACATAGATCGCAAGTTTGGACAACTGCAGCCACGGTAGCTGCAGGAGTAGTGGTAAGGTTTTCTAGCTTTTGGGTAAGAGCTTCCACTTTAGCATTGACTTGGTCCAGGATATTCACTTCAGACATTCCACCTTTGGTTTGGGATTTCTCCATATTATCTCTTTCGCTTCCCCATTGATAGTGGTTTTGGGCCATACTTTCGATAAGTTGATTTGCTTCGGCATATGGTTTATCCATCAGTGCGCCACCAGCAGCGGCGTCTATAGTCATTCTTGTGTTATACAACAGACCGTTATAGAACGTATGAATGATTAGCCATTCTTCTAAACCATGATGAGGACAGAGTCTAATCATATCCTTGTAACGTTCCCATGCTTCGAAAAGTGATTCGTTATCTTTTTGTCTAAAACCGTTGATGTTAGCTCTAAGCATAGCAGTTTTGCTTGGTGGGAAATATCTAGCCAAGAAGACTTTTTTCAATTCATCCCATGTGGTGATTGAATTTGAAGGGAGAGATTGGAGCCAGGCTCGGGCTCTGTCTCTTAAAGAAAAAGGAAATAGGCGCAATCGTATCGCCTCGGGGTTTACACCATTCGCTTTTACAGTGTCTGCGTACTGCACAAACACTGACAGATGTAGGTTAGGGTCGTCAGTAGGAGATCCAGAAAATTGGTTCTGCTGAACGGCGGATAGAAGCAAAGGTTTCAGCTCGAAATCGTTTCGAGCGATAGCAGGGGCAGCAATGCTGTTGTGAGGCTCCGCTTGCGAAGGAACTGCATAGTCCTTAAGAGCGCGAGGCGGATTTGGTACGTCAGCCATTGTCGATTCTTTGATAGATTCTGATAATGGGATATCAGGAATTTTAGTCGGAGGAAGATTGTTGAGAGATCGGTATTCTTGAATTCGGCGTCTTAATCTTAAGTAACGCTCGATATCGTTAATTTGTAAATGCAAAGGCTCGTTTTGAGAATGAGTATTTGGCATACAACAGAGGGAAATATAAAAAGTTGCCTTAGTCTAGACAACTTTGTTTTCAAATTACACTAGTGACTAAACTAAAGCCCCCGGCAACGGCACCAAAAACTTGATGTGTCTGCGATCGACCTAATGTGTCTAACGGTATCTTAACTGCAAGTGCACAGTCTATCGTGGTAGTAATAAAAAGATGTCGAACCCACAGGGACTTCGTAATCACTCTAGTGTTATAAAACAGGTTAGTTTAGCTAAGGCGGAAATTGTCACGTTTGGTTTTTTAGAAGGTTAAAACTAAAGGGAAACTAAATTCGATTAAGGGAATTAATATTAAAGTGGTCGGAGCGTAATGATTTGAACCTATGCGAATTAAGTTGTACCTAAGCATATAAAAATATTTAACTTAATTGTTCTGTAGTACTTATCAGTTTAAAAACCCTCGATTCACACTCTCGTGGTCTTACCTCGGATCATACTCCTAAAGCCAAATGTCTGCTCTCGCTAGTCCATAAGTGTTTAGAAAGCATCTTTTTGAAAACTAAATAAGTCTAATTCGTTTTAAAGCGCTCTCGCTGTATTTAAATCGAATGCCTAACTTTAGCTATCCGGTTAAAACCTCACACTCTCGTGGTCTTGATTTCTCCCTATTTCACTTTCTTTACTCTCGTAATAAAAAGCTTAATTTTTAATTATAAAAAGTCACGGCCAGAAATTAAGTTGATTAAGGTTTTAGCTTAGAAAAAACATTAATTTATTCGGTTATTTCATCACACCCCGACTACGGGTATTTAGCTACTCATAATACTCGGAATTAAAAAGCAGGAAATAAATTCAGAAAACAATAGCGCATACATCATAAATAAAGAATAGAAATATAACATAAATAAAATTGCAATTATATCAAATACAATAAAAACCTGAAAAGCAATAAAATCCGAGATCCTTCTTCCACAAGCCGGCAAGATTGGAACGTCTGAATGAAAACTTAAATGGATGAAATTCGGAAATAAAATCGAGATTAAAAATCGGCAGAGCTTCCGCAAGGTTTTTGTGAACTAAACTCTCCTATCTTTTCTTTCTAAGTCTAAGATATATATAGAGAATAAAAGTACGGTTGGAAAAATATCTGAGTTCCTAAATTCTTGGTTTTACTGAGAAAAATGAGGAGAAAGTGGCCTTTGGAAGTTGGAGAGAATTTAGGCACGTATGCATGCTTTGCTTGACCACTTCATTCAGCTTTACCACGTTTTGTTGCTTGACCACGTTCAAAATTTAACACTTAAAAGCTTGTTACGGGCGTGGCTGGGGCGTTACGCTCATTTTTCATAAGATAGCGCGTTACGGTTGTGGCAGAGGTGTTACGAGCGTCACACTCTTCTGAAGCGTCTTACAGTCGTGGCAGGGGTGTGACGACCGTAATAGCAGCAAAATGGATTTTTTTAGACAGATTTATCTTTTCTCTTTGGTCTTGGCCGCGATCTCGCACATTTCACGTTTCTTCTTAGTTTGAGCTGAGATATGTTGTACCTGCATAAAACCATACAGAACTCGGAATATTCGAGAGTTAATCGGGTAAATATGACATAAAACGGATAAATTTTATGGTAAATATATGATATGATTTCGCGTTATCAAAGGGTTGATCATGATTCATCAAGGATTGCTCATAATTCATCAAGACTCAAAAGTTGCTAAATTAGGGTTTTACAGGAAAAGTCAACCCAATTTTGACCAAGCATAACTTTCTCATACTTTATGAGAAATGACCCATCAAAAGATCATTTTGAATAGGATGAAATTCCATACAATCCATCTTCATCTCCCAAGATCAAAATATTCACTCACAAGAAGTTATGAATTTGGACATTATAGGTCATTTTGAAAATTCAATAAAAACACTTTTTTCAAAGCTTCATACATGAGCATGGAATATCAAATTGAGATAATACCAAAAGGGTTGATTAGAGGACATATCAAGCTTTCTAAAAAGTCCAATAACACCTCCAAAGAGTCAAATTTGAGGAAGTTATGCATTGTTGAAGTTGACCTTTTTTACAAAATTGCCAAAAGTCAACTATCCCCAAAACTTCAAATTTTTGTTAAATGGGCCCAATCGTTTTCACTTGTTTTGAGTTGGCAACATATCCCACGTGCTCTAACCTTGGCCACTTGTCCATATTTTATTTTTATTATTTATTTTGGTTTTTATTTGAATTATTTCAAATTAAATCAAAACAAATCAAATAAAATCAAAAATATTGAAAACCAAGGATCTTGTGATTATTTCAGGTCTTATTACACAGCTAGGATCAATAAAACTCATATCAAGGCATATGTGTACAAAGAGATTGGATTTGGACCAATTTTGGAAAGCTTTAAAGAAGAATCAAATCAAATATCAAAATCATTGATGGAGAGGGATTTGGACACAATAATCAACCCTAATGCATTGTGTGATACATAAGGAGTGCGTGCAGATCAAAAGCAAGGTTAGAAATCAGGCACAGAGCAAGAACAAAATTTGAAAAAAGAAGTAAAAAGTGTGAGATCGAATTGGTGGTTAGAGGCATCCTCAAGGCTTGGTATTTGTCCCAATCGTTTCCTAGCATTCTTAGGAACCTAAAGCAATCAAAACCAAGTGTTTTCAAGCCCTCCCATGCACTGTAAGTCCGTAACGGTATCACCCTTTTCTTGAATTTGAATAGCCTTGTTCTTGCATCCATAATGAAAAATAATTGCACATTCTTGATCACCATGATGTTTGCAAACTTTCTACAATAGCCAACTGCATTTTATTGGTTTGTAACGAAATCCACCATTGTTAGGGTTTCAGATTTGTTTTTAGGGTTTTCAATTTCAGGAACAATTAGCCTTGGCAATGGGTATGGTTGTGATCATAAGGACGACACGAATCTAACCATGGTGTTAGGTTCCATTTATGTGGCCTGTAGGAGATTTTGGAACGAGCATGACTTGTAGCAACAAACACTGTCCGTGGGCATAGATCCTTGAGTTTTTAGCCACGATACAGGGAGGAAGATGAATACGTGGATCAATCTGATTCGCCCATTCAAATTATTGCGTGCATTTTTTATTTTTTTTCCAATTTTCTTTTGTTTTATATATTATTTTCAGCGTTTGATTAATGAACAAATAAAAACAAGTGGCGTAGTGGTTACCAGTTGGATGTTCAAGGCGTTAGAGGCTGGAGGTCAGGGGTTCGATCCCTGCCTCCAGCATTTGTTATTTTTCCTTATTATTTCAGGTGATTCAGTGCAAGCGAGGCCAGGAGATCCACCATGGACATTCATCATCCACGCGCCAGATGGCCAGATGGCCAAATCTGGGGGGCTACCATTGAGGGTGCACCAAAGGTCCAGTCAATGCACATGTGTATGATCCAGAAAGTCAGCATGGACCTCCATTTGGGCCCAGAATTCTTGCTATTGGCACACCACTTTCAGGCCCATCTCTCCTTTTATTATTTATTTATTTATTTTATTTATTCTATTTAATTTATTTGCTATTTATTTTATTAACAAAAATAATTTCTTTCCTTATCAAAAAAATCACAAAAATATTTTTATGTCCAAATAAATTTAGAATTTTATTTTTCATCAATAAATATTAATTAATTTAATTATTTTAATTTTAGATAACTTTCATTTATTTTGTGAATATTTAAAATTAATTAGAATCAATAGGTTTTTATTACTAACTTGATTGTATTTATTTTTTACCTAAAATAACAAAAATCCAAAAATAGGTTTTAATTATTTTTCATTAATTAATTTAATAACTAATTAATTTCGCATTTTATTTTAGGACTTAATTTCTTTTCTTAAAAAAATAAAAACAATAAAAAAAATTTCTTTAATTAAGATGGTCAAAACCCTAGTTTTCGCATTCGATCTAATTTTCTCACGCGCTTTATTTTTCTTTATCCAAATTATTGTATCTGCTCCCGGTTTGTAATAATTAAATTAGGACATTTATTTATTTTTCCGCTTTTAAATTTTAAAGGGTTTGTTTTTGGCGATGTAAATACCCGACGCCTTGTAATAGTTAGTTTAAATTTCGCACTTTAATTTCTGCAAATATTGAACTGTTAGATGTCTGATAATAGGGTTTGCATGACAAGAATGCATGTTTAAATTTAAAACAGTTAGATCACCCTAAACATGTGCAAAGATAAAAATAACTGAAATCAACACACTCGCACATGCGCACTCCTAGGGTACACCCCACTTGGTTCCCTTCGTAAATGGTCATTGAGTATAGGTTATTTTAGAGGTCGCCCTCTTGTCTAAAAGATCATAAGTTGCCTTGGAAAGGTTGCCTCGGATATTGTTGCCTCAGATAAATGATCTAAGACATTAGGGTTACTACTAAGATGTCCTAAAATTGCTTTAGTGACCGTATGTCCCTCTTTCGAATTGACCCTCAAACTCCAACGACGGTGCTACCTACTCACTAATAGTGGGATAGCATTGTCTAAAGGAAATTAGCATAGAACGATTCCTTTTTTGAGTAGGTAGATTAGTTCTTAGATACTTGCTCATCCAAAACTTTTTTCACACTTACACTCTTTTTACAAACAAGTTTTCAAAAACACTTCATTACACTCTTGAAGACAGACGCAAGACTTAAATCGAAGTTAAAACAAAAAAATTTCAAAACCCACAAGCACAAAGAAAACAATTTTGAAAATGATGAAAAGTATCTAAGAGCTCGTAGATAACTACGGATAGAAAGGATGCTAATACCTTCCCTTTCTATAATCTACCCCCCGTACTCAGAAATATCTCGAAAAAAGGAATTTTTATGTGCTTTTTTCCTTTCCTTGTTGGATAAAATAAAAGTCGGTGGCGACTCTTGCTTACCGCGAAATTTTGCAAACACAAACACAAAACGCAAACCAACATTTCAAAAACAGTCAGTTCTCCCACTGTATCACACTAGGGTCTAGAATTGTAATTTTTAGAAAATAGGGTTTTAATTTTTATTAAGGAAACTCGCCACGACTTTAGTTTTATGCCTACGTATCCTCTTAGGAGGAATCAAAGTCCCAATTTGTAGTTCGCAAGTGTTTGGTTAGTTTTTTATGGGTTGTCAAAATATTTCGAATTCTCCTTGAACCAAGTCTAGTTTGTAATAGTAGAATCGTAGACATAGCTCGCAGTTTATAAGAAATATTAAGACAACCCTTTTTGAAAATAATGTAAATTGAATTAAGTTAGTAGAAAATTGTTAATAATTTGTTGGTTAGCTATTTTCAAATATACAATGCAATTATGAAAATAAATTTGAATAGAAAATATTTTATGTAAAAAAGGGTTAGTATTTAAAAAGGTTTAATTAATAAATAAATATTTCACGATTTATTAAAAATTTATCAATGTTTTTAATAAAAATACTATAATTATTTATTTATTATGTAAAAATAATTTTTATATAAAAAATTATAAAACGACTAAAAGAATAAATAAGTAAAATTATAATAATTATCAAAAATAAAATAATTAATTTGGCAAAAAAACGCATGGGGTTGTTTTCTATGTTACATAATAATTTCAAGGGGTGTTAAAATTAAGGGGCCAAGTCCAGATATTAGACTTGGGCCACTACACATAGGGGGCGAGGGTGGAAATAGCCTAGTAAGAAAACATTAAAAAAATGGGGGTGTGGATAGTAGGGCTGAAGCCCAGAAAATATTCTAGAGGCTCAATGAAGTAAAGGGTGTGTTGGAATCGTGTATGCGCGTGTGAATGGTGCTATCATGTGCTAGTGAAATGTTTAGTGTTCGATTTAGATCAAGGGATGGGGGTTGCAGGTGTATAGTGAGGATGCACGGGATCATGTGGCCATATATTGGCCATGTGTCCCTGATGGGATCGCAAGCGAAGGGAGTATAACAGAAACAAAATTAATTCTTTTCATTTTTAACTCATTTTTCATCTTCGTCTTTGCTCTCTCTCTCTCTCTCTCTCTCTCTCTCTCTCTCTCTCTCTCTCTCTCTCTCTCTCTCTCTCTCTCTCTCTCTCTTTCTCTCTCTCTCATTCCGTATTCTTCCTATCATCCCTTTCCTTCAACATAAAACAACAACACCCATACAACCCTAAAACAATGATCAGCGGTTAACCCTAAACCCAGATTTACCCAACACCAACCCTCAAACCCTAAAATTGTAACCAAAATCACATCAATAACTGCAAGTTGAGTATCGATCCTTACCTCATTCGCCTTGGATTTCTAGGTTGCCTCATATCTATCTGCTTCTCAACCTTTTTGTTTTCTTTTGCAGGTATTGTCGATTAAAGGTGGTGTAGTGGCGGCGCGACGGTGTGAAGAGTCTCGGCTTCGAGGTTTTGAAAGCGGAATAGTAAAGCACAGATCTAGGGTTTCATAATTTGAAACCCAGATCTCTCTTCTTCTTCTTCTACTTCTCAATCTCGTCGCAAATATCTTCCCCTTTGTTCATTAGGTTTCATGGGTTTTTTATAGTGTTAGAATTAGCCAAATTAGGGAATTTTCGTGTGATTGTCGTTACTATTTGAGATTGATAGAAGATTAGTTTAGGAGTTAGATTAGATTATGGATTTGGAGATTTGTTTGTAAGTATGTCATTGGAGAAGTAGATTTGCCCATTCACATAGTTTCGCACTTATTCCATATTACTTTCCAAGTTATGGATATTGTCCCCGCCTATAGCTGTTTATTGGGATGACTATGGATCCATGAAGCAAGAGCTGTTACTTCAACCTTGCACCAGAAGCTGAAATTTGTTCGTGAAGGAAAGGTGGTCATTGTGAACAGAGAGCAAGCTCTGTTGATATCTCATTTGTCTTCCTTTAGCATTGTAGAAGATGACGAAGTCGCTGTCGGAACTCAGTTCCAAGCTTTGTCCATTGATAATATAAGGAAGAATGAGAATTCTATTGCCTCATTTAAGGATGCATAACAAGTGGTGCAGAAAGGCCCTAGAAAGGTGTGGGGGGCAGGTTATTAATCTTCCTGTGAACAGGAATGGCACTGGTTTAGGTTTCTCCATGAAGAAGGAAAGTCGTGAAGCCAAAGTCCGCCTTGAGTAAATATGAAGACACATTTCACAGTGCAGGCTATCTTCATCCAACTACTCCAACGATCAACGCGATTCTCAAAGATGAATCAGAGCAAGAGATGCCAAACTTCATGACACATGGAGTCAGAGTCCAGAATTGAATCACTATTGATGTTCCTTCTTGCATTCACATTTTAAAGTAATTTGTTTTTTGTTAGTATTTTCGAAAATCTTTCACTCTGCCCAAGGTGAAAGTATTAATGTTGTATGGGCATATCGGTTGTTTTGATTTTTAAAATCATTAATAAATGTTGTTTTTGATTCCCAAATTATGTCTTTATTTTCTATTTTTTCTTGGAAAATGGTAATAAGAAAAAAGCCTTTCGAAATAAATAATAATTGTAAATAAATATGCATAATCACTTGTTACATGTGTCAGTTTCTAAAATCAACCATAAATCACATGTGCAAATTAATTAAAAAATCGTTGAGTACAATGACCCTGCACCCTCTCCCAACTTTGAATATCCTGTATATGTGGCCAAAGAAGAAGAATATGATGAAATCCCATAAAAGGTTTCATGGTTTCTTGAGCACGAGGAAAGTACCATTCAACCGTATAAAGAGCCGTTAGAGATGATTAACTTTGGTTCACAGGAAGATCTAAAGGAAGTCAAGATTGGAGCACTGCTTCATCCTGATGTGAAGAGCAGATTGAGTGAATTGTTGAAATAGTATATTGATATCTTTGCTTGGTATTATCAAGACATTCCTAGTTTGGATACTTATATTATGGAACATTATTTTCCGCTAAAGCTAGAATGTCAACCAATCAAGCTGAAGTTGCAAAGAACCCACCCTGACATGGCAGTGAAAATTAAAGAAGAAGTTTTGAAGCAGATTGATGCTGGTTTTCTTATGACATCAGTATACCCTCAGTGGATTGCAAATATTGTTCCAGTACCAAAGAAAGACAGAAAATTTCGCATGTGCGTCGATTATAGATATTTAAACAAAGCCAGTCCAAAAGATGACTTTCCATTATCGCATATTGATATGTTGTTTGACACTACATCAAAATTTAAAGTGTTTTCATTCATGGAAGGATTTTCTGGATACAATAAAATTAGAATGGCTCCTGAGGACATAAAAAAAACGTATATCACACCCTAGGGAATATTATGTTACAGAGTGATGCCCTTCGGGTTGAAGAACGCTGGTGCAACGTACCAGAGGGCTATGAAAACCCTATTCCATGATCTGATGCATAAGGAAATTGAGGTATATGTTAATGGTATGATCTCCAAATATCAGACTAAGGAAGGGCATATAGAAGACTTATTGAAATTGTTTCAGCGTTTGAGGAAGTATCATCTCTACTTGAATCCAAATAAGTGTACTTTTGGTGTTCGTTTAGGAAAATTGCTAGGTTTCATTATTAGCCAAAAAGGAATTGAAGTTGATCCTGATAAAGTTAAAGCAATTCAAGAAATGTCTGCACCAAGAACTGAAAAGCAAGTAAGATGCTTCCTTGGATGTTTAAATTACATTTCAAGATTCATTTCCCACATGACTGCAACATGTGAATGTATCTTTAAGTTGTTAAAAAAAGATCAAGGTTGTGTGTGGATGGACGATTGCCAATGGGAATTTGAAAGCATTAAAGAGTATATGCTTGAACCTCCTATCTTGCTCCCTCCTGTTGAAAGAAGACCATTGATTATGTATATGCATATGTTAGATAATTATATGGGTTGTATTTTGGGACAACAAGATGAAATAGGAAGAAAAGAATATTCCATTTATTATCTCAGCAAGAAGTTTACTGACAGTGAGTCATAATATTTTATGCTGGAAAAAACATGTTGTGCTTTGGCCTGGGTGGAAAAGCGATTTTGGTAATATATGTTGAATCATACCACTTGGTTGATTTCCAAAATGGATCCAATTAAGTATATTTTTGAAAAGCCTGCTCTTACTGGAAGAATTGTCTGTTGGCAGACGCTGTTGTCTAAATATGATATTGAATAATGTACTCAGAAGGCTATAAAAAGCAGTGTATTGGCAGATTATCTTGCTCACCAACTAGTTGATGATTATTAGTCTATTAAAAATGATTTCCCTGATGAGGATGTGATGTATTTTAAAGTAAAATATTATGATGAACCTTTTCCTGAGGAAGGTCCTGATCCTGAATCCCGGTGGGGTATGATGTTTGATGGAGCTGTAAATGCTTATGGGAAAGGAATTGGTGTCATGATCACTCCCCATAGGTCACATATCCATTTTACTGCAAGGTTGGCATTTAATTGTACCATTAATATGGAAGAGTATGAAGCTTGTATCATGGTTCTCGAAGAGGCTATAGATCTCAGAATCAAAATTCTAGATGTATATAGCGATTCAGCTTTGGTAATAAATCATATTAAAGGAGAATTATATACTCGTCACGTCGACTTGTTTCCCTATAGATATTATGCTAGAAGATTATTACATTTCTTTAATAAATTTGAATTCCATCATATTCCCAGAGATGAGAATCAGATGGCAGTTGTTTATCCATTTTGGCTTCTATGTACCAAGTAAATTCTTGGAACAATGTACCTCAGATCACAATTCGGCGGTCGGATAGACCAGCTCATGTGTTTGTGACAAAGGGAACGTCTGATGAAAAACCTTGGTATTATGATATTAAGCATTTTCTCCAGACTCAGGAATACCCGGTTGGTGCGTTGAACAAAGATAGAAAGACATTGAGAAGGTTGGCAGGTAGCTTTTTCCTCAATTAAAATGTGTTGAGGCTCGCATCGGGGGAAGGCTTCTCTTCTTCCACTTTCTTGGATTCCTAGGTGTCTTCACGGGCGTCCTCCTTCTTTTATACTATTTGAGATGCCCATTTCGGATGAGTATCTCGATGACATCCTTTAGGTGGATGTAGTCGTTTGTATTGTGCCCGTGACTTTTAGGAAACCGGTAGTACTTGCTTTTGTTCGTCCCAGGTTTGGATGGTGTTTGACGGGGAAAGCGTACTCCAACTTGCTTGAACTCTATGTTGGTGCATTCTGTCAGAATTCGCGCGTGAGAAGCATTAAGGGGGTGCAATCATGGAAGAAATCAGATGGCCCCTTGTAGTCTTTTGAATCACGTTATTTATCCTTCCTCTTCTTGTCTCCCCCCCCCCCCTCTACGGGACGTCGAGGGCTCATCATTCTTTGAGACTTTCACATTCTCACGATGCCGCGAGTCTCTCGTGTTGTTATCAGCCTCCTTCTTCTCATACTGGATGTACGTCTGTGCTTTGAGCAAAAGGGAATCCATCATTGTAGGAGTTTCTATGCCAACTGCTTTGGTGAAATCATTGTGAGGGTGCAAGCATCGCTCAAGGAGATACTTCATTATTTCGTCAGTCGTGGTGACCTAGACGGCTTCATGGTTGAACCTTTCAATGTATGCTTGGATGGACTCATCCTTCCCCTGGATGATGGCCTCGAGCGCAACTTATGACTTGAGATGTCAGCGAGACTCCATGAAATTCCTTGAGAATTGTCTTCCCAAGACCTTACAAGAGATGATGTACTCATCAGGGAGGCCCTTGTATTAAGACATGGCTCCCTTTTTGAGCATTGTTGGGAACAGTCGACATTTAATTGCTCCTTGGAAACCCCTGTAGTTGAGAAACGCATCAATTTTTTTGATGTGCCATCATACGTCCCCAAGTGTGGGGGTTTCTCAAGACCGATAGGAAGCGGGGTCTCCATGATCTCTCTAGAAAATGGGACACGAGGCTCTTTGTCGTTGCTATGATTAGGAGATGCTGGTGAGGAATAGTTGTTTCTTCCTCATCGAGGGTTGTCGTCCTGTCAGGGAGAGGTGCTTCTTGGATGCTGCATTGGCTTGGGCAATGGAAAAATGTCATGATTAAGCCACTTGTCTCTCTTGATTTTCGTGGACATCGGGGAGCATCAATCTCTACGGGGTGGTGTGCAACCTTGTTTCTTGAGGAAAGACACTTCTTGCCTCTCTCGTACAGGAAGAAGGCCACGCCTTGTGGTGATGGACTGCGGGAGTCAAAATGTTGGTATCTCCGAGGAGGAGAATTTTACTGCTTCTTCTCCTAGGCCCCAATCATCTTGCTCTATTGCAGGATTAGCGCGTTAGTTTGGTTGATGGCGGCGAGATGCGCTGCCCTATCCGGGTCAGAATTTGGTGGAATAGGAATTGGTTGGAGGATTTATGGAAGTTCCTCATTGGGGTTCTTAGATCTCTGATCATCTAAGAAACAGAGGTTGTCGCGTTCGACATCGACCAAATCTAGGGACGTTGTTCGACCATCCCTTACATCGGGAACATCCCCGAGATGAGGATGCTCTTGGCTTCCGTCTGTCTTATGAACGGGAGAGTGTATAATATATCTAGAAAGGTGGTGGTCATCATGGTCGGCCATGACAAAGTAGTGAAAGTATCTTTGGTCTTCATTTTTAAGGAAAAGGAAGACATGAAAGATAGATTCCCACAGACAATGCCACTGATCTTACTGGTTGATCAGAACCTGGGGTGGGCCGAAGAGATGACGTCTGCTTGGCAGGAAAGTTGAGGAAATGGGGGGTGTACCTGCAAGGCACTCTGATGTTAAATTCAGTAGGAGCACAAAGAGATACAAGAAAGATATTAGGGTTTTAGAATGAATATTGGATACCTGGCCCTCACAAGTGTGAGGGCTTATATAATGCCCCTGACGCTTGGCCATTGGTTCCTATTTTTGGGCCTATATATTAGGTTCCTTGAAAATAGGTAATTTTCAGAACTTGGTCAAAACAGGAAGTTGTTCCCGTAACTAGTCGTTGCATAAAGCACTGAAGAGTTTACAGGCAGAAACATTTTTTAGCGTTTCCTGGTTGTCTGCTCTACGTTCGTCGAGCAGACATGGAGGTAGTTTCATGCGTGGGTAAGAGTGTGTCTTAGGAATTGTTTTCCTTGCAGCTCAAGGGGCATGGTCGACCAGGGATGCCCGACAAGAGGTCAGAGCTAATGGGTCAGCATTGTTGGGCCATGCAAAAGGTATAAGCGGATTGGTCCAATCCTAGTCATTGGGTCAGTCCAGAATAATTAATTTCCATGAGAGATTTAATGATGTTGATTTAAATATTGTTAATGTATGTGTTGATGAAAAGCATGGTAAATTGATGAGATAATGGTATTTTGATGTTAGAAAGTGATTGATTTCATATGTTTTCATGTACCTTGACATATGATATCTTTTGGGGTTGCTAGAAGTCAAAATTTATGATTTGGGGTCTGATGCAATGTTGAAAAATCAGAGAAAATGCACAAAATCGAAAACATAATTTTTGGGTCTGAGAGATGCTACAGGACATATCAGTTGTACGAGTGGCTGTAGCAGCCCTCTAGTTTTTGTACCAAAGGCGTTTTGAGGAGGGCTTGCCTGGGAGATGCTAGAAGTTGTGTTAGCTAGTACGGGTGACCGTAGTAGCTCCCTGGTTTTTGTACCAAATGTGTCGTTTCGTGCGTAACTTGAGTTTTGTGGCTCCATTTGAAGTGTGGTTCGAAGCATTGGGCAACTGATGTGTAATATTATCTTGTAATAATGATTTAGAGGTGAGAACAAGTACATGAAAAATATTAAGAGTATGTTTTACTGTGATAAGTCTTATGACATGATTATTGAATAATTATGTAATCATGGATTAAAGGTTACTATGTGTTGAGTTATGATGTAAGGATGTTCTTAGTGGTTATATGAATGTTATAATGGTAATTATTATTGAGGAACTATATGATCTTAATGACTGTGTCGATTTATGCTGAGATTGATTTGGTTCAGTGGAACCATTTGTGTGGCCTTACATTGGCGACTATTATTATAAGTTCAAGGTTCAATAGGAACCAATGATGAGTAACAATGATGGAGGTAAAGATGTATATTGTGTGTTTTGTCTTGCATCCATACATCATGTAGAGTGGAGATAGGTAGAACTTTGGTCCAGTGACGAGTAGGACTTCTATTCAGTTATGAGTAGGACTTTGGTCTAGTGACGAGTAAGACTTTGATCCAATGAAGAGTGGATAGTTCAGTAACATATATCTGACTTCCAAAAATTTGGTACCACATGCATATTAAAGTAGAGGTGACAAGTACATTTCATTCATTTTTTCATATGTGAATGTCTATGAATTGTGAGTGATATTTGATTGTGTATGATATCGTTGTGGATGAATGTTATGAGTGAACATTCATGTTTGATTATAATACCCTCAACATTTATGTACCATTAAATTAAATAAATGTATTCTCACCCACTATTTGTTTTTTGTGTGGTCTTAATCCTTGGGATGCAGATACTCAATTAGAAACCGAGAAGCCTCAATGATTAGTTGTCTTGGAAAAAGGCATTAGTGGCCTTCTTCGCCTGTTGTGGTTTTTTCTTTGTTGTTTTAGATTCCAAGTATCGCTCTGAATATTGTAACACTGGGAATTGATTTGTTTTATTGATGTTTATTTTTTAGAGTTATTAAAGTTTTAAAACATTAAGAGTAATTGAAGTTGCTTTATGAATTTTGGAAGCATGTTGAATACTGATGAGTAGTTTTTTCGCTACCATTTTAAATTTTGAGAGTTGACATTTTTAATGCGAAGTAATGTGATGCCCTTGAGTGTAATATTTATTATTAATTTTTTCCATATACTTTACAAGTATGGTGTCAGGGAAATTAGGGTGTTACACTTACCGCTCGAAGGTCAGCTCACTGTTTGACGTGAAGACTAACCACTTCACTCCATTGTTTGCTATTTGGTTAAAAGTTAACCTAAAACTCCATTTTTCTTGTATAAGGGGGTTTATGGGCTTAAACTTCTAAAATTCTCAAGCATTATTGGATACTCTCAAAATCACTTCTTGTGGAGAGGAGTAGGTCACTTCATTAAGACCGAACCTCTATAAATATCTTGTATTATCTCTCTTCTTTTAGTTTTTTTACTTTCCACATTTTTCTTTCCGCTGATTAATCAAACATTTTCTAACAAATATTTTAAACTCTGATTTAGAAGAAAATTTTAATTTAAACCATTTTTTTAAGCCTTCATAATTCGTCCCTTATCTCTTGTGTGAGGAGTCACATGTTTAATATACATAACTCGATTTCTCTACTCCAAATCTAACGGAAAAAATCGATTTAACTATAGGAGAGGTTGGTGCATGGTGTAGCGGTAGAAATGTTGAGACTAAGCCATTGGATTGGCTTGACTCGCACAGATCAAATAAAAATCACCACTGCATTTTATTATTTCCAAAGGAATGGGAAAAGAGAGAATAACCCAAAAAATAAGGGGGATAGAATCTAAGTTCGGGGTTGGTTATGCAAAGGGAAGGTATTAGCACCCTAAACATCTAAGGTACTCCGTAGGAACTTCTTTGAAAATTTGTGTATTTTGGCTATAAGTGTTGTATACAAAAAATAGATTGTGGGGATGAGAAAAGAAGTATTTTTTACAATTTTTTCACCCGCCGCGGTTGCGAACCTTTAGTGCCTACGTACCACCTTCTGTGCAATAGAGGATCAGGGTACTCGTAGTTCACCTTCAAAAGTTTTAAAACACAAATGTGTTGTTTAATTTTAAAAGACGAGACATCATCATCGTATCTGAGTGGAAAACATACTTACTACCCACGATTATGAGAAAGGAGAATTTGCATCATCTCAAAGTGGAGAATACAACTTGGATTTTAAAATCAACAAAGCCTCACTCAACGCCCAAGTGGAAAATATCTCACTTCACTACATATCATAGAAGTATAGTAGCTCCCATCACTATAAAGATTGACAAAAGTCTAATCTTTTTAGAAAAGTTTGAAATAAAAAGCCAAAGTGGCAAAATGATTTGAATTAGATTGATTGACTTTTATTCTTCTCACAAAAATGTGAAAGTATGATTAAGTTGTTTAAAGTTTGATTAAGAAAATGTTTTTGAAAATACATGGAACTAAGTCCAAGTTTATTGTGAAAGCGGTTCAAGTTAGAAAACAAGAAGAGTTTTGAAAAGGAGGGAGAAGATTTTTGAAATTAAAGAAGATGGGAGGAGATGAAGGGACTATCCTAAAGCATAAGGTAAAAGCTAGGAAAAAGACTTGTCTAACCAACAAGAAGCCAACACTTGATATAATGAGTCAATGTAGTATCCTCATCCTTTGAATTGAAACCAAACAAGAAAAGATGATAAAACTCTTAAGAAAACCAAGCTTCAAATGCATTAAGTAGTCTTCATAAAAAATGGGGAGAGTAACGACCGTATACAAATGAATACCCAATCATAGACAAAACACATAATCAAAATAAATGCACACAAAGAAAACAAACAACCCAATGTCTTGGGGTAAACCCCAAGAACTCCTGTTAAAATTATAATAGAAGTCACAAGGTCCCAAGGATGGTCAAGGTCTCTACTCCTAAGTCCAAGAATTCCATAACTCCAAAATGCCAAGGACAGTAACCACATAGTCCTAGTAAACTTAAAGTTTTTTTATTGTTCAAGTTGGTTATTAGTTTCTTCAAAAAAAATGAAAGAAGGCTCAAGTGAGCAAAATGAAAATACATAAAGGTAAATGCTCAAGTGAGCAAAGTGAAAATAGCATGAAATGTAAATGCTAAAATAAATGGTGTATAAAAGTAAAGGTGTAAAGTAAAAGCATAGAAATGAAAGTCAATTGTTAATAGGTTAGAAATTAGAGGTTAGTTGAATGATCATCTTGAATCTTGCATTTGAAAATTCATTAGAAGATTGATAAAATCAAAGCCTCTCAACAACAATTTTCATTGCTTTTTGTCAAGTATATCATTCATTTCAAATTCTCAAGGCAACAACAAATGATCAACGATGTTTAAATGATTCACTTAGACCAAAGTTTATGAACGTTCATTAGAGGATTGATAAGACCAAAGCCTCCTAACAATGAACCTCAAGGTTATTTGATCAAAGGTTTCAAATTAAACATACTTGGGCTTGTAAACATAGGTTTGGGCCACGAATGATCATTTCTCAAATCGAGACAAAATTTAGTGCTATGTTAAGCAATCGTAAGTGGACTTATATAGAAGTCGCACCTATTTTGAGGTTGATCAATAGCAATCTATGTGCCATATATTTGGAGAGGTGATATGTAGATCATCCTCTAACAACATGTAGCACAAATGAGAAAGGGATAAGATGAAGAGGGAGGGGATACATTGTATGAAATCAGGGTTTCAAATATCATCCATTTTGGTGGATTTGGTTTCTCAACCTATCAACACCCAAGATCCAATGAGGTTGAATAATTTGTCACCAAATGAAGTTCAAGTCAGAACCAAAATAAAAAAAATAACAAAATAAAATTTAAATAAAATAATGTTTAAATGGCTAATAAACGGAAAATGAATGGTAAAATACACAAAGCATATTAAAACACTAAATAAAAATCCTAAAAAATAGTCAGAGGTCAAACATGATTTAATAAAGATTGACAAATTTTTTCAGAATTTTTTAAAGTCATATGCTATTTTTTAAAATTGAAGAAAATAAGCAAAATACTCCAAAATTTGTGAAAAATAGTAAAATCAGAAATAAAAATAAAATGAGGTTACTAATATTTGCCAAGAGATCATTGGATCCTTTAAGAATTTTTTCAGAATTTAAAAAGGTCCGAAAGTATTTTTAAAATAATTAAAATAAGGCAAATAATGCAAAAATTATGAAAAATATTAAACATCAAAATAAAAATATGAAAAAATATTCATAAAGTCGGAAATAATTCAAAGTATTTTTGTATATTTTTTTCATAATTTTTGGATAAAAAATAAAAGAGTTATGAATTTTTAAAGATAAAGGAATTTTAAAAATAATTTTGTAAAATAAAATAAAATCAAAAAAACGACACGCGTTGGATCTCATTCACTTATACACACTGGAAGATATAATGGATCCGAGGTGAGGGAGTATCATGAACCCAAGTCAAGGTGCGCGCATGTAACACAAGAAAGTCCAACCAATCAAAATAAAACATTTGTCAAACCAATCATTGGTTGAAGAACGACACGTAAGTCGTCTTCAACCTCCAGCCTCCTGCAAATAGGGAAAAACCAAGATTCTTGAATTTGTAAATTTACGCGTTCATAGTGGTACCATTAAATGCGTCTACTTGAGATGATCACAATCATATGCTCGCGAAAAATTTATATCAAGCACATCGTACTCGATTTGAAAAAAACCAGAGAGTTTCAAAAGTGTTAAAATAAAAAATCAGAAGCATCAAACGCATTAATTCACCAAAATTGAGTTGATAACAAGCATCAGTGAACATCATAAACCATTCCAGTAATTTGAGTTAGAAGATTTGGTGCCTTAAACTACCTGAACGAAGTCAAATGAACTTGCTCTGTAAATGCACTTGGCTAGCACGATTTATGACACCTCAAGACTTGATTCATCTTCTGTTAGCTTCAGTGAAGTTCAAGGATGAAGGATCAATGAAGAAATTGGATTGAAAAGTGGAGAAAAAAAGGAATTCGAAATCTCATAATAGTGAGTTATGGAGGGAGTTTGACAAAGTCATTTTGCTTGTTTAAGCTTGCGAAAATGAGTGGAATAAAGCATGTATTTATAGGACAAGTGAATGGAATCAAGAGGAGGGTGAATGATGCAATTTCACTTGAGTTCGTGCACACCCGTGATCATGAAGAAAGTGTGACCACATGTGCATCAAAACTCATCCAAATGATACATTTTGATACTCTAAATGATTCAAACATATTTGCTAATCATGTTTAAGTGGAAAACACGTGGTAATTTGGTATTTGGAAGCCACATTATGAAAGTGAAATCTGACTTGAAGTGAAACTTCAGTTCCAAGGTACCCACTTTGAACCAATGGTATTCATAGCTCAAGGCGTCTTAAGGCATAATTCTTGAAGCATTTGAAAGATAAGGACACCATCTTTGCAATGTGCCAAGAGTGAGATCAAATGGATGTTTGAGCTGAGAGTTGTGATGAGTCAAAGTTGAGAACAATATGTTTACTTTTTATACTTAGAAAATTTCTAAGTTTTTCTTCAAAAGTGACCTAAATGTTTTGAGTTCAAACAAGGCCTTCCTCCAAAATTGAGCTTTGGTAAATGATGCTAGCTTGAAATAAAATTCCCAAAGAGAATTATGAAACTTGAATCACTCAAAAATACCAAGTATTGAAAAATTTATGGCCTGTTTAAATTGGTGAAAATCCATGAGGTGACCTATAATCTTTTGGGTTCTTAGGGCATCTTCCACCCATTTTCAAGTCTTGCACATAAAAGAAGAGTTGAAGTTCACATCCTTAAGATCATTATGGAAAATGAATGGGCTCAAGGAAATAAAAATGGACCAAGTTATGATCTTTTGAAGTCACATAAGAGAATTTGATGGCCTATCTCGTGGACTTGTAATATTCTATCATTAGGAATCTTTCACACAAAATTTGCTTGAAACTTTTGAAGTGATTGATTGATAACCCTTTAAAGAGAAGTATATCTTTGGAATCACTCAAAAATATTAAAAGATGAACAAGATATAGCCCTTAGAAGTTCAAAACCCTAGCTCCTAACGCACAAAAATGACTTGGAAACCCTTTTCAATTTTGACAACCTTTCTTGCACAATCACTTTTTCCATGTGAATAGAATTTGTTGTGGATGATAATAAGAACCCATAGCAACAATAACCACTTCCAAATATTTAGAATTGAGAGAGTTATGCGCTTGTGATCAAGGAATCAAGGTCTTGTCCAGTTAGGTCAAACTTCTTCAATCAATCCTTGAATCTTTTGACTTTCTTTGACAAATTGAGGTATGATGAATCATAGTAGACCTTGTCATGATATTACTTTAAAGCAATCTCAATGATGAAGCTTGAATCTCAATGAAGCTTTGCTGAAGAAAGCGTGGAAATAATCTCATGAACCTATGAATCCCCATGATGAAATGTATTGTGGCCTCACCTATAGGATCATCATTTAGAGAAAACATTCATTGTATTTGTTAGTTAAAATTTAATCAACACAAGATATATATGATAACAATATACAAATCAAGGTGTTTGGTGATCCCTCATGAACAAAATTAAAGATAGGGAGAAGAACCAAAATCCTAGTGTGATCTTGATATGATTGAGTTAATATGAGATGATAGAGGAATCTTAGGAACAAAAATTTGAGTACAACACGCAGAAAACCCGATTTTTAATTACAGAGTCGGAGGGCGTAGGATGCTAGTATCTGCCCCGCACC